>OY744542.1:22552293-22722293 GCA_963556195.1 Sepiola atlantica | reverse complement strand
CTTAATCTATCTATCTATATATCTATCTATCTATCTATCTATATATCTCTCTCTCTCTCTATATATATAGAGATAAATAGAGAGAGAGAGAGAAAGAAAGAGAGAGAGAGATAGAGAGAAAGAGAAAGAGAGAGAGAGAGTAAGAGAGGGCGACTTTTGAATATATAAAAAAGGTTTATAATTTTAATTATTTCGATCAGTTGAGGTATTATTCTCATGAGTGATGTAATTTTTAGCGTGTTTCTGCCGGTGTTACAACTGTTCGTCTTTATATACATTTTATTGAAAGCGGAAACATTCATAACGAACTTGGGAATATATTGGGTATGTCAAACTTACCCCTTTTATTTAATCCACAGGGGTAAAAGTTATTCATAATTGTACCCAAATCAGTGTGAGTTAAAAGGACATATAGGAAAGACAATTTGTAATCACTTGCTTTGTCCATATTGAACTGTAATAAGGGACAGATGAAGACCACATGACCCACGTCGTAAAAAATCTGCGGGAGCATTGGTATTGCTGACGGGGTTAGTGACATACGATATAGAATGTCCTGTAAGAATAGCATTCGCCGTGAGAATAGTAATCCGAATAGTCCAAATAATACATACTATCAATTCTAATCTGATTTTCACATATATAATTTACCGAAACGTCATATTTTGTAAAAAGATGTTCTATCTACTTTTACACTATCGCATACTAGCTGGGCAATCCGGCGTTGTCAGTGACACACATATCACGCACTTTTTAAAAAAAAATATTTCTCGAATATTTCTCGGATTAATTATTTACTTTTAAAAGAAGCAAACGTGTTTATGTAAATACTATAGTAATACACCATTAAGACATGAATATGGCAAAAAAAAGTATAAATGATGGATTAATAACGAATGGACTTGAACTTCATTGTGGTTTTCTTATATCATAAACAAATTATTTTGTTAATTATGAATTAAAAAAACAATTTTTATTTGTAAATAGAATGTGTTGTAAGTTGAATAATGACGAATAAGCACAAACGTTTTCACGATCTGAAAGATTAATAACTAAACAAAGAGAGGGAACGCTAATCTAGGGACTCACGTAAGCATAATAATTGTGTAATTTTTAATATTCGTCTGTATTATTATGTTATTATGTATCCAGTAATTAGCTCTAAACGCGTATTTCAGAGATTGTATTGATACAAAAATGTAATCTTAAAATCAAGACAAGAAGTTATATAGTTTAATGTTAAAAAATATAAAAGAGTATTTCCAGAATGCGCCATCATAATGTTATGCGTTATATTGAATAATATATCATTAGCCAATGGAAACGCTTGTAACATATTTTACTTTCGGTGAATATCGAAAGCTGTACATTATTTTATGTTTTTCTCAGTTTTAACTGGGATAATAAGAGTACATCTGAATTTGTCAGAAAAGAGTCCTGCCATTTATTTTATATATGACGAAAAGTATAAAATATAAATCATTACAAAATATAAAAATCGAACACATTGCTTGCTGTAAAATTGTTGTTTCTAACAACATAGACTAATATGATCCTATCCATTAAATCAATAAAAAGTAGATTTCTTTTTGTTTTGAACAAGACGGAGCAATAGTAGCACTTTCTGACTAACAAACTAGATTTTAATTATACTTTTATAAAGAAAATACGCGGGTACTTACGAAGGGAAGAACACTTGCCGTTTTATAGTATATACTCATATTATAAAATGATATATATATATATATATATATATATATATATATATATATATATATATATATATATATGTATATATATATATATATATTAGTTTCTGAATTTACTTCAATAGGACTTAATATATAAGCAGAGCTTAGCAGTTGTTTAAAATATTTAATAGATCACATGGCTGTGCCCACTAAGTTAGCAAAGCTGAATCTATTGTAATTAGTGTATTCGTTTGATCTACTAACAGTTGTATCGCCAAACGGGAAATCAATAACATTTATTGACAAATAAAGTAAAAATGAGTTAGTAAGAAATTTAAAACTGACCCAAGAACAAATGCTAAATTAGCTAACGGCTCTTTTTGGAAGTTGCAGACGTTATCGTGTTCCATCACTTTCTCTTTTAAATACCATATTTAAAATAAAGATATGTAATGATTTTTAGAAGCCTTTCAAAATTATTTTTTCATTATGTTTACAATGGGTTATGTAATTGTTTAGTTGTTTATTTATTGTAAACTACCATGTTTAATAATGGCAAAATAAGGAATGCGCTACAAATATTTTTTATCGTAGCAAAACCATTACTACAAATGTTGTTCATTGAATACACATTTTTTAAAAGTGATAAGCTTCTCAAAGTTGCTTACTGATCAGTTGTTTGCAGTCATATAATTTAGTTAATATCGTAAAATATGTCACCGTAGGTTTCACATGGAGTCAATGCATGAGTGTGTGTATGTAGGCGTTCGCTTGTATGTGTCTTTTGGTCGTGTTTGCGCCTCTTTTACACATTTAGCGGGCTTCTATTTTTTCCGCCCAGTTTTCATCATGTCATTCAAACGTGTCTCGTCTGTCCCAAAGGTGTCGTTTACGATTCCAGCTTCCTTTGAATTCCTTGTTCTGCCAAACGCCCTACCAGGCACGGGGTCCAACGACGCCCCAATACCACACATACCCCTAGATATCATTCTTTCAACTACCAAACATGCACCATCTACAGGCTACACCACGCACAGACACACACGCGCACACATATATATACACACATACACGCACACGCATATATATATATATATATATATATATATATATATATATATATATACCTCGGAGGACTAGTTAATAGAACAGACGTTTCTTGTTGCCCCATCATACCCCTGTAGCGCGACATCTTTTTACACCGACCCCCGAGGGAAATTATTTCCAGCGTTCAGGTCGGCACATCTTTTTAGAAGGAGCACTGGTCTGAAAATGAATTCGCATTTTGAAGAACGGTCACCCAGAACAACGGTTGAAAAACATTATAAGAGCCGCCATTTTATGACCGCCGTCAAGAGATGAAAAACTGGTAGGAAGATGAGAAGAAAGGAAAGAAGAAAAAGGGTAAACCATGAAAAAGAAAAAAAGTCGATATTAATAATTGCATCTGTTTGTCTATCTATCTATCTATTTATATCATCGATGGAATGGGACTTTCTGGTAAAATAGGTTAATGGGATCTGGTTAAAACAGGCATGGCAAGGAGAAAATTGTCGATTTAGTCAAACTATTAATTTCCTATGTTCCCAATGTTTTTCTATCTATCTCTCTTTTAATATAGCTATCTCTCTCACACTCTTCTCTTAAATATAGTCTTTCTTTCTCTCTCTCTCTTTCACTCTCTTTCTACCTCTCTCTATCTATTTCTGCATGACGATGTTTGCCCCCCCCCCCGCCGTGGATGTTGCTTTCTAGTGGAGGAATACATTTATCGTAAGGCATAGTAGCGCGTCGTAAAATAATGTATCGCTATAGGTATTCAGTAATACAACGATTGAGTTTCAATTCCGTGTTGAAGCACTAACTGGTATAGCCGCACTAAAGAGATGTGATACAGCGAAACAGTCTGTATGTGGATGACTATATGAAGCTCCCTTTCTTAGGTAGAGCTTATTTGTAAGGATATCGCCAACTGCCATTAGCTTTAATTCGAGCTCCCGACACTTGACAATGTTTACATTAAGATATCACTTACATTCAATCCGTATCGTATGATAGCGCAGGGGTAGGGGCGTTGACTGTCAACTCAACGGTTTCGTTTCAATCCCGGCTTGAGGCACTAACTGGTCTAGCCGCACCGAAGAGCTGTGATACAGCGAAACAGTCTATATGTGGATGACTATATATATATATACATATATATATATCAGGTTGGAAAGAAAGTAATGTCGTATTTTTTACTTCATGACTTTGCAGCCTGGTAAGTTCTAGATTGTTTGGTGAATTAGTGTCTTAATATCTTGCTTTGCCTTTCAGATACAGTAATTAGATAGAAAATATTAAGTTTACCGGTCTCAGCCGTCAAAAAATGGATATTAGTGAGGAACATCTGAGACATTACATTCTCTAGAATTCAAAAAAGGAAACTTGAATATTTGAACTGTTTATGGGATGAATTTTCTGAATGATCGAAAATGTCAACGGTGGTTTTCAAAATTTTTGTGGAGACTTTAACATGTCAGATCGGCGACGTTCAGGACGAATTGATAAAGACGCCATTAAAGACGCTGTGGAGGCCAATTTAAAGTTAACTAGCAGAAAATTAGCTCAACAATTCAATACAACCCATGCCACAATTTTGTCATGCCTACACGAGTTAGGAAAAGTTAAAAAACTTGAACTCTGGATTCCCCACGATTTGACCGACGCTCAATGAAATCAAAGATTGACTGTTTGCACATCTTTGCTTCTCAGGAATCATCATTTTGCAAACAATTGTGACTGGAGATGAAAAATGTGTTTTTTTTTACAAGAATACCCAATGCAAAAGACAATGGTTAGACCGCAACCAAAGTCAACAGCCTGTTCCAAAACAAAGACTACACCCAAAGAAGGTTATTCTCTCTTTATGGTGGGACATAAGAGGACTAATTCATTATGAGTTACTAAAGCTTAATCAAACAATCACAGCAGTGAACTATTGCTCTATCAAAAAAACGACCCGCATTACTCAATAGGAAGGGTGTAGTGCCTCAGCAAGATAATGCGAAACCTCACACAGCAAAACTCACTCAGGAAAAGGGCATGAGTTTTAATTGGGAAGTTTTGCCCTACTTGCCTTATTCACCTGACATTGCTCCATCCGACTACCATCTTTTTCGGTTGTTGCAGCATCACTAAAACAATAAGATTTATAAAGATGACGGCCAACACAAAAATGACCTAAATTTGTTTTCCTCTAAAAAATCAGAGACATTTTTTGAAGACTGCATCAAGAAGCTAGTTGATCGTTTGACAGAAGTCATAGAAAATGAGGGAAATTAATATAAAGATGAAAAATGCCCTAATGTGAATGTTTCAGATGAAATAAATGTGTTGGACAAAAGCGACATTACTTTCTTTCCAACCTGATATATATATATATATATATATATATATATATATATATATATATATATATATATATATATATATAATTTTATCTTTCTATTTTTATTTTATATTTGTAACTTATTCCTTTTTCTAATATTTGTCTATGTGGCTCTCCCTGCTAATAGATGTTCCTCTACGACGAGCTTGTTATTTTTTCGTTATTTCTTCGTTGAATTTCTGTAAGACGTGGTGCTAAAGGCGCTGATGTAGGCGCGTTTTGGAGTAGTTTTATTAATTTTAAAAAGTAAAATACTTGACTTGATGTTCTAATTCTTGGAACAATTGTAATGTTCTAATTCATTAAATCCTCATATATATATATATATATATATATATATATATATATATATATATATATATATATATATATATATACGTGAAGAAAAACAAGTAAAAAGAAGTTAAAATGAAGTGCAAAACGTTAACAGATACTTTCCTTTGAAGTATATGAACATAAATGTAACATATATGAAAAACAGAAAACGTAGAAAAGAATTATGATATAAATAAGAAAGAAAAATTGAAAAATAAATGAATGCTGAATGGCAATTCGTTTTTTTCCAGCAGGGAGTGTACACCTTTTATCGGCGCTGATGAAAGCCTCCTCAAGAAAATTTATATTTCGTATATTTTTAATATTCCGTATATAATGAGGATTTATGTAGAAAAACAAAAACTGTATTTTTTATGACTTATCTAAACTTTCTCCTCTGCACTTGCTAAGGTTATATGATATGGGTGTAACATTAAATGAAGAAATTAAGTATATATTCAAATACATGCTAAAATATTCCTTAGTTCTACAATTGTGTATGTTCAAAAAGAACTATTTTTATCCGTAAATGTTTATTTTCTAAACAATTCACGTAACTTCTTGTTTATTCAACCACTCTAATAGGTGTTATCGTGTTCGTAGTCATTTAGAAAAAAAGAATTACTCCCTCTTTTCAGCTAATTTCCATAGTGTGTAAATTTGATAGTCAAATAATAGGACTATTTACTTGTGTATTATCCATAAAGATTCGATATAATACGTAATATTCCCAATCAATTTCCTATAAAAGAAAGGAGAAGCTTTCTACAAGTACGACGGCTCACCCTCGCAGTCCAGCAAAAAACTGAATATTGAAATCGATGATAGTTACACATTACATAGCTGTTTGTATAATTAAGATCGTACATGATTGGGGAAAAAGCCGGGTGGGGGAGTTACTTAGATATGATTGACAGTGAGTGATTTTAGTTGCACTCGATACGAGAATACATGTGTGGCAAAATTGGATATGGATGTATACAAATCATATTAAAAGGAACAATTCCACACAGGACTAGAATAAGGAAAAGGTTAGACTGACGTGTACTGGATATCTCGTTATCGGTGAAAGTACGTTGCAGATAAGCAATATGACTCTTGGAAGTTCAGCCCCAAAGTGAACGGACGATGTTTTGAGGCTTACATAACCGCAAGGTTGTCGGTAGGAGAGATGCTGTTTATCTGATGTACTTGCTGTAAAAGTAAACCGGCTTCAATAACGGAGTTGTTACGTTCTCATTGCTTCTATTATTAAAGCAACACTGAAAAAAATGAAAAAATAACATCTCTATGACTGTCATCACTGCTGAGAGATATCATTACCCAATGAGGAGACTACAACATGTCAAGGAGACTAACAGCTTTTTCTGTCGACGACGAAGACGATGGCCAATATGTTTAATAATATGAAAGAGACATGTTTAAATTTGTTACCACTCGGTTGACTGTGTTGCGATGTTGAACTTTGGTTTGTGAAAATAATGTTAAAAACGGGTAAGCAAAAAATGGACACTTCCATTTAAAAGTATACAATGTGGGCTATGTGCCAGTATATTGCGTCATAGACAAGAAGATGGTGTGACACGAAGCATATAAGCTGATCAATGCCAGTATATTGCGTCATAGACAAGAAGATGGTGTGACACGAAGCATATAAGCTGATCAAATCTTTCTAAAGAGAAAGATTTGATCAGCAGTGATGACAGTCATAGAGATGTTATTTTTTCATTTTTTTCAGTGTTGCTTTAATAATAGAAGCAATGAGAACGTAACAACTCCGTTATTGAAGCCGGTTTACTTTTACAGCAAGTACATCAGATAAACAGCATCTCTCCTACCGACAACCTTGCGGTTATGTAAGCCTCAAAACATCGTCCGTTCACTTTGGGGCTGAACTTCCAAGAGTCATATTGCTTATCTGCAACGTACTTTCACCGATAACGAGATATCCAGTACACGTCAGTCTAACCTTTTCCTTATTCTAGTCCTGTGTGGAATTGTTCCTTTTAATATTATTTGTATACATCCATATCCAATTTTGCCACACATGTATTCTCGTATCGAGTGCAACTAAAATCACTCACTGTCAATCATATCTAAGTAACTCCCCCACCCGGCTTTTTCCCCAATCATGTACGATCTTAATTATACAAACAGCTATGTAATGTGTAACTATAATCGATTTCAATATTCAGTTTTTTTTCAGTTTAAACAATTTTTGTTTGTTTAATTTTGTTCTGATTTTTAACTCTTATGGGGTGAAGTCCGGGGGTTGTATATATTACTGTGATCTAACAACAAAGGAGCGAGGAATTTACCAAAATTCTTCCAAAATAGCTGTCCCAACAAAAGAGCAACTGAAACAGTACCAATAGCGGCAAAATAGTCAAGCACCCTCACTCCGTTCCTCTCAATCTCTTATCCTCGTCCCACACACATACACACAGCCAGACCCGACCACTGCTCTTTACGACCCTCAGCGCAATTTACGATGTATTAAGGCAATAAAGTCCTGGTGAATAGTTGTATTTATGTGCTGGCGCGGATTAGGGGCAAGTTACCCGCCGAAACCGGATCTGCTGACAATCCACTTAGCGGACGTGCAGCGCCTCATTTGTAGCAGAGGCACGAAGCGCGAAGGCCAGCTATCAAATCACGCGTCATTTCTCGGCTTCGCGACGAAAACAAGAGAGAGAGAGAGATTGAGAGAGAGAGAGAGAGAGAGAGAGAAGGTGGAGTGAAGACATAAAGAGATAGTTGCCTATTTGAAAAGAGTGAGAAAATGGCCAATACTTTCTGATTTCTTTTTTTGATATGATTAATCGTCCCCCACTCCCTACAAGTTTCTATTTATGAAAATCGGACTTTTACGGAAGATCCTCACGACTTATAAGCATGCCAGGTCTGCCACCTCCCTCACAACTCGCTCAATCTTAAATATTATGTCATACTATAAGTTCTAACGGGTTTTTATTCTGTGAAATTTGAGTGAATAAGTGAGGATGTATAATGGAACTCCATAATATTTACATCATACTAGCAGGGCTACATAGCGTTGCACGGGTCCTTTTCTTTGCAAATTTCATAAATTATAAAACAAAACAATCTGATTAATATTATAATTTGGAAGTTTATCTTTCGGCAAAATCAGAATCAAAGTAACCATGCCCCGTTTGACGTTCGAAATTTTCAGCTCTGTCTCAAATACGGCACACACACACACCGAAACTCACGGGGACGAGTAGGAAATGGCGACACTGTTAGATAGATACGCCAAACTGTCTTTATTTTTTTCACCTTCGTTTACTCTCCCTTTCCCTCTCTCTATTCGAATCTCTGTCAACCAATGACAACAAAAGAACAGAGAGAAAGAAAACGAACAGGACAAATCGAGATTTCCTTTCTCTCTTTTTCACCGGTTAAGATTGAAAATATATGTTATTAAATTAGTTGGCAATGATGTGGTTATTAGTAATAGTAATTCTGTACTTATTTATTAATAGTAAAAATAATATATTGATCAAAATTATCAATTAAATACAAAGGTTTTCTGTTAGCCACACGAATCGATATTTACCGTAAATCATTGACGAAATATATTGCTATGCAGTTTGTAGTAAAAAAAATATTAATCACGAAACGTTCAGGGAAAATCGAATTAAATTTATATATAAGATAAACGTATTTGGATAATTTATTTCATGAGAAAAACAAATTAAAATGCCACGGTTGAAAACCATTAAAACATGATCGTATCCAAGAATCATTTCAGACAGATAATACTTTTTAAATTTAGAAAATAGAACTCGGCAGTGGAAGGAACTTAAACTATTCACGCAGCTGATGGAGAAGAACATGCAGAGAATGGTTTACAAAAATATATTTTTCTCTCTCTTTATATATATATATATATATATATATATATATATATATAAATGTATTTGTGTGTGTGTGTCTGATGTTTGTGTGTTATAGCAAGGTTATAGAATCTACATAAAATCAAAAAGTATCTTCATATGTCAAATTTACCGGGAAAGACAATGGACATGTTCCCGAATCTTTAAGTTTGCCCTTAAGGGGAATATAACGTTATAACTACTATATACTCATATATCCTATTTTTATGAACTTTAAATCTTATGTATATTTTTTATGTGAAGTCAATAGAAGTCGTCTAGAATCTCTAAGTGACATCTTAACATAAGGGAGCTATGGGGGCCGAACCTCCTTTAAAATATATAATGAAATCTATATCATATGTATAAAATATTCCAGGAAAGACAATGGAAATGGTCCCGAATCCTTACGTTACCCTCTATGTGCCCAATATCTCCGTGTCAACACTTCTAAGTGACCCATGAAGACACAGCCCCCTTACAACTTCAAATACGTATATCCGATTTTAATGAAATTTAAACCATATGTATAAGACACAAATTCCTACATTTCAGCTTCTTCCGACTATATTAGGGGTCGGCACGGGATGAGGAATGAGCTTAGTGGAAAAGTACATGATAATGATCCTTATTCAATTCTGAGAAACGTCGGGTCTTCGATTACTGTCTCTAATAAAACTCAGATTAAAATATTCTATCACATGATTTTGCCACTTTAAAGAAAAAACAATCAGTGTTTATTGTTTACTAAATGTCCCTTCCTCTCTCTCTATCTATCTCTCTCTATCTCTCTTCTGAGAGTGTCCACTCTTATCAAATAGTCATTAGTTATTCCTTTTTCCTGATATTAATTTGTTCGGGTGAAGATTGCATGTCAACCTGATTTACCATTCCTGCTAGTTCTGTTTACAGAAAAACAAACTTGTGAGCACTATTGATCAATGATTTCATGGAGCATTGGGGTATTTTTCAGTGTTGACACGTTCCAACGTTACATGTTTCCAAAGTGTTGGAACTTTTACACTAAACCACATTAAAGACAAATGTGTATTTGTTGCATATATACATACTTCTTCAGATCAGACTACTCGCGCCGTCTGAAATGAAGTCGAAGAGAAATCCTTCACTCTATTTGCAATATGAGACTTCTTTTTGTTTTCTATTCTTCTTTTTATACCGATTGATTGCTTTCTTCTTTTTATTTCTTTTATTTTTCTAATTCATATTTAACTAAACCGATTGAGATGTTCTGTAAGAGTGAGAAATCTGGTGAAGCGCATTTTTGTCTCGTCATTCTTGACTAGTTTAATAATAACGAAGATACTCAGGCAATAATTACTCAGATACTCAGACAATAATAACGAAGATACCGAGACAATAACTGACAATAAATCTGACTTTTTCATCAACTTAATCTCCTTGTAGGGCGATACATTGATTCCAATGGTTTCGATGTTTTTTAGTAGAACGACTTAATTTCCGAGATGACTTCTTCATGAGAGCAAAATAACTTCCCCTTTCTCTTGAGTATTCTTTTGAGGTTTCTAAACAGGCAGTAGTTATTAGAGAACATATTTGGAGAATAGCGCGGGTCCAAAAACAATTCCAAGTGCAATGCATATACTTTCGTGATCGTTGTTACGCGGTTGTTTCTTCTATTTTGGCCGTTTTTGGCGATTATTTCTTTCAATCGCATAAATAATTCTACATAACATCTGCTATTGATTTTTTTCTTTTCCAAAGTAATAGATAAACAAAATATCTTGCGCATCCGAAAATCTTGCTTGTTGATATTTGTGTTTTGGTAGCTTTTGGCGGTTTTAATCTACTGTTGCCCATTCAGCTGACTGCCGGAATGATGGAGGGAATCAATATTTCATCCATTGTCACACATAGACGCAAAAACTGTTTATGTCGGATTAAAACAGCTGCAAACGACACTCTGAATCTTTGACAAATTGTTGTTTTTGAGCAAACGCGGTACCCTCATTTAACATAGGTTTCTCATTGACAACTGTCCATCCAAAATTGTGAATACTGCCTTCTGATATCTTCAACTACTCTGCTATTTTACGCAAGTTCTAATTTACGATACGGACAAAACTAGTTTGCGGACTATTTAAACAAAATCTGGGAAAACTGCCGAAATTAGTCGACCTTGTGCGTTTAGCATCATTTCTGTCTATATGACCGTATTTAAAGTTTGTTTTTGACAAAGCAGATTTCAAATAATAGTTATCAATTCATTGTTTCCTTGAACAGTATTTTTCCAATCAGAAAGCAATGTTGTATCAACAAACGAAATTCAAGTTGTCCATTGCTTTGAGAATGGGCAACAGTGGCTTTACTTTTATCACTGTAATTTACAAACTAATAATGCGATTGAGCTCTCATTATTACACGAACTATTTTAAAGTTGGTACTTTGTATGAATGTTTATTAGTTGTTTTGTCTATGTGTCAGGCCAGCGATTTATTGAGTAATGTGCTATTCTTTTCTCTAGTAAACAATGTGTTTGAGTTCTTCTCTTGTGAAAGGCTGATTATAACTTTCTGCTTTTTTGTTAATTGAAATTTAATTTTGTGTCAGTTATTTTGAATTTCTGATCTTTTTTCATAATGAATCACCAAATATGAAGACTAAAAGCCACCGAATCGTAAAAAGATAATGAGACGAATAGATTAGTATTTTAATAAGGAAAATATTATGAGAGGATTGAAAATGAGGAATGGCATTAACAAAATTCGATTACTTATGAGGACGGTTCATGACAAATATGTATTGACACTGGATTTAAAGACTTAACAAAAGCACAATGATGAGAAGTTTTCAATAAGAATCACTCTTCATGTAAATTGATGCTAGGCACACGGAAGAATGAAATAAAGCTTTTGCGAGTTCTTGCTGTGAATGTCTTATACGGAAGAACCTGAGATTGATGTTAAGTTGACCACCTTCCCTGGAAATTATGATAGAGCAAAGTAACGTTTCTTCTGTGAGAAACGGGCAGTAGACGAAAAGATAAGATCTTCCCTCACTAGACGGCGAAGTCAATTTTATACTCTTTCAAGAGTAGAATAAATGCTCTTAGTTGAACCTCCCAGATGTGGCAGCATTACTTCATCGTCGGGCACATCTGACTCTTGTATAAGTACATGATTACATCAGGAGCCAGGTACTTTCTGAAGCTGTAGAATTATCCAACCTTTCTCAGCAACCTTAAAAATAGATTAGATCTATGTCTTTTATTTTAGACTTCGAGTGAATGTCAGTTCGAGAAGCTTATCAAAAGAAGAGGCTTCATTCATTTCAATCAGATCAAAACAAGGATCTGAACTTTGGTAGTTAACAGAAAAAGAGCTTCGTTTTAAAGGTGGCTTAAAAGGAATAAGCTACTTTTTTTTCCAATTTCGCCACCTGCTCTAGATCAGAAGAGAGAGAATCAGAAAGATCTTGATCGCCAATAATCATGGAAGTGCAGCCATAGAAAGTCGCCTCGTCTCTATAAATCTAAAAATGTGGTCGCAGAATATTATTTTAGGCAGAGCTCTGCGCGAATTGTCTACTAATATGTTAGCTATATCATTTCTGTTCGTGATCATTGTGTGTTTTTTGTAAAATATTTAATTGGAATGCATAGATTTCCGCAAGCATTATTTGAAACATGTACCCTATGATTTGGGGTACATTGTTCACATTCTATCAGCTATGAGCGAGCAGCTGTGTTAATTAATGTTTAATGTTATTTTTAGTTATCATCACCAGTAGTAAGGATCGAACATTCAACCACCAGAAGATTGTTAAGAATCGCGTGTTAATAAACGGCTTTATCCGTTGCGCCATGTGCAAACTAGTGTATGAAACGCGACTACAGTTTTTTTGTGAAATAGAACGATATTTTATTCAATTTTTACTTCTTGTCGTTAAACATATATCCTTCTCAGGAGCTGCGTTTCAGGAGCAACTGTTTCGTAGTACTGAACAAGCCACTAGTACATCAGATATATATATATATATATATATATATATATATATATATATATATATATATATATATTACTATCATCGTCTATTGTGATTTCCTCGTAATTCATGTTCATGCTTCCGCTGATTCGCCTTAGCATCGTTTAGGTCACTTGAACCTCTGCAATGTTTTACATTTTCACCATCGTTTGTATTTGCCACACTATCAGTTATATTTTGCATATTTTTCATCATTTGCAATGTTTTCTATTTTTGACAACGTCTGCCATGTTTGACATTTTTGACATCGTACACAATGTGTTACATTTTTGACATCGTACGCAATTGTTTACATTGTTGATATAGTCCGCAATGTTTTCATTTTTTACACTGTCAGCCATATTTTACATTTTATATCGTCCGCCACCTTTTACATTTTTGACATCGTACGCAATATTTAACATTTTTCATATCGTTCGCAATGTTTTAAACTGTTGAAATCGTCCCTAAAATTTTACATCTTTAAGATTGTCTGCAATGTTTTACATTTTTAACATCGTTCGCCATTTTTGACATCGTCTGCAATGTTTTATATTTTTCACATCGTACCCAATGTTTTAATTTTTTTACTATTGTACGCAATGGTTTACATTTTTTACGCTGTCAGCTATGTTCTACATTTTTAACATTGTTCTCAATGTTTAATTTTCTTTATCGTCCGCCATGTTTTGCATTTTTGAGATCGTACGCAATGTTATACATTTTTCACATTATCCGCCATTTTTGACATCGTACGCAATGTTTTACATTTTTCATATCGTCCGCAATGGTTTTACACTGTTGAAATCGTCAAAAATATTTTACATTTTTTAACATTGTTCGCAATGTTTTACATTTTTTACATCGTCCGCCATGTTTTACATTTTTAACATCGTCCGCAATGTTATAAATTTTTCATTTCGTCCGCAATGTTTTACATTTTGACACTCAGCATTAAAAGGTGAAAATCACGGGTGAGTAAACTAATCCTGGGAAAGAACTGGCGCATTCTCCCATACTTCAGGGTAGTAGCAAATTAAAAGGGAGCCTCTGGATCGCCCACTTTTCTTTTGTAAGAAAGATGCAAACAATTAAGAGACGACTCCCAAAATATATCTTGATAAATCCACTAGTTGCAATAATTACTACATTTTGCTGCAAATAGGCTCCAGGGAAAATAGAAGAAATCTGAAACTGATGCCATAGTCTGAGCACGACGTTTGCCTACGCCCACGCGAGAATGGATACCAAATGACTTTGTAATTGATTCGGGTTTCGAATTACTAAACCCTTCTAACTCAAACTCAGATAAAGAGACCAGGAACCGATCGTTGGTGTAACGCTGAGGTCAGCCAATTCTTTTCACCAGTATAACCAGCTGACGACTTCGTTGTGCTGTTGGCAGAAAGAGCTGAAGTATTGTTGACACGTTGTAGATAATAGTTTCGACACCTCTCTCTCTTTCTATTTCTCTATTTCCGTTGTTGTTGTTATCAGCCGGCGTCATGGTCGTAGAAAAGATATAACAGAAGAAGTGTCTCTGACTTCCCCTTTCCCTGGTTTGTAGAATATAGTAAAAATAAAAAAACACTAACAAATATCTTGCTCTATTTCATCATGTTCTTTAATTGTTTTATATAGAACCTCGATCAGCTCCTCAATCATAAAGTAACATGTTGCTATCTTCTTCGCCATCTGTCACTTTTAACTTCCTGTCCATGACGTCACATCCTGAAATATAACTTTAATTCTAGCCCTCCACTTATAACATTTTCCGCTTTTCTGTTTATCAAACCTTATATGTAAAATACCTTTTGTGGCATCATTTAACGTACCAACGCCCAATATTGCTACATTGACAATATAAGCGGAAGTGGTTTTATCAATTCACAGCTATAAAGAGATAATTAAATCTCGAAGAATAGTAGTTAACAAAGAGTAACCACACTCTCGACAATCCGACTGACACGCTCACATTTGAAACAGACTAACAAAAGCAACAAACACAAGAAATAACGTATATTTCGCACTTAAAAACAGAGAGTTTGACACTTCGATGATCTCAAATAACATAAGAATAATCATTTCTTACGTAAACTTTTGTATTCACCTCTGAGTGTTATATTAATGAATCATTTTCCTTTAAAGAAGCAAACTTAGCACCAAACATAAATAAAGCTGTGTAGTAGAAGTGGTAAACCGGAGTCTGTCAGCGAACGTGTGTGCGTGTAGTGGGGATGATTTGTCGGGTTCCCGAGGATATATGTCCGTTATTGTTTGGAATCAGGACATCGGGGTGAGAGAATGCATCATTTGCTCGCCGTAAAAATAATTCGTTAATATTTACCGTTTCTGGTACGATTGGAATCTAATATGAGGTTAATTTAACCGAGAAGAACGCAAACAAATGAAAGGCTAAGATGGTGAGAGTGATAGAATTAGCATAAGCACATGTAAATTTTATTCAAGAAAAACGGATTACGGTCGTTATAGAATATAAAAATATCTCATTTGCCGGTGTGTGGGAGTGGGAACGTGTTGCTGTGCGTGAAATCCGTCGTCGATTGGTTGTTGTGTTGTTTGCTGTCAGTCGTAGCGAGTCTCATCAGAAAAGTAAAATAGCACAGTTATGCCTGAGAGATTAAAATTTAAAAAAAAGATGTACTATTTCACTCGAAATAATTTGGCTGACTGAAATAAGACGACGTGTCTTATTTCAGTCACCAATATTATTTCGAGTAGAATAGTACATCTTTTTTAATTTAAATCTCTAAGTCCCAACTGTGGAATTTTATTTTTCTGGTGAGACTTCGGTGACAGAGAAACTAACAAGTAATATAATTCAAAGTAAGAATTTGCTTAATTTGTTTGTATAAGGAAAATTCTATAAAAACTTTAAAGTAAATAAATATGAACAATTAATCATTTTTCATACTTATCAAGCTTGTCCGTTCTGTAGCATTTCTTAGAGGCCAGAAGATTATCTGGACTGTGGCTCTTTACTCCCATTGCAGTAAACTAAATTAAACTCAATATAGCACACCTTACGCCTATCAGTTGTGTTCCAAAATTCATAATGATCGATTAATTTGTTAAGGAATGAATACAGTACATAGAAATATATAATTAAAGAATAAGGTAAAAAGAAATACCTTTTTAAGCATATAAAGATTCGATATCATTTTTTAAAGAAAAATAAATCGAAGCCGATTTTTTTCTTATTTATATAAACCTTAATCATTTTTTTTTTGGTTTATAGTGATACAGATAATTTCGCAGGTTGAAAACCTGGCCTCATCAGTGTGTCTATATCCCGATGTTATTGGATTTGGATGTTTCCCGACTACTGTTGTGGTAAACGGGCTTAGCGGAAGTTGTTGTATCCGTTTTCAAATATGAAGGCACGTATTTATTTTTCTTTAAAAATGATATCGCATCTTTATATGCTTAAAAAGGTATTTCTTTTTACCTCATTCTTTAATAAACGTCAACTAGATGCTTAAAAAAAAATATGAACTTTAAATTTTATATCTGTCTCGCGAGCATACGCGCCTTCATATTTGAAAACGGATAACAACAACAACTTCCGCTAAGCCCGTTTATCACAACAGTAGTCGGGAAACATCCAAATCCAATAACATCGGGATATAGACACACTGATGAGGCCAGGTTTTCAACTAGCGAAATTTTCTGTATCACTATAAACCAAAAAAAAATGATTACGGTTTATATAAAGAAGAAAAAAAATCGGCTTCGATTTATTTTTCTTTAAAAAATGATATCGCATCTTTATATGCTTAAAAAGGTATTTCTTTTTACCTTATTCTTTAATAAACGTCAACTAGATGCTTAAAAAAAATATGAACATTAAATTTTATAGAAATATATAAATATATGCACGTCCCCAACTTTATATAAATATAGTCATATTTACTACACACCAAAAGACGAAAGGAATAACGGAATAAAGGACAGTAACCAGCACATACTATTTCAATCAACATCGTGTACGAAAATATACATCAATTTCAGTTTTACATTGGTATAAAATGCTTCGGTCTGGTTACTTTTTGAACACACCTTGTATTTTGAAGAAACTTAACTTTTCATAACAGTTTAACGCCCTTTGTATGCGCAGATGGTTGTAGACTAATCCTCGTGAACCAATGCTTCAAGGTGCTAAGCCATCAGATATAACCTTAAAAGGTGGGGGATCAAATAGAGAACATAGTGGCAGTGCTTCGACAGCAGCAGTACATGTACCGATCCATCATCAGTTTTTCTTGTCTTCGCTCGGTGTCGTGTGTAAAGTCTTTGATTTCCCCATTTTCTCTTATTCATTGTTTCGTTGACAAAACTAAAAATCCAGATGCCATTTTCGACAATCTGTTTCGTGTTTCTCTGATTTCTTTATTTTCTTAGTCTCCTCACCCGCTTTTTGTTCGGTATAGTTTTGGAGAGATGCGTCCTGAGTGGCACCATTTGTCCATCGGTCGGTCCGTCACGCGTCAGTTAAAAATAACGTTGTCACAAAAATCACAGATTGAATGAACGCATCTTATTTCAAATGCGACTAAGAATGTCTAGAAGGTGCTCATCCGGTCTATCGGCCAGTTTATCTGTCCCACTAAAGTGTATCATCGGATTGTTGTTGTCTATTTCAAACTTAAGCGTTGTAACGTTTAAGTTTGATTAGCATTTCCATCATGAAAAGCGCAGATTGGATGCTCGAATCTTATTTTAGATACATCGTAGCTTTATACATCCTTAGGCCTGTAAAGCTCAAGTTAGAACTATCATTGTTGTGAGTCTGTCACGATTAAGTTTAGCTGACACTTTTGTCTGTCTTTCACACGTAGGTTTTAAATAATCGTCACTAAAACGTAGCATGAATGGACGCATCTTATTTTACTTTTGTTAGAAAGAGCAATGTTGTCGGTTTGTCACGCTTAAATTGAAAATATAATTTTCATATTCGTGGACGCATTTTTAAGAGATAATTCCCGTGTGTCGGTCAATCACGTGTATGTTTGTAATAACATCCTTATGACCATGCACTCAGATTTAATCAAGAATTATTGTTATAGATGCATACAAGTAACTCTATAAAAGATTGTGTCCGTCTCTACGTCTGTCATGCTAAAGTTTTAACTAGTATTTTATTTTTATCTCACCCTAAAGTTTGAATTATTTTCATTCAAATACACGAATTGAATAGTCGTATTGTATTTATTATTCGTACAATCATCTCATTAAGATTGTGGATCTGTCACGCTTAAGTCTGAAATAGAATTTTGTTCGGTCTTTCATTCCTATAGTATTTTTGCAGGGGGTTCTGTCACATTTACATATTGAATAGCATCTTTGTTTTTTTACGCAAGCTAAAAATAAGTATGGTTTGCAAGTGTCTACAATGCTTCTAAGAAGCTATGCCCATCCGTTTGTAGGTTATCTGTCACGCTTCATCGTTAAACGCGTATGTTGGATGGGCGCATCTTAAGAATATCGGTGGCTCTTTCTTTTTTAGCTCTCTTATATCAGTTACGTCCACTTCGCCGGCGATAAATCCCGACACTCAGAGGGCACAAATTAAGCAGGGAGGCCCCGTATAGAATTACCGACTAATGGCAAGGGTGCACGCCGTTCTGCCAGACAACAGATGCGCTGGGTCTGTGGACGCTGGAATAAGATCTGTTTTTGTTCACGTTTGGAAACGTGTGAAAACGATATTATCGTTTTTTATCGGTGGTACGTATTGTTTCGATTTCGTATTATATGGCCACGTGACGAATATCACACTTCCGGGATAGATTGTACGGACGAAAATCTATATCACTCTTATAAATGTTGTATTCGTTGTCATTGTTATGGTTAATATCTTATTCGGCTTGGTCCTACACAATTTCCCATGCTATATCAACTGCAAAAATGATATATTTGCTTGTTTCTATTTGAAAGACAGTGTAGATGTGTAACAATATTTAGGTATGTAAAAATTTTATTTAAAACGTTATTTTCAACATAAGGTTAAGTGAAGTAGAAGAACGGAAAATTACATAAGCAGTGAAAAGTGTTTAATTAGTACTACGTGTCCGGATATTGCGTCAGACAGAAAGTGGTCGGAGACATCTAGCCGATAAGCTGGAAGATATTTCTTTTGTTTTTTCTGGACATGAGAGAGTGGCCGTGCTTTGAAAAAGCTGCTCTCGTTCACTGTTGAGAATGAATTAAGGTGGCAGGTATATATGCTGTATACTGGAAAAGAACACAATTGTTTAACATCAATAATTGCGTGTGTTCATTATTTACAACATCATTTATTATAAAAACTAAAAGTGTATTTCTATGTATTTTTCTGAGGAAGACAATGGAAGTGGTCACGCATCGTCAAGACCTTAAAGAAAACTATGGTTCAGAACCCTTCTAAAAACTTCAAATATATACTATTTTAGTTACATTTAAATCATATGTATATTTAAAACATATGAGAAGTAATTCAGAGAGTCTTCCAACGTTTACGTATCTTTCAACACTATCAGTGTGCACTAAAACAGCAAGTAATAGAGTGCAATGCACATTTTACTGATTAAATAAAATTCTGAACTATACATATATTTATATATATATAATTATATATATATATATATATATATATATATGTGTATATGTATATATATACATATATATATATATATATATATATATATATATATATATATATATATATATATATATGAGACAGAAAATGAAAACAATTAAACACATGAACAGTTTAAAAGCACGTTTTTTTTCGTTTTGTCTGTGTTTAATTGTTTTGTCTTTCTGTCTTTCATACATTCTATCTCCACGACGTTTAATTTTATGAGATATTTTATCGTGAAACATATACACACACACACACACACATATATATATATATATATATATATATATATATATATATATGTGTGTGTGTATATGTATATTTATATATATATATATATATATATATATATATATAAATAAATTTGAGAAAGTTCATTTGTTGAACATCTTAGAATTTAAAACGTAAAGAAAGAGGCGAAATGCCTTCAGAAACCATCTCTTAGATGCGTATATTATTTTATTAAAATCAAAACAAAAACAAATATTTTCATTTTGACGTTTTTTATTTTTATTAATATTTCACTCGATATAACGAGCATCATCAGAGTTTTAAACAAAAAAAGGTATTAACTTTTTTTTCGTAAGAATCCTTCTTGGTGGTGATGAAAGATTGGCGTCCGGATGTTGTGTGGACTTACGGTTAAAATGTCCCTTTTTTTAAATCTGAACTTAAAAACGTGAATGGCTCGCAAATAGATATAAATTTGGGAAAGTCTATTTTTTAAGTATCTGAGAATTAAAAACGTAAAGAAAGAGGCAAAATGCCTTCAGAAACCATTTGTTTTAAATTCTAAGATACTTAAAAAATGAACTTTCTCAAATTTATATCTACTTGCGAGCCATTCACGTTTTTAAGTTCAGATTTAAAAAGATACATTTTAACCGTTAGTCCACACAACATCCGGACGCCAATCTTTCATCACCACCAAGAAGGATTCTTACGAAAAAAAATTTAATACCTTTTTTTTTGTTTAAAACTCTGATGATGCTCGTTATATCGAGTGAAATATTAGTAAAAATTTTAAAAAGTCAAAATGAAAATATTTGTTTTTGTTTTGATTTTAATAAAATTATATATGCATCTAACAAAATGTTTTCTGAGGGCTTTATTTCTCTTTATTTACGTTGTATATATATATATATATATATATATATATATATATATTGTGTATATTTAGGCAGCATTCATGCAAACATTGTTAAAAATAACAGAAGTTGTCTGTTTAATTATAACTTTTTCTTCAATTTTTCTGATGGTTTTTTTCGTAATAAAATCAAAAAAATAAATAAATGTTCCATAGGTTTCACAGGTGTCACGAACGTTTACGATTCTTCGTCAAAACATCCTCTGAATGGTGTTGCTGAACTTAAATCGATAACGACTTCCTGGAACAATGCGCGTTTCTCCGCCGTCTTTTTAAAATTCTATTCCTTCTCCAGCTTCTCTGTTCATTTGCTTTTCACACCTGAGGATAAGTCGACGAAGAACCAAAAATTTTCTTTACACCTGTTAACACTCATGGAACATTTATTATTTTTTTTGATTTTTATACAAAAAAGACCATCAGAAAAATTTTAAATATAAAAAAGGTATAATTAAACAGACGAATTCACTTATGTTTAACAATGTTCGCATAAATATATATATATATATATATATATATATATATATATATATAAAGTTATGTATTTGTATGTGTGTTTTTTTAAAATATTTTTATGTAGATAATAACTGCTAAACTAATTAACAAATAACTATACATTTTTGAACACAGCCGCTAAGCGGAAGGGTTCTTAATATTGGCTATATTTGATTTAAATTAGTCTCATACAAAGGATGTAAAAAGAGGGTGGAAGCACTCTGTGAAAATTCAGACACCTACGATTTTTGTGAAATTCTAGCAATAAGTATTACATAATATATTGTATATTATTGAGAGCTTGATTGTCCCTGCCTAAAAACGTCCTTATGTCTTACGCTGAACTCGTGGGGAGACAAGTAAATAAGTTGATATATAGAGATAGATAGATAGATAGATAGATAGATAGATAGATAAGGTGATTTGAAGAACTTACCATTAACAGATAGATTAGAACTCTACTCGGCACTCGCAATAAAACAATAAGGCAATAAGACCAATGAAATAAAAGCAAAACAATTAAAGAAGAGCCTCTCGCCGCAGCCTTTCTTTTTGAACACGTGACGTTTGGGGTGAATGTTTGTCTTCATTACGTTCCGGTTCAACTTGTTTTATATGGAAAATGATAGCTGGCGGCGCAAACGACGCGAACTGATCGTCGCAATAAATAATAGAATGAAGAATCCGCGAGGCAAACGGAACCAGAAAAATCTGAGTAAAATTGACGGAGGGGAACCATTAATTCCAGAATTGCAGCCGGAAAAACTCTGACAAAAAAATAAAAATTGTCACAAAAGACATAACATGAGAACAAACATCCTTAATCGGCGTTAAGCGTGACAGAGAGAGAGAAAATATATTAAAACTTTAGCGTCACAGACAGAGGATAATGGTATTCCAACTGAAGTGTGAAAGAAATAGAATAATGGTATTCAAACTGAAGTGTGACAGAAAGAGGATAATGGTATTCAAACTGAAGTGTGATAGAAAGAGGATGATGGTATTCAAACTGAAGTGTGATAGAAATAGGATAATGGTATTCAAACTGAAGTGTGACAGAAAGAGGATAATGGTATTCAAACTGAAGTGTGATAGAAAGAGGATAATGGTATTCAAACTGAAGTGTGACAGAAAGAGGATAATGGTATTCAAACTGAAGTGTGACAGAAAGAGGATAATGATATTCAAACTGAAGTGTGATAGAAATAGGATAATGGTATTCAAACTGAAGTGTGACAGAAAGAGGATAATGGTATTCAAACTGAAGTGTGACAAAAAGAGGATAATGATATTCAAACTGAAGTGTGATAGAAAGAGGATAATGGTATCCAAACTGAAGTGTGACAGAAAGAGGATAATGGTATTCAAACTGAAGTGTGACAGAAAGAGGATAATGGTATTCAAACTGAAGTGTGACAGAAAGAGGATAATGATATTCAAACTGAAGTAGTACAGAAAGATGATAATGGTATTCAAACTGAAGTAGTAGAGAAAGAGGATAATGGTATTCAAACTGAAGTGTGACAGAAAGAGGATAATGGTATTCAAACTGAAGTGTGACAGAAAGAGGATAATGGTATTCAAACTGAAGTGTGATAGAAAGAGGATAATGGTATTCAAACTGAAGTGTGATAGAAAGAGGATAATGATATTCAAACTGAAGTGTGATAGAAAGAGGATAATGGTATTTAAACTGAAGTGTGACAGAAAGAGGATAATGGTATTCAAACTGAAGTGTGACAGAAAGAGGATAATCGTATTCAAACTGAAGTGTGACAGAAAGAGGATAATGATATTCAAACTGAAGTGTGATAGAAAGAGGATAATGGTATTCAAACTGAAGTGTGACAGAAAGAGGATAATGGTATTCAAACTGAAGTGTGATAGAAAGAGGATAATGGTATTCAAACTGAAGTGTGATAGAAATAGGATAATGGTATTCAAACTGAAGTGTGACAGAAAGAGGATAATGGTATTCAAACTGAAGTGTGATAGAAAGAGGATAATGGTATTCAAACTGAAGTGTGACAGAAAGAGGATAATGGTATTCAAACCGAAGTGTGATAGAAAGAGAATAATGGTATTCAAACTGAAGTGTGACAGAAAGAGGATAATGGTATTCAAACTGAAGCATGAGTGACTGAGTAAAATGGTATTTAGAGCTTAAACAAAAATTTTATTTCACTTAAGCATTACACACTAACCTATTACCGCGAGATGGGTGAAATGTTCAGTTAATTAAAAATTACGACTAATTAGAACAGATTTTTTCAAACCTAACTTAATCCCGGAACAAAAATATACTTTATCATGTATTAGATTAGATTGGACTTATCTTAAAATACTAATTTAAACTTAATCTTGCCAGACCGACGAGAACGTTCTTCTACATATATGAAGCAAAATTGTGTGTATGTGTGTGTCGCGGCATCACAGTTAAACTGTTTATTAAAGGTTTGGAACTAGCACCTTACATCCGGTATCCTTATCGATTTTCAAATATTTCTAATACCTGCTACTGTCCTATATCTCTAAAAAGCCATGAATAAAATAGTGTTGCAACATCTGAGCTGATGCATCAACCACTACCTTCTCCCTCTTCGACAGAGTGCAAAAACGATTGTCTAACCTAATAGGTTCCGCACTGTCTGCCAAGCCCCAGTCTTTGTCACATCACCGCTGTTTTACAAGTACTTCCACGAACTGTGCTTCAATGAACTTCTTGATCTTCGACCCATCCGACGAGTACAACCCCTTCACTGTAGAAATGTCCTACTTTAATATAATAGCTTCTTTCCTAGGACTGCTTGCCTTTGGTATTTTCTCCCTGCTACTTGTTTCCCCGACCGTAATCTGATGTGAACAAACGCTTTGCTACCAATCACTTACTACTTTGGTTACCCCTATATATAATGTGGCCGTTACGTCCCAATGGCAATATGCCTTGTTTGGAATGCACTTTTTTTAATCGAACTAATAAAGATCTATGCGGAAGGAAAAACAGATGTTTAATTGTGTATACATACGCATAACTGATAAACATTTTAAATAAGTTTAAAAGACAAAATATCTCCGTGTTATCAGTGGCTGTGTGGACAAAAGTGTTCACCTTTTAGGGTTCGAATCTCACACTAGACAATAATGATTTTTTTGCTATAGCTGATGTTCATCATCAAAAATGTTAATAATGCATTAGTAAAAAATAAAAAATAAAATGAGTCAAAATGAAAATATTTGTTTTGATTTTAATAAAATAATATACACATCTAACAAATGGTTTCTGAAGGTATTTTGCCTCTTTCTTTACGTTGATGCTTAAAAAATGAACTTTCCCAAATTTATATCTACTTGCGAGCTATTAACGTTTTTAAGTTCATATTTCAAAAAATACATTTTCACCGTAAGTGCACACAACATCCGGACGCCAATCTTTAGTGTTTAAAAATAAATTTAAATTAAATTCAATACACATCTAAGGTGACTATTTAAAGAATCTATCGAATTTCCATAAAAGCTGACCACATAGTTTTCCAAATATTAAATTTATTGTAAGAAACACAAGCGATGCATGTCAAGCGACAAATATGGCTTTGATGTTACTTAATGTTGGGGTTCTGCGATCCTCAAAGAGTGTCTGTTGTCTTCTGCCTCGACAGAAACAGCTGCCTGTCTCTTTCGTTAATGGCTTATTCTATTGTGATGTCTTGATATAAAGATTGTCGTAGTGGTGATGGAGCAGCCATATTTGTGAAGAACATTGTATTCAACTTAACGGAGAGCATATAACTGCCAATTCAAAAGTGATGAGGTTACATGGTTTACAAGCTCACAATACACCCCTGAACATTCTGGATATAAACACGGGTAAATAAACAAGTTAAAGGTATGATTAAATAATAATGCCGTAAAAGAATACGATATCTTATTGAAACTAAACTACATAGTAGAAACCGAATATAAGTATACACAATTAATGATGATGTACAACATACTGCAATCGAAGTATAATGCAGACCGACACTTTGCCAAAAGAAAAGAATCGATATCGGCTAGGTAATAACTGGATCACTATACAAACAAAAGAAACAATTGCCAAAGTATGAAAGTTACATAAAATATTGGAATTTAAAGCGAACGCTTTATTCGCATGGTCATCGATCTAACGAAAATAGTTTGTCTTTTTAAACTACGTAAACTGTGTTTATGAGTTCGACGTAGGAGTAACAAATTAAAAATCTGTTTTGCTTCCCCGCATAGATATAAAATAGTTCGATTGTCTTTTCTTTTTTATCTTTATTTATTTTTAATAAATAAAGATAAAAAAGAAAAGTTTAATTTTAAATTAAAAAAAACATTTAAATAGGGCTTAATATGTACGATGATTGGACTAAAAAAGATATTGTTTAATAATGTATTTATTTTATTAATTTTTGTAGTGAACTTGTTCAGATTATTATAAGTTTTTTTTGGTTTGGTCGGCTTGGAAATGGAACGCTAAAAATGTCGGAACATTTGTGTCTAATGTTCGTCTTACGTACTTTTAAATTTAAATAATGAGTTTTAAGAAAGGTTAAAGAACTTCTGACACGGATAAGTACATAAGTTTCGAAGATTTGTCGATTCAAAATCTACGGTTAGTTACCCTCTTAGATCAACCGTCTAACTGTGATGCCGCAACACACATGCACATATACATACAACTTTGTTTAATATATATATATATATATATATATATATATATATATATATATATATATATATATATATAGGGATGGTAAAATAAGCAACACTTACTAACTTCGATAGACGGACTGAACAGGCGACATTAACTCGGGAGAAGAACACGTCTAGGGAGAACCGTTTAGACTCTAAAAAGATTAATGTACAACTCGAAATAAAATTGTAACCCTTGTATAATCGTCTTTTTTAGAAGGAGGGAATATGTTAAATGATTAATCTGATTTTATTGCCTCTACACATTTGCATGAGAGAGTTTCCTTTGTGCATATCATGAATCAAGAACTGCGTTAGAATAGAGGACACGTGTTTCGCTGGTAATTACTTATATATATCTCGTTTGTGATAACTGCTACTTATCCAGGTGTCATGTCGCAGATTTGAACAGTGATCAACTACTTGAAAATGTTTGCTTTTGTTCAACTCATTTATTTTACACGACTTGGGTATTTTTTTTTAATTTAGAGATCAAATTCTTTGCTTTTTTTTCAGTAGCTCATCTGTTTGTTATTTGATCGCGTGATCGTCCCAGTGTTTTTATTTAGACAGCAATGTGGGAACCAAAACGACACGTTGAATTTCCTCTTTGTGGCTGATAACTGCATTGTTATTACTTGTTCTTAGCCTTATTCTCATGTAGCTAGTTTATCAATGCGATTCTAACAAAGAACATTGCCTCAAAAGCTTCACATTATTAATATAAATATCAATATACCGAAAACATACTTGATTTATATATACATATACTAAGTGGTTGATCCAGAGAAGTAATAACTTTCTGCGTTGGCTTTTTATTCGGGAACAACTTGATGGTGCTATATAAATATATATATATATATATATATATATTACTAGCGCCACACATGCGCATGCGTTGCTTAGGGAAATTAAAAGACCCAGGAAACTAATGATTCCACCTTTGAACTACTGTGTTTTACTTAGGTATAAATATTAATTGTGGTATCTTGTAATTATGATAGTTATAAGTAACATTTAATAACTACGAATGAGAATACTCGTAGGAACGTACATGAAGGCTAGGAATATTTTCTTTGGGGTCGTAATTGTGACTATACACAAACACTGAAAGGAACGTACTATTTGATATGAATTCAAAAAGGGTGCATGGCCTTAACTATGATAAACAAAAAATAGTGGAGGAAATGCAAAAATAGAAAGACTGAAACTGCACACGTGCAGTTAACTTAACAGAAGAGACTGTTCAAATCAATTTCACCTAAAAGTATCCTTGCCTGTCTCATCGTCTTTCCCTCACGGATGAGAGCGCATCACGCGTCATCGTCGACTATCCATCAAAGTTTTGAATAACTTAGGCGACAGACAATAAATCCCTCCTCCTCCGAAAGCGGGTGGTAATGCTCGGGAGTAGGGTCTATTTTGAATATTACTCAGTCAAAGTACAGAAATTTAGTTTAAAGAAAAATTAATTGAAGTGTCGGTTAAGCTGAGAAATGTACGCGTTTGAATATGAAATCAAATGTAAAAAAGGGATAAAATGTTAGGTAAGTGCTAAAACATTGGCGTTTTCTCACATATGTTATATTTATATATGTTTTCTCAATTAATTTATTGATAAATATAGTGTTGTTATAGGTCATTTTAAAGCGCGTTTTCGCTCTATCGAATCGTGTTATTCGTTTCCATTTTTAATTTTTTTATTTATTGTTTTTGCAGGCTTTTCGACAGCATTGCAAAAATTGAAATCCGCACGATATTGTTGTTCCAGTTCAAACTAGGCCGAAAAGCTGACGAGGCAGCCCGTGGCATCAATGGTGCGTTTGGCCCAGGAACAACTAACGAACGTACGGCACAAAGGTGGTTCAAGAAATTTCGCAATGGTGACACGAGCCTCGAATATGAAGACGGTCACTCCGGCCGACTGCGGTGTATAACGAAAATCTAAAAGCCTTAATTGAAACCGATCCTCGCAAAACCACAGGAGAAGTTGTTCGCCATTTGAAGCAAATAGGGAAGTCAAAAAAGTTGGATAAATGGGTGCCGCACGAATTGAACGATAATCAAAAAAAATCGTCGTTTTGAAGTGTCTTCTACGCTCTTGCTGCGCAACAGAAACTGCCCATTTCTACAGCGAATTGTGATGTGTGATGAGAAGTGAATCCCCTATGACAATCGGCGACGTTCGGCACAGTGGTTGGATGGCGGCGAAGCTCCAAAACACTTCCAGAAGCCGAAATTGCACCAAAAAAGATTATATATTATGAAGCAATCCAACAAAAGATATAAAGCGTCAACTAATATCTTATAATTAGTGAAACATCCGGATAAAAACTGAAGCTCAATATACTGGATAGAGCATTAATATTGACACCTTATTTGATTAATAAAATTTGATTGACACCTTATTTTATTACTTCATTTTATTTTATATATATATATATATATATATATATATATATATATATATATATATATATATATATATATATATATATATATATATATATATATATATATATATATATATATATATATATATATATATATATATATATATATATATATGAAGTGTTAAAATTATCATTGTTTATCAGCTAGTTAAAATTGGTCGAGCGGTTAGCGACGTTGGATTTGAGTTGAAAAATACTTGTAATCCAGGGTTTCGAATCGCATGACCGGTAGTAAATAGTCATATCTCGATGCTTATGAGTCCAGATTAAAAAGGACGAAACGTATACGTGCATAGATAATAAACAATAACATATATATATATATAAACAATAACAAGTATATATAATAAAATGGTTTTCTATATTAAAAGGCATCTTAAAATGAAAATCATTTGTGTTTAATAAATTGATAGATTTATTTTCTGTGCAATAAATCAAATATTTCGCTTGATCGACATTGTTATTATATATATATATATTTTAAATATTTCTCAACGCCGACCGTTGCCTCAAAAACATAGTCGGCTTTCTGCATGGAACTTCAAATGTTCCATAGGAAATAGATTCTGGAAGTCAAAATAATTATTGGGTGTGTCAATTGATGTTGGATTTTAAATTCAGAATCGGGGTAACATTTTCTGTTAGAGACCGCTTATGCGAATGTAAATATAAATATAAATGTATGTATAGGTAGCAGAATTAGTTGTGGAGAGAGGGGATCGTTATCGCTTATAGGTAATAAGATGTTTTTCCACATTAGAGGACATCTTAAAATGAAATACAATTTTGTTTACGAAACCGATAGGATCTCAAGATTTCTTTTCATACTATAAATATAATGTTATAAAGAACGTGTTATGAGCTATAAGCGGAATCAGGCACCTATCTCCACAACTACTTGTCCTACTACTTGCTATATTTACCTACACATCTGCACAAACACATAAAAAACTGAATGGAGGAAATAGAGGTTTACGTTCTGCGTTCAATTGCACTATAGGGATTATTTTAATGTCTCTCTTATTTTGTTTATTTTTTGCACACATTTTGGATGAAATTTATTAACTTGTCTGAAATTGTTTTTTTATCCCGAAATAAAATTCTGATTCATCTTTTTAAAACTTGAAATGCTTTAATCGCTTACGGCTATGTGGAAATATCGTATTATTTTCTTTTGCGCTCAGCATCTATAAAAACAAACGTTCGATTTAATTTTATACATAAAAATGTGGTGTTTCACATCTATAAAAAGAAATAGGTTTTACTATATTTCATTTATAAAAATATTGTGGGTGTGCCTTTGCGGTTGACAAGGTAATTTACTTTTATTTTATTTCATTCAATAAATAAATAAAAACAGGCATAATGGCTTTTTTAATTAACTTCTACTCTTTAGAAAAATAGATATTGTTCGTTTCATTTGGCGTTAATTCGTATTTTAGTCACAAACATTAAATAATTTACGTGACTGCAATAGGAATTAACGCCAAATAAAAGGAAAATATCCATGTTTCTAAAGAGTAGGGATTAATTTAAAAAATGTTTCGGCATTACTGACCTTATATATTTTCTTACTTAAACCATGTTTTAGTTAAAATCAAAACTAAAAAAATACAAAAGTTATGTCAAGTTGATTCGTAAACATAAAACGCCAAAATGAAAATTAGGTCGGGAAAATATAGTCGCTATCTAAACAAGTCGAGTAAGAAGCTTGCTAAGTATGAACAATAACTCGGGGTTATACACATGTCTTTTTCATTAAAAGAATATGAAAGAAAGGTATCGTTCTCCGTTAGCTATCATTTTTCTGTTTGTTTATAAAGATGGCGACTATATTTTTCACCACACATTTCATTTGGGCATATTACGCACACATTACATTCTCCTTTTATAGAGGTGATATTCCCAGGTATTCCCTCCTCTATTTTGGAGTGGAGGGGTTATTGTAGTATCTGTTCTGTGTGCATGATACTATCCCGCCAGGCATAACAAAATTTTTTTGCTGTGTGTGGAGGGGGGGGGGAACTCCGACGATTTAGCTCCCCATTTGGGGGTAGTGAACTATATTTTCATTCTTTATAATACATTCCTCCTAGGTAGTATATCCTTTTTTGGGGGTAGGGACAGTATAATATATGTTCGTTCTTCACGATATCATCGTCCCAGGATTACTTTCTCCCCTTTTTAAGGGATCCGGGGTAGTGTGATACGATTTTGTTGTCATGATATAATCCTCCCTGGTATTAATTCTACTTTTGGGGGGCAGGGCTTAGTGTTCCTTCGTCATGATATCATCCTATTAGTCATTACCTCTTCCTGTAGGGGTTTCAGTGTATGTAGTTCGTTCATCATGATATCATCTTCCCGGCCTAGCAAAACTATGCGATCGGAGAGAACATATATTCGCGAGTAACTGAAAAAATAAGAAATAAACGAGTACATTACTAAATCAATCGGTTGAGTCCATTTAAAAACATACCAATATGTATACTTTGAATCTCCGCACATACGCACACATGCATATACACATCTACGAGTGGCTAGACATAGCGAGATTCGAAACCAGGACGCCAATGGTTAGGAGTAATTATACATATATATATATATATATATATATATATATGTATATATATATATATTTGCTGGGGATGGTGCATCCTACCGAATGGCAGATATTCACACCGGCTATTTCAGATACTCCAGCCGAGAGATCTTTTTTAAGATTCTAACCGCCATTTTTAGTGCAATTGTTTGTATCTCTCTTGCACTCGATTCACCGGGTATATTCGTCAAATAGGTTTTGAAGTTCTTTTTTCATTAATCCTATTGCTCCTAATGTATGTGTGTGTGTTTACAAAGAATATATATTTAAAAAAATGATAGTGTTTATAATATCTGAAATGCAGGAAATTGTAAGCTCAATGAAGCTGCATTACAGGATTCAGATCATATATAATTTATATTTGCATTCGATAGACCATTGGGAATTAATCGAAATCCATGATTTTAACAACTTCTTTATTTCTTAGTAAATTCAAAAGCTAAATTAAGAAATAGCTTAAAAATAAGAAATAAACGGGTACATTACCAAATCAATCGGTTCGGTTTATTTAAAAACATACCGGATGTATAATATATATATATATATTTATATATATATATATATATATATATATATATATATATATATATATATATATATATATATATATATATATATATATATATATATATATATATATATATATACATATATATATATATATATAGATATACATATATATATATATATATATATATATATATATATATATATATATATAATATTCTACACACCATACAAAGTAAAATCTCTTAGGCTCTTCATCCAGAACGACTAAAACAAAAAATCTACCAAATCTCAATACCCTTACACGACATCGCTAAAACTATCAACAACATTATCCAACCATACATCCCGTACAGATACAGTATAAAATCCACAACCGAATTCATACACCTACTAAAAGCAAACTCCCACAAAAAATACATAACATCTCTAGACTTCGAAAATCTATTTCCAAACCTACCGATACACGACACTATAAAAATCATCCTTAACGAAGTTTATAAGCACCACACTATACCACCCCCAGCAATAAAACCCACACCCTCGAAAAACTTCTCCAAAAGTGCACCACACAAGTCCCATTCAGTGACCCCTCCGGCAAAATATACATCCAAGTCGACAGCGTCTCGATGGGATCACCCCTCGGTCACACGTTCGCTGAATACTACATGTCACACATCGAAAATAAAATTTTCCCTAACTTAATAAATAAACCTCCTATATACACCAGATACGTCAACGACATCCTCCTCTCCACCGAATCCCTAGACAATATAACAAAACTTCAACAAACCCTAGAAACCCACTCAGTACTAACACACACACACGAACTAAATACTAACAAAAAAATCCTCTTCTTAAACATAATAATGTACTCTAACAACCTCACTCAATACATTACATCGACATATTAAACAAACAAGAACAATTACCCCAAGCTGCTCAACTACCATAGCGAAGCCCCCCCCAAATATAAAATCTTCTGAATAAAAGAACACGTCCACCGCGCACAAACAAATATCTTCATCCAAAAAAATTATACAAATAACTAACCAAAATCAAACACACCCTAGTAAATAACAATCTCCCCAATAGAATCGTCGACCAGCAAAAAAACTATATCTAACCTTCTTACATTAAAAGAACCAGACAAAAAGACAAAATAAAAACGACATTATTTTCTTATATTACAAAAAACAAATGCACTCTAACTACAAACTCGATAAAACAAGCTATAACTAACATAATAAACAGATACAGTAAACTTACCGAACAACAACAAAAAATCAAACTACACTACACAAAATTTAAAAACTCTAACTTAATAATCAAAAGCAATAACACTACTAACTCCCCCTTAAACAAAACAAACGTACTGTATTTGTTCCAATGCCCATTCGAAGAATGCTTACCAAAAACACAAGCGGGCACATACAGTATATATATATATATTGGCCACACGACTACAACCATCTCCCGACGTTTTACGTACCAGCTAAATGACACAACCGCCATTCAGCGACACATGACCTAACACAAAAAAACTATCAAATAAACATAACTAAGAAAAATATAAACAAATAACACCAAAATCATACATAAAATAATTGCACAAACTGACTGAAAATCTTTGAAGCCCTACACAGAAAAAACTGCAACCCACAACTTATAAAATAGCATTTGATATTAGTACTAACGCCCAATCTGTATTTAATTTTTAAAAATTTTAAATTCATAAATAAATAAATAAATACATGAATAATAAATAAATTTAAAAAAAATATATATATATATATATATAGACACATATGAAACTAAAAGTATACTTTTAGAGGATATAACCTATAGTGAAATAGTGAGATAGAGCAATTATAAAGATAAATGAAATAAGAGAGAGAAATATGTACGAATGACAAATCTATTTCAACTTCTATTGTTCAATGCAAGGCGTACACGGTAAAAAAACATGTTTATTTTTATTTCCTTCTGATGATAAGATGTTAATCTTTGAAAAACCTTTGCTTAAGGAAATGAAACTAAACGTGTTTTTACGAGTACACTTTGCATTGAACAATCGAAGTTAAAATAGATTTGTCATTCGTACATATTTATCTGTCTTCTTTCATTTATATATATATATATATATATATATATATATATATATATATATAGATATATATATATATATATATATATATATATATATATATATATATATATATATATATATATATATATATATGTAAATGAATAAGTATATGGACGAATAAATAAAAACTATAAAAATGCTGATACTAACGATAAGACACACCTTCCTGATCACGAATGAGCGATCGAAAGCGCTCAAGGGATGGCCGATAATACAACGTTCAGTGTCACACTATACCAATTAATACCTGAGAACCGAAAACTCGCTCTCCGCGTCGATAGATTCACGAGAAAGATTGTAGTCTTTAACGAAGCCTGTATATATATATATATATATATATATATATATATATATATATATATATATATATATATATATAAGGATTCAGAGCATTCAGAAATTATAGTTCTGAAATTATAAAGAGTATATGCCTAACTATATATATTTAATAAGACCTTACATATATATATATATATATATATATATATATATATATATATATATATATATATATATATATATATATATGCGTGTGTGTGTGTGTATAAAACACAGTATGTTTCGTTCATAAAAGTCCGAGGTAAAACGATAAAGAGAACAAATTCGATTCTTTACATGTGATAGCAATTTTCCCGCGTAAACACGGTTGGCCTTTCCTGAAGATACTCCGATGATCTTTTAAGTGGCACTTAATTGACTCCTGTCTACCCCATTTAGCCCGAAGCTGAAAGGGCATAGCGTTTCATAAGCGACACTTGGAATCACTTTATCCGGAAACATATACACCATTCTCGGCGAAAATAAGAATTCCTACCCCCAGGGTTTTCAGAATTTAATACATTTACGACACAAATTGTTCTGCGACAATACAGCGTCGATAGACTTTAGATCAATGGTCTTCAAACTGCAGTCCGCGGACCACGGGGTCCGCAAGGACAAGATAGAGAGTCCGTGAATAAACTCATCACGCGAAATTCAAAGTATAAATTTTCAATGTCTGGATATTTTTGTTTACTTATTAATATTCTTAATTGACAAAAGCTTGCATTATCGCCCATTACATGCCAACAGGTGTATTTAAAAAAAGCATGTGTGTGTAATTGACAATAAAACTATTTGTAAAGTACTATTACTGTTGTTATTTATACGGAAAATTAATTTTCAATGAAAAAAAATTGATATTGTTACATTTTGCATCAACATGCAGCATTAATTTATTTTATTTGAACACTTACGTCTAAAGTAAGCTTAAAACAGTGTTTTACGTTAATATGTTATTTTTAGCAAAACTGTATGCATAAATTTCATAAGCGTTTATAAGGGAGTCCCTAGGGTAAAACCTGAAATATAAAGAGGTCCGCAAGTCAAAAAGTTTGACAACCCCTGCTCTAGATTATTCGGGTTATTATCTATTTTTCAAAAATTTAAAGATTTTAAACGAATAGTGTCAACTAAATAGAAAACAGATGTCTTTCAGAATGACGAAAAGTAGCAATACTTTGTTTGCATTGCGAAATTAAACAATGATGGTCGTAAGTAGTTGAGCATTTCAGAAATTACATCGGCCATGCAGTACACATTTTTGATTTTTAATTAATGCTCACGTCTTATGAGGAAATGTGTCTATCAGTCGGTTTGTCATGCTTAAGAATGTTCGATTGTCTTTTACGCTTAAGATAGTGAGTATGAAGTGAAGATAGAATTGACGTATGGATATAAGCTCAAATATATTTACGTACATTAATCTGGTGTTGAGTTATAAAGAAAGTATTTAAGATAATGGGGCACGATGGGGTTGAGATATCGACTTTAAGAACTGGAAGATGTTGAACTTGTCAGATATGCGGTCATAGATGACCAACAAAAGAAGGTGGCGAGCGGAGGACGCCCAGTTTTGAAGGTAGCTTACAGAGACAAGACGTGTCTTTAAGATGATCTGACAGAACGCTTAGTAATCAATCGATTAAGTTTAAATATGAATGTCTGTGTCTCTCTCTACATATTCCTTGGGATCCTGCAGGCAACTGGGCATCAGGACGAATAAATCATTCTACTTCTAAGCTCCTGTTGTTGAATTTAATAATTAATGTAAAATTCATGTTGAATGACTTTTTATTACATGTACACAAATGACTTTAGTTTTTGAACACACAGTAAATGTTGTTTTTGTGCATTGACTCTCAATTGGACAAAAGCTTAAATAAGCAGTTTACTTTAACCAATCAAAACGAAATAATTATTTAATCCGAAATTTCAGTATGTACTATGAAAATCTTAGCAGACATTCTTCCATTTTCCTCAGTTTCTTTCACAGAAAACACACGTGCGAACGTCATTATCCACACCGAGTCTTAAAAAACGCATGAAAGACCCACACGAACCTCTGTACGCCCAATGAAGAATGCAGACATGGCTCACATACAATGTTCATATATAGGAAATAACGATTAGACTATCACTTATGAATGATTAAATAAGAAAAGGAATCCACTGTCAGTTACGTTACTTCAATAGCAGTTACAGTGTTTGAAAGAAATTTACGATAAATCTTTATTATTTCAGCCGGCGTAGTTTACCCCCTCAAACACTTCAAATTCTACTTTTTGCGATTACATGCAACAAACTGAAAGAAATTTACGATAAATCTTTATTATTTCAGCCGGCGTAGTTTACCCCCTCAAACACTTAAACTTCTACTTTTTGCGATTAGATGTAACAAACTGAAAGAAATTTACGATAAATCTTTACTATTTCAGCCGGCGTAGTTTACCCCCTCAAACACTTCAAATTCTACTTTTTTTGCGATTACATGTAACAAACTGAAAGAAATTTACGATAAATCTTTACTATTTCAGCCGGCGTAGTTTACCCCCTCAAACACTTCAAATTCTACTTTTTTTGCGATTACATGTAACAAAGTGAAAGAAATTTACGATAAATCTTTACTATTTCAGCCGGCGTAGTTTACCCCCTCAAACACTTCAAATTCTACTTTTTTTGCGATTACATGTAACAAACTGAAAGAAATTTACGATAAATCTTTACTATTTCAGCCGGCGTAGTTTACCCCCTCAAACACTTCAAATTCTACTTTTTTTGCGATTACATGTAACAAACTGAAAGAAATTTACGATAAATCTTTACTATTTTAGCCGGCGTAGTTTACCCCCTCAAATACTTTAAATTCTACTTTTTGCGATTACATGTAACAAACTGAAAGAAATTTACGATAAATCTTTACTATTTCAGCCGGCGTAGTTTACCCCCTCAAACACTTCAAATTCTACTTTTTTTCGATTACATGTAACAAACTGAAAGAAATTTACGATAAATCTTTACTATTTCAGCCGGCGTAGTTTACCCCCTCAAACACTTCAAATTCTACTTTTTTTGCGATTACATGTAACGAACTGAAAGAAATTTACGATAAATCTTTACTATTTCAGCCGTCGTAGTTTACCCCTTCTAACACTTCAAATTCTACTTTTTGCGATTAGATGTAACAAAGTGAAAGAAATTTACGATAAATCTTTACTATTTCAGCCGGCGTAGTTTACCCCCTCAAACACTTCAAATTCTACTTTTTTTGCGATTACATGTAACAAACTGAAAGAAATTTACGATAAATCTTTACTATTTCAGCCGGCGTAGTTTACCCCCTCAAACACTTCAAATTCTACTTTTTTTGCGATTACATGTAACAAACTGAAAGAAATTTACGATAAATCTTTACTATTTTAGCCGGCGTAGTTTACCCCCTCAAATACTTTAAATTCTACTTTTTGCGATTACATGTAACAAACTGAAAGAAATTTACGATAAATCTTTACTATTTCAGCCGGCGTAGTTTACCCCCTCAAACACTTCAAATTCTACTTTTTTGCGATTACATGTAACAAACTGAAAGAAATTTACGATAAATCTTTACTATTTCAGCCGGCGTAGTTTACCCCCTCAAATACTTCAAATTCTACTTTTTGCGATTACATGTAACAAACTGAAAGAAATTTACGATAAATCTTTACTATTTCAGCCGGCGTAGTTTACTCCCTCAAACACTTCAAATTCTACTTTTTGCGATTACATGTAACAAACTGAAAGAAATTTACGATAAATCTTTACTATTTCAGCCGGCGTAGTTTACCCCCTCAAACACTTCAAATTCTACTTTTTTGCGATTACATGTAACAAACTGAAAGAAATTTACGATAAATCTTTACTATTTCAGCCGGCGTAGTTTACCCCCTCAAATACTTTAAATTCTACTTTTTGCGATTACATGTAACAAACTGAAAGAAATTTACGATAAATCTTTACTATTTCAGCCGGCGTAGTTTACTCCCTCAAACACTTCAAATTCTACTTTTTGCGATTACATGTAACAAACTGAAAGAAATTTACGATAAATCTTTACTATTTCAGCCGGCGTAGTTTACCCCCTCAAACACTTCAAATTCTACTTTTTTGCGATTACATGTAACAAACTGAAAGAAATTTACGATAAATCTTTACTATTTCAGCCGGCGTAGTTTACCCCCCTCAAACACTTCAAATTCTACTTTTTTTGCGATTACATGTAACAAACTGAAAGAAATTTACGATAAATCTTTACTATTTCAGCCGGCGTAGTTTACTCCCTCAAACACTTCAAATTCTACTTTTTGCGATTACATGTAACAAACTGAAAGAAATTTACGATAAATCTTTACTATTTCAGCCGGCGTAGTTTACGCCCTCAAACACTTCAAATTCTGTATTTTTTGCGATTACATGTAACAAAGTAAAAGAAATTTACGATAAATCTTTACTATTTATGCCGGCGTAGTTTACCCCTTCTAACACTTCAAATTCTACTTTTTTTGCGATTACATGTAACAAACTGAAAGAAATTTACGATAAATCTTTACTATTTCAGCCGGCGTAGTTTACCCCCTCAAACACTTCAAATTCTACTTTTTTTGCGATTACATGTAACAAACTGAAAGAAATTTACGATAAATCTTTACTATTTCAGCTGGCGTAGTTTACCCCCTCAAATACTTCAAATTCTACTTTTTGCGATTACATGTAACAAACTGAAAGAAATTTACGATAAATCTTTACTATTTCAGCCGGCGTAGTTTACCCCCTCAAACACTTCAAATTCTACTTTTTTGCGATTACATGTAACAAACTGAAAGAAATTTACGATAAATCTTTACTATTTTAGCCGGCATAGTTTACCCTCTCAAACACTTCAAATGCTACTTTTTGCGATTACATGTAACAAACTGAAAGAAATTTACGCGAAATCTTTACTATTTCAGCCGGCGTAGTTTACCCCACTCAAACACTTAAAATTCTACTTTTTTTGCAATTACATGTAACAAACTGAAAGAAATTTACGATAAATCTTTACTATTTCAGCCGGCGTAGTTTACCCCCTAAAACACTTCAAATTCTACTTTTTTTTCAATTACATGTAACAAATCGAAAGAAATTTACGATAAATCTTTACTATTTCAGCCGGCGTAGTTTACCCCTTCTAACACTTCAAATTCTACTTTTTTTGCGATTACATGTAACAAACTGAAAGAAATTTACGATAAATCTTTACTATTTCAGCCGGCGTAGTTTACCCCCTCAAACACTTCAAATTCTACTTTTTTTGCGATTACATGTAACAAACTTAAAGAAATTTACGATAATCTTTACTATTTATGCCGGCGTAGTTTACCCCCTCAAACACTTCAAATTCTACTTTTTTTGCGATTACATGTAACAAACTGAAAGAAATTTACGATAAATCTTTACTATTTCAGCCGTCGTAGTTTACGCATTCTAACACTTCAAATTCTACATTTTGCGATTAGATGTAACAAACTGAAAGAAATTTACGATAAATCTTTACTATTTCAGCCGGCGTAGTTTACCCCCTCAAACACTTCAAATTCTACTTTTTTTGCGATTACATGTAACAAACTGAAAGAAATTTACGATAAATCTTTACTATTTCAGCCGGCGTAGTTTACCCCCTCAAATACTTACAATTCTACTTTTTGCGATTACATGTAACAAACTGAAAGAAATTTACGATAAATCTTTACTATTTCAGCCGGCGTAGTTTACCCCCTCAAACAATTCAAATTCTACTTTTTTGCGATTACATGTAACAAACTGAAAGAAATTTACGATAAATCTTTACTATTTCAGCCGGCGTAGTTTACCCCCCTCAAACACTTCAAATTCTACTTTTTTTGCGATTACATGTAACAAACTGAAAGAAATTTACGATAAATCTTTACTATTTCAGCCGGCGTAGTTTACTCCCTCAAACACTTCAAATTCTACTTTTTGCGATTACATGTAACAAACTGAAAGAAATTTACGATAAATCTTTACTATTTCAGCCGGCGTAGTTTACGCCTTCAAACACTTCAAATTCTACTTTTTTGCGATTACATGTAACAAAGTGAAAGAAATTTACGATAAATCTTTACTATTTATGCCGGCGTAGTATACCCCTTCTAACACTTCAAATTCTACTTTTTTTGCGATTACATGTAACAAACTGAAAGAAATTTACGATAAATCTTTACTATTTCAGCCGGCGTAGTTTACCCCCTCAAACACTTCAAATTCTACTTTTTTGCGATTACATGTAACAAACTGAAAGAAATTTACGATAAATCTTTACTATTTCAGCCGGCGTAGTTTACCCCCCTCAAACACTTCAAATTCTACTTTTTGCGATTACATGTAACAAACTGAAAGAAATTTACGATAAACCTTTACTATTTCAGCCGGCGTAGTTTACCCCCATCAAACACTTCAAATTCTACTTTTTGCGATTACATGTAACAAACTGAAAGAAATTTACGATAAATCTTTACTATTTCAGCCGGCGTAGTTTACCCCCTCAAACACTTCAAATTCTACTTTTTTGCGATTACATGTAACAAACTGAAAGAAATTTACGATAAATCTTTACTATTTCAGCCGGCGTAGTTTACTCCCTCAAACACTTCAAATTCTACTTTTTGCGATTACATGTAACAAATCGAAAGAAATTTACGATAAATCTTTACTATTTCAGCCGGCGTAGTTTACCCCTTCTAACACTTCAAATTCTACTTTTTTTGCGATTACATGTAACAAACTGAAAGAAATTTACGATAAATCTTTACTATTTCAGCCGGCGTAGTTTACCCCCTCAAACACTTCAAATTCTACTTTTTTTGCGATTACATGTAACAAACTAAAAGAAATTTACGATAATCTTTACTATTTATGCCGGCGTAGTTTACCCCCTCAAACACTTCAAATTCTACTTTTTTTGCGATTACATGTAACAAACTGAAAGAAATTTACGATAAATCTTTACTATTTCAGCCGTCGTAGTTTACCCCTTCTAACACTTCAAATTCTACTTTTTGCGATTAGATGTAACAAACTGAAAGAAATTTACGATAAATCTTTACTATTTCAGCCGGCGTAGTTTACCCCCTCAAACACTTCAAATTCTACTTTTTTTGCGATTACATGTAACAAACTGAAAGAAATTTACGATAAATCTTTACTATTTCAGCCGGCGTAGTTTACCCCCTCAAATACTTCAAATTCTACTTTTTTTGCGATTACATGTAACAAACTGAAAGAAATTTACGATAAATCTTTACTATTTCAGCCGGCGTAGTTTACCCCCTCAAACAATTCAAATTCTACTTTTTTGCGATTACATGTAACAAACTGAAAGAAATTTACGATAAATCTTTACTATTTCAGCCGGCGTAGTTTACCCCCCTCAAACACTTCAAATTCTACTTTTTTTGCGATTACATGTAACAAACTGAAATAAATTTACGATAAATCTTTACTATTTCAGCCGGCGTAGTTTACTCCCTCAAACACTTCAAATTCTACTTTTTGCGATTACATGTAACAAACTGAAAGAAATTTACGATAAATCTTTACTATTTCAGCCGGCGTAGTTTACGCCTTCAAACACTTCAAATTCTACTTTTTTGCGATTACATGTAACAAAGTGAAAGAAATTTACGATAAATCTTTACTATTTATGCCGGCGTAGTATACCCCTTCTAACACTTCAAATTCTACTTTTTTTGCGATTACATGTAACAAACTGAAAGAAATTTACGATAAATCTTTACTATTTCAGCCGGCGTAGTTTACCCCCTCAAACACTTCAAATTCTACTTTTTTGCGATTACATGTAACAAACTGAAAGAAATTTACGATAAATCTTTACTATTTCAGCCGGCGTAGTTTACCCCCCTCAAACACTTCAAATTCTACTTTTTTTGCGATTACATGTAACAAACTGAAAGAAATTTACGATAAATCTTTACTATTTCAGCCGGCGTAGTTTACTCCCTCAAACACTTCAAATTCTACTTTTTGCGATTACATGTAACAAACTGAAAGAAATTTACGATAAATCTTTACTATTTCAGCCGGCGTAGTTTACGCCCTCAAACACTTCAAATTCTGTATTTTTTGCGATTACATGTAAAAAAGTGAAAGAAATTTACGATAAATCTTTACTATTTATGCCGGCGTAGTTTACCCCTTCTAACACTTCAAATTCTACTTTTTTTGCGATTACATGTAACAAACTGAAAGAAATTTACGATAAATCTTTACTATTTCAGCTGGCGTAGTTTACCCCCTCAAATACTTCAAATTCTACTTTTTGCGATTACATGTAACAAACTGAAAGAAATTTACGATAAATCTTTACTATTTCAGCCGGCGTAGTTTACCCCCTCAAACACTTCAAATTCTACTTTTTTGCGATTACATGTAACAAACTGAAAGAAATTTACGATAAATCTTTACTATTTTAGCCGGCATAGTTTACCCTCTCAAACACTTCAAATGCTACTTTTTGCGATTACATGTAACAAACTGAAAGAAATTTACGCGAAATCTTTACTATTTCAGCCGGCGTAGTTTACCCCCCTCAAACACTTAAAATTCTACTTTTTTTGCAATTACATGTAACAAACTGAAAGAAATTTACGATAAATCTTTACTATTTCAGCCGGCGTAACTACACCCTAAAACACTTCAAATTCTACTTTTTTTTCGATTACATGTAACAAATCGAAAGAAATTTACGATAAATCTTTACTATTTCAGCCGGCGTAGTTTACCCCTTCTAACACTTCAAATTCTACTTTTTTTGCGATTACATGTAACAAACTGAAAGAAATTTACGATAAATCTTTACTATTTCAGCCGGCGTAGTTTACCCCCTCAAACACTTCAAATTCTACTTTTTTTGCGATTACATGTAACAAACTTAAAGAAATTTACGATAATCTTTACTATTTATGCCGGCGTAGTTTACCCCCTCAAACACTTCAAATTCCACTTTTTTTGCGATTACATGTAACAAACTGAAAGAAATTTACGATAAATCTTTACTATTTCAGCCGTTGTAGTTTACCCCTTCTAACACTTCAAATTCTACATTTTGCGATTACATGTAACAAACTGAAAGAAATTTACGATAAATCTTTACTATTTCAGCCGGCGTAGTTTACCCCCTCAAACACTTCAAATTCTACTTTTTTTGCGATTACATGTAACAAACTGAAAGAAATTTACGATAAATCTTTACTATTTCAGCCGGCGTAGTTTACCCCCTCAAATACTTCAAATTCTACTTTTTGCGATTACATGTAACAAACTGAAAGAAATTTACGATAAATCTTTACTATTTCAGCCGGCGTAGTTTACCCCCTCAAACACTTCAAATTCTACTTTTTTGCGATTACATGTAACAAACTGAAAGAAATTTACGATAAATCTTTACTATTTCAGCCGGCGTAGTTTACCCCCCTCAAACACTTCAAATTCTACTTTTTTTGCGATTACATGTAACAAACTGAAATAAATTTACGATAAATCTTTACTATTTCAGCCGGCGTAGTTTACTCCCTCAAACACTTCAAATTCTACTTTTTGCGATTACATGTAACAAACTGAAAGAAATTTACGATAAATCTTTACTATTTCAGCCGGCGTAGTTTACGCCTTCAAACACTTCAAATTCTACTTTTTTGCGATTACATGTAACAAAGTGAAAGAAATTTACGATAAATCTTTACTATTTATGCCGGCGTAGTATACCCCTTCTAACACTTCAAATTCTACTTTTTTTGCGATTACATGTAACAAACTGAAAGAAATTTACGATAAATCTTTACTATTTCAGCCGGCGTAGTTTACCCCCTCAAACACTTCAAATTCTACTTTTTTTTGCGATTACATGTAACAAACTGAAAGAAATTTACGATAAATCTTTACTATTTCAGCCGGCGTAGTTTACCCCCCTCAAATACTTCAAATTCTACTTTTTGCGATTACATGTAACAAAGTGAAAGAAATTTACGATAAATCTTTACTATTTCAGCCGGCGTAGTTTACCCCCTCAAACACTTCAAATTCTACTTTTTGCGATTACATGTAACAAACTGAAAGAAATTTACGATAAATCTTTACTATTTCAGCCGTCGTAGTTTACCCCTTCTAACACTTCAAATTCTACATTTTGCGATTACATGTAACAAACTGAAAGAAATTTACGATAAATCTTTACTATTTCAGCCGGCGTAGTTTACCCCCTCAAACACTTCAAATTCTACTTTTTTTGCGATTACATGTAACAAACTGAAAGAAATTTACGATAAATCTTTACTATTTCAGCCGGCGTAGTTTACCCCCTCAAATACTTCAAATTCTACTTTTTGCGATTACATGTAACAAACTGAAAGAAATTTACGATAAATCTTTACTATTTCAGCCGGCGTAGTTTACCCCCTCAAATACTTCAAATTCTACTTTTTTGCGATTACATGTAACAAACTGAAAGAAATTTACGATAAATCTTTACTATTTCAGCCGGCGTAGTTTACCCCCCTCAAACACTTCAAATTCTACTTTTTTTGCGATTACATGTAACAAACTGAAATAAATTTACGATAAATCTTTACTATTTCAGCCGGCGTAGTTTACTCCCTCAAACACTTCAAATTCTACTTTTTGCGATTACATGTAACAAACTGAAAGAAATTTACGATAAATCTTTACTATTTCAGCCGGCGTAGTTTACGCCTTCAAACACTTCAAATTCTACTTTTTTGCGATTACATGTAACAAAGTGAAAGAAATTTACGATAAATCTTTACTATTTATGCCGGCGTAGTATACCCCTTCTAACACTTCAAATTCTACTTTTTTTGCGATTACATGTAACAAACTGAAAGAAATTTACGATAAATCTTTACTATTTCAGCCGGCGTAGTTTACCCCCTCAAACACTTCAAATTCTACTTTTTTTTGCGATTACATGTAACAAACTGAAAGAAATTTACGATAAATCTTTACTATTTCAGCCGGCGTAGTTTACCCCCCTCAAATACTTCAAATTCTACTTTTTGCGATTACATGTAACAAACTGAAAGAAATTTACGATAAATCTTTACTATTTCAGCCGGCGTAGTTTACCCCCTCAAACACTTCAAATTCTACTTTTTGCGATTACATGTAACAAACTGAAAGAAATTTACGATAAATCTTTACTATTTCAGCCGGCGTAGTTTACTCCCTCAAACACTTCAAATTCTACTTTTTTTGCGATTACATGTAACAAACTGAAAGAAATTTACGATAAATCTTTACTATTTATGCCGGCGTTGTTTACCCCCTCAAACACTTCAAATTCTACTTTTTTTGCGATTACATGTAACAAACTGAAAGAAATTTACGATAAATCTTTACTATTTCAGCCGGCGTAGTTTACCCCCTCAAACACTTCAAATTCTACTTTTTTTGCGATTACATGTAACAAACTGAAAGAAATTTACGATAAATCTTTACTATTTCAGCCGGCGTAGTTTACACCTTCTAACACTTCAAATTCGACTTTTTTTGCGATTACATGTAACGAACTGAAAGAAATTTACGATAAATCTTTACTATTTATGCCAGCGTAGTTTACCCCTCTCAAACACTTCAAATTCTACTTTTTTTGCGATTACATGTAACAAACTGAAGGAAATTTACGATAAATCTTTACTATTTCAGCCGGAGTAGTTTACCCCCTCAAACACTTCAAATTCTACTTTTTTTGCGATTACATGTAACAAACTGAAAGAAATTTACGATAAATCTTTACTATTTCAGCCGGCGTAGTTTACCCCCTCAAACACTTCAAATTCTACTTTTTTTGCGATTACATGTAACGAACTGAAAGAAATTTACGATAAATCTTTACTATTTCAGCCGTCGTAGTTTACCCCTTCTAACACTTCAAATTCTACTTTTTGCGATTAGATGTAACAAAGTGAAAGAAATTTACGATAAATCTTTACTATTTCAGCCGGCGTAGTTTACCCCCTCAAACACTTCAAATTCTACTTTTTTGCGATTACATGTAACAAACTGAAAGAAATTTACGATAAATCTTCACTATTTATGCCGGCGTAGTTTACCCCCTCAAATACTTCAAATTCTATATTTTGCGATTACATGTAACAAACTGAAAGAAATTTACGATAAATCTTTACTATTTCAGCCGGCGTAGTTTACCCCCTCAAACACTTCAAATTCTACTTTTTTGCGATTACATGTAACAAACTGAAATAAATTTACGATAAATCTTTACTATTTCAGCTGGCGTAGTTTACCCCCCTCAAACACTTCAAATTCTACTTTTTTTGCGATTACATGTAACAAACTGAAAGAAATTTACGATAAATCTTTACTATTTCAGCCGGCGTAGTTTACCCCCTCAAACACTTCAAATTCTACTTTTTGCGATTACATGTAACAAACTGAAAGAAATTTACGCGAAATCTTTACTATTTCAGCCGGCGTAGTTTACTCCCTCAAACACTTCAAATTCTACTTTTTTGCGATTACATGTAACAAAGTGAAAGAAATTTACGATAAATCTTTACTATTTATGCCGGCGTAGTTTACCCCTCTCAAACTCTTCAAATTCTACTTTTTTTGCGATTACATGTAACAAACTGAAAGAAATTTACGATAAATCTTTACTATTTCAGCCGGCGTAGTTTACCCCCTCAAACACTTCAAATTCTACTTTTTTGCGATTACATGTAACAAACTGAAAGAAATTTACGATAAATCTTTACTATTTCAGCTGGCGTAGTTTACCCCTCAAACACTTCAAATTCTACTTTTTTTGCGATTACATGTAACAAACTGAAAGAAATTTACGATAATCTTTACTATTTATGCCTTCGTAGTTTACCCCCTCAAACACTTCAAATTCCACTTTTTTGCGATTACATGTAACAAACTGAAAGAAATTTACGATAAATCTTTACTATTTCAGCCGGCGTTGTTTACCCCCTCAAACACTTCAAATTCTACTTTTTTGCGATTACATGTAACAAACTGAAAGAAATTTACGATAAATCTTTACTATTTCAGCTGGCGTAGTTTACCCCCTCAAACACTTCAAATTCTACTTTTTTTGCGATTACATGTAACAAACTGAAAGAAATTTACGATAATCTTTACTATTTATGCCTTCGTAGTTTACCCCCTCAAACACTTCAAATTCTACTTTTTTGCGATTACATGTAACAAACTGAAAGAAATTTACGATAAATCTTTACTATTTCAGCCGGCGTTGTTTACCCCCTCAAACACTTCAAATTCTACTTTTTTTGCGATTACATGTAACAAACTGAAAGAAATTTACGATAAATCTTTACTATTTATGCCGGCGTAGTTTACCCCTCTCTAACACTTCAAATTCTACTTTTTTTGCGATTACATGTAACAAACTGAAAGAAATTTACGATAAATCTTTACTATTTCAGCCGGCGTTGTTTACCCCCTCAAACACTTCAAATTCTACTTTTTTTGCGATTACATGTAACAAACTGAAAGAAATTTACGATAAATCTTTACTATTTATGCCGGCGTAGTTTACCCCTCTCTAACACTTCAAATTCTACTTTTTTGCGATTACATGTAACAAACTGAAAGAAATTTACGATAAATCTTTACTATTTCAGCCGGCGTAGTTTACCGCCTCAAACACTTCAAATTCTACTTTTTGCGATTACATGTAACAAACTGAAAGAATATCAGCTAAAAGTGAAATCACAAAAAAATATTTTATATTTTCGTTTTCCTATATAAATTTAACGAGTAATGAACACCCACTTCCTGCCCAGTTTACGGTCAATCGACATGTATAACCGAATTGTTTCTGAATTTTGGGACGGGCAAGTTGGGGTGGGGATGTTTTTTTTACTTATCCAAATTATTTTGTTCTGTTTTAAAAAGAAATGGAAGGATTTCTTTTTTTAAATATGTTGATGTGTTTGACTTTTCGTGATGAGATACAAATTATAGAAAAAAGCGACCATTTCACACAACAAAATCGACACTGATGAAAGGAAAAGTGACGATAATGAACTTCACCGAACAATATACACAATACGAACCAAGCTGTGTTTTGTTTACCCTGATCTAACAATAGCCTAACCATAACATAACCCTGAACTATATCTTAGTTTGAAAGTAGGTTTATTTCGGTTAAAATTGTGTGGAAGCATCGGAACTTGATTCAGCTTTTTCCCGTAAATAAGCACCAATAAAACTTTCGGGGCAGAAAAATACGCTTTCCGCACTTTATTTTATTCTCGGAAAAGAAAAATGGGGGGGGGGGGGGTAGCAGATATTTTTTATTGCTAGTATATATATATATATATATATATATATATATATATATATATATATATATATATATATATATATATATATATTAGTGTAAGCGTTTGTAATTTAAAGAGTGCTGATCAAATGAAAGGGAGAGAATTAATTGAAATGTGGCTCTGTTTGGAAAGTAAATTAGATTTAGGAGAAATAGGGAGAGGAAGAAAGAGGGGGGGGAGTGTGAATTGAAAATTCCTGTCAATAGGGAAGGTTGGGATTGCTCGACTGGAAAAATTGAATTAAATTTTATTACATCTTTCAGGATGCGAAGTCGCCAATTACGTGTGCCCCGAGGTGAGTCGTGGTTTATTGTTTTGTTTTTTGTCTTGTGTAAGCATCCAATTTGAAGATTATCAGAAAGAATTCCGTTGCGACAGAGTTTATTTGTTTGTTTACACAATATATATATATATATATATATATATATATATATATATATATATATATATATATATATATATATATATTATCAGGAAATACCTGCGTTGCTCGGGATTGAAGCAAAACGAAGTTCATCAACTCATCTAATATCCATTTCCATCGCAGAGTTAATCAATATTCAATGGCTGATTGGGACAGCTTACGATCCATCATATCTGAAATCCCACTGAAATCTTTTCTCAAACGGAATCTTCTGCATTGTATCAGATATATCTGAGTAGTTAGTCGTTGGTATTGACAGCTCTATGGCCTTAAGAATATTCCAAGTGATACCAAAAAGCCAGACATGATACAACCATGAATGGGGCACCGTTAATCAAATCAGAAACCGTTATTTCAATTCCGGTCAGCCAAATAGATGATCTAAAAGCAAGGCCTCCTTTAGAATTACCCGGAACCACTACAAAAGTTGATAGAAAACGGTTAAGCGTTCTATACCCAATCTGTTAAATCTAAAGTTGATGATCAGAGACTTGGATCCCATGACTTTTGGAGAATAAAAAACAGTGTCCTGAACATATGTAAGACACCTATCGCAACTATCATAAATGAACCACAGCCGATTTAGTCAATCAAATCTAAAATGTTCGCAAAAAAACTTGCAGCCAATTCCACCCTTTATGACCAAGGCTACCCTACCCTTTTACAGAAAATCTCCAAGCGATATTCGAATAACTGTCTGAGATGTTGCCTAACTTACCAAGAATGTGGATGCCAACAAGGCAACTGATACCGGCAGCATTCCAGTCATAATACTGAAGAAACTGCCACCCGACATATCTCCTATCCTTACAAAGTTATAGTTGCTTAAAGAAGAAATCTTTTCCATCACCTTGGAAGACTTTGTTGATCTGCCCAGCATTTAAACATACTGTTGATCGGTCCTCTGCATTTGAGTACAGACGATATGTTCGTGTGTGTGATTATAACATAACGCCTTACCGTTAGGCATATCAACCGTTATACACGTGCGTCCTATTCGTTGTGAACCTGCTTGTTGACAAGCGCACGCGTTGTGAAATTCGGCTGTTCCTCGGCTGTTGATAAACACCGCGGACAATTGTTGTTTGGTTATAAAGGTTTCATTTGAAACAGAACAGGAAATTTCGTACGTGTTAGAGTGAGAGAGAGAGCGACAGACAAAAAGATAGATAGACAGATGAATCGCATGTTTCGGTACACTTGACACGCCGCCATCCACTTCGCCATCCACTTCGCTATCTAACATCGTGAGTTAGTTGCTTGAATCTCTAATAAATCAAGAAGTTATCAATCACCTTAGCAAAACAATTTACTTAGTGGCAAGCAATATAGATGTCCTCCTGCAATCTTAACAGCTGACGTGCTGACTGTATTATCGCATAGGATAAGTAAATATATCGACATAAGCCTCGTTTCTAAGGCGGTAGGTCATGATATATCACAGGCTTTTGATGGAGTTTGGTACGATAATTTGATTCACAAGCGTGTTAGTCATGGAATCTCTGAAAATGTCATCTTAACCGTAACATTTTTCCCTATAATAGATCTATAAAAGTCGTTTTTGACGGGCAAAAGTCTGAAGTGCATGGTATCAATCACGGCGTACCTCAAGGATCTATTCAGGGCCTGACCCTCTGCTTGATCTTCATAAATTATCATCTAAATAGCATTCTGAAATCATTTGTTGACATCTACGCAACTATCTGTGGCAGCACTTCCATGAGAATTGATGATCTGCATCTGAGAACAGACGATCTGTTCGTGGGTGTGATTGTAACATAACATGAGTTTGTTACTTTAACACCTCAAAAACCAACGCTCGGATCCTCATTTCTCTCCACTTTACATGGATGGCTCCCTCTTTGAGGAAGCACCCTTCTTTGATAAGCTCCTAACACTGATTTTCACTCAAGACCTGAAATGGAAGACCAACATCAAATCTGATGCTGGGAAAATAGTTGGATCATTTTACCATTCCAGGAGGTACCTCACTCACTCATGACGCAATACGTTACCTGTATAAGAGCCATATAGAGTGCCGCTGCAATATATGGGAAGGTGCCGCTGTCGGCCGCTATCTTGTCTTTACAGAGTAAAAAACCGACTTCGCAACCTTGTGGGTAATGATCTCTTCTCTACCCTGTAGTCTCTTACTGGCTTCTACTTGCCTCTACTGTATTATTTAATTCGAGTAAGCTCATATCCCTGATAATGTTTAGTATAGGTGTTCGAGTGAGCTCCAATCCCTGATGATGTTTAGTATAGGTGTTCGAGTGAGCTCCAATCCCTGATAATGTTAAGTATAGGAGCTCGAGTGAACTCCAATCCCTGATAATGTTTATTGTAGGTGTTCGAGTGAGCTCCAATCCCTGATAATGTTTAGTATAGGTGTTCGAGTGAGCTCCAATCCCTGATAATGTTTAGTATACGTGCTCGAGTGAGCTCCAATCCCTGATAATGTTTATTATAGGTGTTCGAGTGTGCTCCAATCCCTGATAATGTTTAGTATAGGTGTTCGAGTGAGCTCACATCCCTGATAATGTTTAGTATAGGTGTTCGACTGAGCTCAAATGTCTGATAATGTTTACTATAGGTGTTCGAGTGAGCTCCAATCCCTGACAATGTTAAGTATAGGTGGTCGAGTAAGCTTCAATCCCTGATAATGTTTATTATAGGTGTTCGAGTGTGCTCTAATCCCTCATAATGTTTAGTATAGGTGTTCGAGTGAGCTCCAATCCCTGATAATGTTAAGTATAGGTGCTTGAGTGAGCTCCAATCCCTGATAATGTTTATTATAGGTGTTCGATTGAGCTCCAATCCCTGATAATGTTTATTATAGGTGTTCGAGTCTTCTCTAATCCCTCATAATGTTTAGTATAGTTGTTCGAGTGAGCTCCAATCCCTGATAATGTTAAGTATAGGTGCTCGAGTGAGCTCCAATTCCTGATAATGTTTAGTATGGGTGGTCGAGTGAGCTCCCATCCCTTATAATGTTTAGTATAGGTGTTCAAGTGATCTAAAATCCCTGATAATATTTAGTGTAGGTGGCCGAGTGAGCTTCAATCCCTGATAATGTTTAGTATAAGTGTTCGTATGAGCTCCAATCCCTGTTAATGTTTTGTATAGGTGCCTGAGTGAGGTCCAATCCCTGGTAATGTTTAGTATATGTGTTCGAGTAGGCTCTAATCCCTGATTATGTTTATGATATGTGTTATAGTGAGCTCCAATCCCGAATAATGTTTAGTATAGTTTGTAGAGTGAGCTCCAATCCCTGATAATGTTTACTATAGGTGTTCGAGTGAGCTCCAATCCATGATAATGTTTAGTATAGGTGGTCGAGTGAGCTCCAATCCCTGTTAATGTTTAGTATAGGTACTCGAGTGAGGTCCAATCCCTGATAATGTTTAGTATATGTGTTCGAGTAGGCTCTAATCCCTGATTATGTTTATGATATGTGTTATATTGAGCTCCAATCCCGAATAATGTTTAGTATAGTTTGTAGAGTGAGCTCCAATCCCTGATAATTTTTACTATAGGTGTTCGAGTGAGCCTCAAATCAATGATAATGTTTAGTATAGGTGGTCGAGTGAGCTTCAATCCCTGTTAATGTTTAGTATAAGTGCTCGAGTGAGGTCCAATCCCTGATAATGTTTAGTATAGGTGCTCGAGTAGGCTCTAATCCCTGATAATATTTATGATAGGTGTTCGAATGAGCTCTAATCCCTGTTAATGTTTAGTATAGGTAGTCGAGTAGGCTTCAATCCTTGATAATGTTTACTATAGGTAGTCGAGTGAGCGGCAATCCCTGATAATCTTTAGTATAGGTGGTCGAGTGAGCTCCAATCCCTGATAATGTTTACTATAGGTGTTCGAGTGAGCTCTAAACCCTGATAATGTTTAGTATAGGTGTTCGAGTGAGCGCCCAATCCCTGATAATGTGTATTATAGGCGTTCAAGTGAACTCCAATCCCTGATAATGTTTATGATAGGTGTTCGAGTGAGCTCTAATCCATAATATATACAAAACATTATCAGGAATTGGAGTTCACTTGTAGAACTATCATTTAAATTATCATGGATTAGAGCTCACTCGAACACCTATCATAAACATTATCAGGGATTGGAGCTCACTGGACCACCTATACAAAACATTATCAGGAATTGGAGTTCACTTGTAGAACTATCATTTAAATTGTGTTCGAGTAGGCTCTAATCCCTGATAATGGTTATGATAGGTGTTCGAGTAGGCTCCAATCCCTGATAATGTTTAGTATAGGTGGTCGAGTGAGCTCCAATCCCTTATAATGTTATGTATAGGTATTTGAGTGAGATCCAATACCTGATAATGTTTATGATAGGAGTTTGAGAGAGCTCCAATCTCGAATAATGTTTAGAATAGGTTGTCGAGTGAGCTCCAATCACTGATAATGTTTAGTATAGGTGGTCAAGTGAGCTCCAATCCCTGATAATGTTTCGTATAGGTGTTCGAGTGAGCTCCAATCCCGGATAATGTTTAGTATAGGTGTTCGAGTTAACTCTAATCCCTGATAATGTTTAGTATAGGTGGTCAAGTGAGCTCCAATCACTGATAATGTTTAGTATAGGTGGTCAAGTGAGCTCCAATCCCTGATAATGTTTCGTATAGGTGTTCGAGTGAGCTCCAATCCCTGATAATGTTTAGTATAGGTGTTCGAGTGAGCTCTAATCCCTGATAATGTTTAGTATAGGTTGTCGAGTGAGCTCCAATCACTGATAATGTTTAGTATAGGTGTTCGAGTGAGCTCCAATCCCTGATAATGTTTAGTATAGGTGTTCGAGTGAGCTCTAATCCCTGAAAATGTTAATGGTAGGTGTTCGAGGTAGCTCCAATCCCTGATAATGTTTAGTATAGGTGTTCGAGTGAGCTCCAATACCGGATAATGTTTTCGTATAAGGGTTCGAGTGAGATCCGATCCATGATAAGGTTTAGTATAGGTGGTCGAGGTAGCTCCAATCCCTGATAATGTTTAGTATAGGTGCTCGAGGTAGCTCCAATCCCTGATAATGTTTACTATAGGTGTTCGAGTGAGCTCTAATCCCTGATAATGTTTAGTATTGGTGTTCGAGTGAGCTCCAATCCCTGATAATTTTTAGTATAGGTGTTTGAGTGAGCTCCAATCTCTGATAATGTTTTGTATAGATGGTCGAGTGAGCTCCAGTCCCTGATCATGTTAATGATAGTTGTTCGAGTGACCTCCAATTCCTGATAATGTTTAATATAAGTGTTCGAGTTGGCTCTAATCCCTGATAATGTTTAGTATAGGTGTTTGAGTAGGCTCCAATCCCTGATAATGTTTAGTATAGGTGGTCGAGTGAGCTCCAATCCTTGATAATGTTTAGTATAGGTGTTAGAGTGAGATCCAATCCCTGATAATGTTTATGATAGGTGTTTGAGTGAGCTCCAATCCCGAATAATGTCTAGTATAGGTTGTCGAGTGAGTTACAATCACTGATAAGTTTTAGTATAGGTGGTCGAGTGAGCTCCAATCCCTGATAATGTTTAGTATATGTGTTCGAGTGAGCTCCAATCCCTGAAAATGTTAATGATAGGTGTTCGAGTTAGCTCCAATCTTTGATAAGGTTGAGTATAGGGGTTCGAGTGAGCTCCAATACCGGATAATGTTTTCGTATAAGTGTTCGAGTGAGATCCAATCCCTGATAATGTTTAGTATAGGTGGTCGAGTGAGCTCTAATCCCTGATAATGTTTGGTATAGGTGCTCGAGTTAGCTCCAATCGCTGATTATGTTTACTATAGGTGTTCGAGTGAGCTCTAATCCCTGATAATGTTTAGTATTGGTGTTCGAGTGAGCTCCAATCCCTGATAATTTTTAGTATAGGTGTTTGAGTGAGCTCCAATCTCTGATAATGTTTTGTATAGATGGTCGAGTGAGCTCCAGTCCCTGATCATGTTAATGATAGTTGTTCGAGTGACCTCCAATTCCTGATAATGTTTAGTATAAGTGTTCGAGTAGGCTCTAATCCCTGATAATGTTTAGTATAGGTGTTTGAGTAGGCTCCAATCCCTGATAATGTTTAGTATAGGTGGTCGAGTGAGCTCCAATCCTTGATAATGTTTAGTATAGGTGTTCGAGTGAGATCCAATCCCTGATAATGTTTATGATAGGTGTTTGAGTGAGCTCCAATCCCGAATAATGTCTAGTATAGGTTGTCGAGTGAGTTACAATCACTGATAAGTTTTAGTATAGGTGGTCGAGTGAGCTCCAATCCCTGATAATGTTTAGTATAAGTGTTCCAGTGAGCTCCAATCCCTTATAATGTTTAGTATATGTGTTCGAGTGAGCTCCAATCCCTGAAAATGTTAATGATAGGTGTTCGAGTTTGCTCCAATCTTTGATAAGGTTGAGTATAGGGGTTCGAGTGAGCTCCAATACCGGATAATGTTTTCGTATAAGTGTTCGAGTGAGATCCAATCCCATATAATGTTTAGTATAGGTGGTCGAGTGAGCTCTAATCCCTGATAATGTTTGGTATAGCTGCTCGAGTTAGCTCCAATCGCTGATTATGTTTACTATAAGTGTTCGAGTGAGCTCTAATTCCTGATAATGTTTAGTATAGGTGTTTGAGTGAGCTCCAAACCCTGATAATGTTTAGTATAGGTGTTCGAGTGAGCTCCAATCTCTGATAATGTTTTGTATAGATGGTCGAGTGAACTCCCATCCCTGATGACGTTTATTATAATTGTTCGGGTGACCTCCAATTCCTGATAATTTTTAGTATAGGTGTTCGAGTAGGCTCTAATCCCTGATAATGTTTATGATAGGTGCTCGAGTGAGCTCCAATCCCTGATACTTTTAATGATATGTGTTCAAGTGAGCTCCAACCTCTTATAATGTTTACTATAGGTGGTCAAGTGAGCTCCAATCCCTGATAATGTTTATGATAGGTGTTCGAGTGCGCTCTAATCCATGATATATACAAAACATTATCAGGAATTGGAGTTCACTTGTAGAACTATCATTTAAATTATCATGGATTAGAGCTCACTCGAACACCTATCATAAACATTATCAGGGATTGGAGCTCACTGGACCACCTATACAAAACATTATCAGGAATTGGAGTTCACTTGTAGAACTATCATTTAAATTGTGTTCGAGTAGGCTCTAATCCCTGATAATGGTAATGATAGGTGTTCGAGTAGGCTCCAATCCCTGATAATGTTTAGTATAGGTGGTCGAGTGAGCTCCAATTCCTGATAATGTTTAGTATAGGTGTTTGAGTGAGATCCAATCCCTGATAATGTTTATGATAGGTGTTTGAGTGAGCTCCAATCTCGAATAATGTTTAGTATAGGTTGTCGAGTGAGCTCCAATCACTGATAATGTTTAGTATAGGTGGTCGAGTGAGCTCCAATCCCTGATAATGTTTTGTATAGGTGTTCGAGTGAGCTCTAATCCCTGATAATGTTTAGTATAAGTGTTCGAGTGAGCTCCAATCCCTGAAAATGTAAATGGTAGGTGTTCGAGGTAGCTCCAATCCCTGATAATGTTTAGTATAGGTGTTCGAGTGAGCTCCAATACCGGATAATGTTTAGTATAGGTGTTCGAGTGAGATCCAATCCCTGATAATGTTTAGTATAGGTGGTCGAGGTAGCTCCAATCCCTGATAATGTTTAGTATAGGTGCTCGAGGTAGCTCCAATTCCTGATAATGTGTACTATAGGTGTTCGAGTGAGCTCTAATCCCTGATAATGTTTAGTATTGGTGTTCGAGTGAGCTCCAATCCCTGATAATTTTTAGTATAGGTGTTTGAGTGAGCTCCAATCCCTGATAATGTTTTGTATAGATGACTGAGTTAACTCCAGTCCCTGATCATGTTAATGATAGTTGTTCGAGTGACCTCCAATTCCTGATAATGTTTAGTATAAGTGTTCGAGTAGGCTCTAATTCCTGATAATGTTTAGTATAGGTGTTCGAGTAGGCTCCAATCCCTGATAATGTTTAGTATAGGTGGTAGAGTGAGCTCCAATCCTTGATAATGTTTAGTATAGGTGTTCGAGTGAGATTCAATCCCTGATAATGTTTATGATAGGTGTTTGAGTGAGCTCCCATCCCGAATAATGTCTAGTATAGGTTGTTGAGTGAGTTACAATCCCTGATAAGTTTTAGTATAGGTGGTCGAGTTTGCTCCAATCCCTGATAATATTTGTATAGGTGTTCGATTGAGCTCCAATCCTTTATAATGTGTAGTATATGTGTTCGAGTGAGCTCCAATCCCTTAAAATGTTAATGATAGGTGTTCGAGGTAGCTCCAATCTTTGATAAGGTTGAGTATAGGGGTTCGAGTGAGCTCCAATACCGGATAATGTTTTCGTATAAGTGTTCGAGTGAGATCCAATCCATGATAAGGTTTAGTATAGGTGGTCGAGTGAGCTCTAATCCCTGATAATGTTAGGTATAGGTGCTCGAGTGAGCTCCAATCGCTGATATTGTTTACTATAGGTGTTCGAGTAGGCTCCAATCCCTGATAATGTTTAGTATAGGTGGTAGAGTGAGCTCCAATCCTTGATAATGTTTAGTATAGGTGTTCGAGTGAGATTCAATCCCTGATAATGTTTATGATAGGTGTTTGAGTGAGCTCCCATCCCGAATAATGTCTAGTATAGGTTGTTGAGTGAGTTACAATCCCTGATAAGTTTTAGTATAGGTGGTCGAGTTTGCTCCAATCCCTGATAATGTTTTGTATAGATAGTCGAGTGAGCTCCAATCCCTGATGACGTTTATTATAATTGTTCGTGTGACCTCCAATTCCTGATAATTTTTAGTATAGGTGTTCGAGTAGGCTTTAATCTTTGATAATGTTTATGATAGGTGTTCAAGTGAGCTCCAATCCCTGATAATGTTTATGATAGGTGTTCGAGTGAGCTCTAATCCATGATAATTTAAATGATTGTTCTATAAGTGAGCTCCGATTCCTGATAATGTTTAGTATATGTGTTCGAGAAGGCTCTAATCCCGGATAATGTTTATGATAGGTGTTCGCGTGAGCTCCAATCCCTGATTATGTTAAGTATAGGTTGTCGAGTGAGCTTCAACTGCTGAACATGTTTATGATAGGTGTTCGAGTGAGCTCCAATCCCTGAAAATGTTTAGTATAGGTGGTCGAGTGAGCTCCAATCCCTGATAATGTTTAGTATAGGTGTTCGAGTAAGCTCCAATCCCTGATAAGGTTTAGTATAGGTGTTCGAGTTAGCCTCAATCTCTGATAATGTTTATGATAGGTGTTTGAGTGAGCTATAATCCCTGATAATGTTTAGTATAGGTGTTCGAGTGAGTTCCAATCCATGATAATGTTTGGTATAGATGCTCGAGTGTGCTCCAATCCCTGATAATGTTTATGATAGGTGTTCTTGTGAGCTCCGATACTTGATAATGTTTAGTATAGGTTTTCGAGTAGGCTCTAATCCCTAATAATGTTTATGATAAGTGTTCGAGTGAGCCTCAATCCCTGATAATTTTAATTATAGGTGTGCACGTGAGCTCCAATCCCTGATAATGTTTAGTATAGGTGTTCGTGTAGGCTCTAATCCCTGATAATTTTAATTATAGGTGTTCGATTTAGCTCCAATCCCTGATAATGTTTAGTATAGGTGTTTGAGTAGGCTCTAATCCCTGATAATGTTTATGATAAGTGTTCGAGTGAGCCCCAATCCCTGATAATTTTAATTATAGGTGTGCACGTGAGCTCCAATCCCTGATAATGTTTAGTATAGGTTTTCGAGTAGGCTCTAATCCCTAATAATGTTTATGATAAGTGTTCGAGTGAGCCCCAATCCCTGATAATTTTAATTATAGGTGTGCACGTGAGCTCCAATCCCTGATAATGTTTAGTATAGGTGTTCGTGTAGGCTCTAATCCCTGATAATGTTTATGATAGGTGTTCGATTTAGCTCCAATCCCTGATAATGTTTAGTAAAGGTGTTTTAGTAGGCTCTAATCCCTGATAATGTGTATGATGGGTGTTTGAGTGAGCTCCAATCCCTTATAATTTTAATGATAGGTGTTCAAGTGAGCTGCAATCCCTTATAATGTTTAGTATAGGTGTTCGAGTAGGCTCTAATCCCTGATAATGTTTATGATAGGTGTTCGAGTGAGCTCCAATCCCTTATAATGTTAAGTATAGGTGTTTGAGTGAGCTCCAAACCTGATAATGTTTTGTATAGGTGTTCGAGTGAGCTCCAATCACTGATAATGTTTTGTATAAGTGTTCGAGTTAGCTCCGATCCCTGATAATGTTTAGTATAGGTGTTCGAGTTAGCTGGATCCCTGATAAGCCCCGTAATAATGCATTCATTGTATAAACGCGCCTAGCTCTATCAATAACAAATAACTTTTATTTTCTCTCTCTTCCAAAAACGAAACAGAGTTTAGTTTCCTTGAACATGCCATCTGTGGAACAAAATATTCCGAGGCTGCTTCCCAACAGACTATCACGGAGTTGTTTTCAAGTTTAATGTTCACAAATACTTGTTGGGCCATCGTCTTGGATAGTCAATTACCTTTAAATAATTTTCTGCCCATTTCACCATTTGTTTCTAATTTTCCCATAGCGGCGATCATCTCCCCACTGACGAGTAAAATCAAATATTTTTCAAATTTTTTAATAATTCAAATTTTAGAGTGGGGCCTGATGATGCACTCGCTAGGAGGGAGTGAATGTTATTGTAATAATTTTCCATTATTTTATTAATCATTAACGCTTACCTTGAATAACATTAAGTTAAATCAATACCGTTAACTTCCTGTCTGCGTTCGATCCAAACCTTCATAAAAAGCAAATATGTCACAACCCTATCCTACGGTTTGGGAAATATACCTTTATACCCTTGTATATTTTTTAACTGTAAAAATCTCGAGACTTGGATAAGTATATTTTATTTGGATTAAATGGAGTACAATAATTTTGTGAGATTTGCGTTCGTGCCAGATATCTATGAAAAGAAAATATGTCACAAACTTTTCTAAAGGTTCAAATTACCATATATATTGTAAACCTACATTAGCCAGGATATTTTGATAAATATATTTCATTTTGATCTTAGGAAAGACGAGGTTTACCGTATTTTATTTTATGGATAAGTTTAAATGTATAGAAAAAAAGAATTGAACTATCATAGGGGTTTGCGGGTTGAGAGCACGGTTACAGATGACTCTTCATTAATTTCCGGGAAACGCTGAGGGCGCTCAAATACTTCAAATTAAACGAACATTATTTCAAGTTATGCCATTGTAATTACACATCCAATCAATGCTGAGTATTTATGCTGAGTATTTAATGGCTTCATCCACGCACACAAAAAAATGTATATTATAAAAATGTAATAAAATACTAAAATAACGTAATTAGGTATCATGTTCTTGTTATGGACGGACATACTCTAATATTCATTCGATTAGGGTCAACATGGACCCATTCAGTGCATAGAAGGTAAGAAGAAATACTTCATTTCATTGATTGTAAATCATCGGAAACCAAAATGGAAACTAGATCAATCATTTGGTTGTTTCTTTCTTTGTAGTTTTCTCTCTTGCTTTCTTTTTATTATATTTACGCAGTTGCAAAGGGTTGCGCATTATGTAGAGAGACTCAATCGAAGTGGTTTTCGTGTTTCTACTATGAACGAGAGTGAAAGAAAGTGAAAGAGAATTTAAAAAGATAGATTTTACACACTTTTTAAACTCATCTATTTTTTTCCTGGTCCCTAGGCAACGCTGGGTAGCCTTGTTAGTAAAGAATAAACGGTGATCTTTTCCTAATGTATTCGTATGCGTGCATGTGGTTAAGGTTTTCGACATCTATTTGTATATACACATAGAAATATGTACAATGGATGGACGACACGCATCTTTACGCTGTTCAGGTATAGAGGGCCCTCGCTTTGTAGATTGAGTAAGTATAGATAAATAAGGGGCGATATATCCTCATCTTTGTTCTCTCTCTCTCTCTCTCTTTCTCTCCCTCTCTCTGTATATATATATATATATATATATATATATATTCATATATCAATCTCTGCCTCCTTTAACACACAATTACTCCTTATTTTGAATTTCTCGTGCCCCGAGGAAATCGACAAACATTACGAATAAAAGGTGCAATTTTCCTTTTTCTTTTTTGTTGCTTATTGAAACATCCTTTCCTTTATTTTGATCGACAATTTGCGCCCCTTACAATGTCTTTTTACGGTTTGATTTAATCATTTAGTCCGCCCCTCCTCTACTTCCTTCCATTCCATCTTGTTCGTCTTCATCTTCTTTTATTTCTTCTTCTTCTTCTTCTTCTTCTTCTTCTTCTTCTTCCTGCCTTTTTTCTTCTCCTTTATCGTCTAATTTCTGATCTTGCAATATTCTTCTTCTTTCTTTAAGGTACCCCTGAGTTCAACGAAGTTAAGTCAGGTCAGTACTAAAACGGGTGACCATTATGGAAGACCAACTGAACCAAATTAATCTTAAAAGGAATCGTATACAAAACACATATTTTACAGTTTCAGCATAAAATGACCCAATAATGGATGACATGCCGTAAATTAAACAATATTTCATCCATTCTTACTTTCTATCGTTCTTTTTTCTATTTTTTATTCCTACTTCAGAAGAAATAATTTTTAATTAAAACAAAAAAGGGGATTACACTTTTTTGTTTTAATTAAAAATTATTTTTTCTCCGACCACAATTTGGTTCTTCTTCTTCTTCTTCTTCTTCTTCTTATTATTATTATTCTTATTCTTCTCCTACTTCTTCTTGTCTTCTTATTTTATACATTCATTAAACTACTTTTTTATCTCATTTTATAAAACTGATTTTTACATGTTTTACTCTTTCTTTCTTACAGCAGTTTTTTCACTTTCCATACTTCCATCTTTCTTCCCTTCGTCTCTTTCCACTCTTTTGACTATTTTTGCCCGTTCTCTTTCTTCGACATATTTTCTAATTCCCCTAACCTTAAAGAGAATTGAACCCCTAAGGCACAATAACAGACTCCCATGTTTACGTACAAATAAATAAATCCCATTTTTATTTGCCTTAATTATATTATTTATTTCATGACAAACAACTTTCTAAGAAGCTGGACAGACCAACGTACAGACCAGACAAACTTGACAGTCTAATGAAAATGCTGTTAAATAAAAGCGTGACAGACCGACAAAATCTATTTAAAAACTAGCGAAACGAACCAACGAATGTACCATTTAAAACAGACAAAAAAAACTAATAAAACTAATAAAACGGAATGTCATTATAAAATTAAGCATGGTAGACTGACGAAAATGACATTTGAAACCTAATCCTGACAGTTTGACAAAACTATGATTCAAGCGTGACAGACCGACTGACGAAAATACGATTTAAAAAATATCAAACGGGTGTAAATGCTGTCTCAAACTTAAGCTTGCCAGTACGAAGAAAATGTTATTACAAACGTATGCGTTACAGACGAAACTATTTTATTTCGAATTTCAATGTGACAGACTAGTTGAAAATAATATTCGTAATTTGAGAATGACAGACAGACGAAACTGCTATTTCTAAAGTATGTTACAGTTAAGCTATACATCTGATAAACATGCTATTTCAGACTGACAAAAATGACATTTAAAACTTAAGCATGACAGGCAAAAAATACTCTTTTAAACTTTAAACTGACAAACCGATGAAATTAATATATTGCACTTCAGCATTACCATTCCAAAAGTTGTATTTCACTATTAAGCGTGACAGACCGACGAAAATTCTATTTCAAACATATGCCTGACAGTTGACAGAAATGACAGTATGACAAACTGATATAAAATGGTATTTCAACTTAAGCGTGACAGATCGACTGACGGAAAGAGACGTCAGAATAAGGTGTCTCCATTCAATCGCCGATATGACTGATCAAATGTCCCTTTCTACATACCTTCCAACCTTAAGAAAGAAACCCCTACGGCAAAATTGCAGACTACAATATTTACTTACAAACAATAAAAACATTTAATTTTTTTATAATATTATTCTTGTATTTTAGTAGTTAAAGAATTCCCATTTCCTGTTCATTAAACGGAGAACTTTCGTGCTTACCCAACAAAGACGACCCCTTTATTTATTTATTTATTTGAAACCCTTAAATTGTCTATTGGTCACCGAAACAAGGATTCATCCAACTAAACTAAATGTCTGATAAAGTATGCAATCATTTGGACGACGTTGCCTTCGGGCAATTTTGATTTTATTTTCTCTAAATGAATAACGAACAAAAAAAACGTTCATTTTTTTTCAATTTATTTCGTTTAATACATTTCGCTTTTTATATTCACACTTGATTAAAAAAAGACTTTCGTTCCGTTTTTGATTTTTACAATTTATTTTCTTGTGTTTATGATTTTTTTAGTCTTTTAAACAATATTTTCGCCTCAAATTATTGCATATTTTTAGAATCTTTTTATTTGTAAGCAGAAACATATTTTTATTTTTACTTATTTAAATAATTATATATTTTTTCTATGAATTTACTTTAGTATTTTTGGATTATAATATTGTATAACTAAATAGTACATATATATATGAACCTACACACACACACACATATATATATATATATATATATATATATATATATACATATATATATAAATATATATGAATATATACATACAAATGTGCATATGTATACTATATATACATATCCCTATTTCGACATAACAATGTGAGTATATATCTAGATATATACACATAAATACGCACACCCACAGTCATATATATATATATATATATATATATATATATATATATATATATATATATATATATACATACATATGTATACACTCATATAAACACACACACATAGTTATATATATATATATATATATATATATATATATAAGTTGTAATTAAGCATGAATAAAATAAACTTAAAATCAATTATTTTCAATAGCGTAAAATACAAGTTTTATTTTCTAATTCGTAACTTTCAGTAAATTATAAGGAGAAAGAGGTGACTTCCATTTTCTTATGTTGGGGAAAAAGTAAACATTCTTAAAATGCCTCCTACTCTCTACGTCGACAGTTATAACCTATGATCTTCTGTAATAGTAATAATAAATTAAAATAATTCTATTATTAAATAATTGAGCAATCTGTTTGATTTCTTTTTACCAAACGAAACAAGGAATTACACAAACACACACACACACACACACATACACACATATATATATATATATATATATATATATATATATATATATATATATATATATATATATATATATATATATATATATATATATAAAAATTAAAAAACAGAAATAAAATGTGTAAGAATGAGAAATCTATCTCATCTTGAGTTGTTCAATGCTAGGTATACACCAAAAAGCATGTTTATTTTTTCTTTCCTTTTAACTACCTCTTTCAATGATCATCGGATAAACATTAAAATACCAGCCTATCTGTTTACTTCTTGCATTTTACTTGCAATCTCTACAATATTTTGAACTCAAATCCTTAATGATATCTCTACTGGGGTACATGGTAGGTTTAATTTGGCCTCACATCTCCAATCTACACCCTAACCAACCTTTTCCTTACGGCAGAACTACATATTATTCTGTTGGATTCATTACTCATGGATTTATGGTTGACCCTATTGACGCAGTCTCAACAAACCTTTTAAACGGTGAATTATTTCTCTTTCCATTCTTAACCTTTTTGTCACTGGACATTTTGTAACTGGACATTTTTTTAGTCGGACATATTTTGTATTTTTACAACTTTCTCACACATTCACATCTACTTTTTATAACTTTCTCACACACTCACATCTAATTTTTACAACTATTTCACACATTTACATCTACTTTTTACAACTTTCTCACACATTCACATCTACTTTTTACAACTTTCTCACACACTCACATCTACTGTTTACAACTTTCTCACACATTCACATCTACTTTTTACAACTTTCTCACACATTCACATCTACTTTTTACAACTTTCTAACACATTCACATCTACTTTTTAAAACTTTCTCACACACTCACATCTACTTTTTACAACTTTCTCACACACTCACATCTACTTTTTATAACTTTCTCACACATTCACATCTACTTTTTATAACTTTCTCACACACTCACATCTACTTTTTATAACTTTCTCACACATTCACATCTACTTTTTATAACTTTCTCACACATTCACATCTACTTTTTATAACTTTCTCACACACTCACATCTACTTTTTATAACTTTCTCACAGACTCACATCTACTTTTTATAACTTTCTCACACATTCAAACATACTTTTTATAACTTTCTCATACACTCACATCTACTTTTTATAACTTTCTCACACATTTACATCTACTTTTTCTAACTTTCTCACACTTTCACATCTACTTTTTATAACTTTCTCACACATTCACATCTACTTTTTATAACTTTCTCACACATTCACATCTACTTTTTATAACTTTCTCACACATTCACATCTACTTTTTATAACTTTCTCACACACTCACATCTACTTTTTATAACTTTCTCACACACTCACGTCTACTTTTTATAACTTTCTCACACATTCACATCTACTTTTTATAACTTTCTCAAACACTCACATCTACTTTTTATAACTAACTCACACACTCACATCTACTTTTTATAACTTTCTCACACACTCTATCTACTTTTTACAACTTTCTCACACATTCACATCTACTTTGTATAACTTTCTCACACATTCACATCTACTTTTTATAACTTTCTTACACACTCAGATCTACTTTTTATAACTTTCTCGCACATTCACATCTACCTTTTACAACTTTCTCACACATTCACATCTACTTTTTATAACTTTCTCACACATTCACATCTACTTTTTATAACTCTCTCACACATTCACATCTAGTTTTTATAACTTTCTCACACATTCACATCTACTAGTTATAACTTTCTCACAGACTCACATCTACTTTTTATAACTTTCTCACAAACTCACATCTACTTTTTATAACTTTCTCAAATTTTCCAAATTATTAGTTTTGGCTATTCTACGCCAACGTATCTGTCTATGTAATTTCTCTGATTATAAGATATAATTCTTTGCAAAGCCCGGCTAAAGGAAAAAAATAAACCTGCTTTTTTGAACAATTGAAGATAAAATAGAGGTGTCATTTTTACATTTTCTATTTCTCTAACCCGTATATTGAGCTTTAATCGCTTTACGATAGGTTCAAATTTCTAAAAGTATTCATTCTACTTTTAGTTTCATACCGTATATATATATATATATATATATATATATATATATATATATATATATATATATACAGGGTGACCAAAAAACCGGCCCCAACTCTAAGTAGGCCCCGTTTCTTAGTGTTTCGTCCGAATGAAATGAAGTTTTTGTCATAACTAGTTTATTATATTCAAAACATGACATCAAAACACTAGGGTATTTGGCCTTTTTTCTCCGTTCTACAGCATGTGTTCGAGATGGCCTCTATTTAGCTCCGTGCATTTCTTGAGGCGCAGAACGAAGTTGTTCATGACGTTTTTACAGACTGAATTGGGAATGGTTCTCATCTCCTCCCTGATGGCTTCCTTGAGTTCCGTGATGGTTCTGGGTTTTTCTGCGTACACTTTGTCCTTAAGATAGCGCCAAAGGAAATAATCTGGGGGTCTTAGGTCCGGGCTATGAGGTGGCCACTCAAAATTAGTCTTGAGACTGATCACTCGGCCACCGAAGTTCTATTTCAGCAAATCTCGGGAGAGGTTTGACGTGTGAGAACTTGCTCCGTCTTACTGGAACCAGAACATGCTCATGAGCGACGGGTAGAGGGTCTGGATCTCACTCTTGAAGGTTTTGAGGACCTCCACATACTGCTCCTTGGTGACTGTCACTGCTGCGCCAGATTCTTTGATGAAGATTGGTCCGATGATGCCTCTGAACGAGATTGCAGCCCACACCGTGCACTTAGGAAAGTGCAGGGGCTTGGTGGCTACGTCATTGGGTCTGGAGGACCCCCAGAAGACATTTGTCTTGGAGTCTGCCTTTCCGTCAAGATGGAAATGGGCTTCATCTGAGGTCCAAAGGTTAAGGAAACCTGGTGTCTCCTCGATCTTATCGAGGATCTTGACTGCCATAGCGCTCCTCTGCTTCTTGTCTGAGGCTGTAAGGGTCTGCAGCGTCTGTATTCTGTATGGGTAAGCCATGATATCGTTCACCAGCACTCTCCTGCAAGTCTCACGGGAGATACCGAGGGACTGACTTCGCTTATGCACAAAGCGTTTCGGACTCTCACACTTTCGACCAGCTCGGCTGTCCGTTTCTTGGGACGTCCTGAGTAACTTGGACGGTTCTCACTGGCAGCGTTGAGGTTCTCCACGGTCCCATACTTCTCGAAGTGGTCCACTCAGTTTTGAATTCTTCTTTTGGGTGGAGCCTTTTTACATTCGAACTGATGCATGAAACTGTCCTGGGTTTTCTTAAACGAGTCTGTCTTGTAGTAAAATTTAACACAGTGTATCCTTTGTCTCAGCTTCCACTGAGGTCTTGGTGTACTCATGGTCGTTGATTCTGCCATGTCCTGTAAAATAAGAGCAATCGGTGAATAAATAAAGGAGATATCACATAAAGTGTTAAATTTTATCACCTTCGACATTAACAATTATTATCAGTCTATTTCTCCTATCCTACTAAACAAATCTTTAATCTTCGCTAAGAATAACTCAGATATCACACTCTTAGAGACAAAATTAATAATTTTGGCCATGAGATCCTTATTAGAATTTAACAACAAATTTTGGACCAGGAAGGATACCCCCAATAATTTCGATATCACTATGGGACCTTCGGACTCTGCCCAGGTTACTGACCTTGTAGGATTGGTCTTATTGAGAGAATTCAAGTTTGGCTTCGGACATTTACACGGTGGTCTATACAGGGACGATGCACTATTTGTTTCTAGGGAGAGATCGAGACAATACAACAACACCATTAAAAACCTACACATATGTTTTTAAAACTTCGTATTAACCATGACTATAGACCCTGGGAAAAGAATATCTAACTTCCTTGACCTAACACAAAACCTCCACTCCGAATCCTTTAGCCTCTACACCAAACCAAACCCAACCCTCTTCTACGTACATAAACTATCTAACCACCCAAAATCCATAATTAATTCAATAGTCCCTTCAATGTCCAATAGAATCTCAAAGTTATCTACTAATAGATCCATCTTCGAAGAAAATTCCAGCTTCTATAATAACGCACTTCCTTATTCGGGATACACTGATAAAATTAAATATGAAAATAATCCCTTTATCCAGAAGAACAAACCTTTAAATGTAATTACACACAAAATGACAATACAGTATAAACAGCGAGCTAATACTACACTATCCATGAAAACCAAGACATATATAAATAGAACCACTAAAACTATCAATATTGACAAACCAGCTAACCCTCAAGATCGCAGTAAAAATTTTAAAAATAGAAGAAATAATAGTATTTGGTTTAATCCACCCTACAAATATAGCTACGGAATTTTTCAAAATGTTAGATGTCATTAAAGCACCTGCATTAGGACAGCAGTATTTTTAATAAAAACTCTATTAAAATTTCCTACTCCACAATGCACAATATAGCACAAACCATCATCACATCTAACAACAAAAAATTAAATCGGCCCAACAAGCAGCACCTACTATACACTCCACTAATAACTGCAACTGCCAGAAATCTAGAGAATGCTCATTAAATGGTAGTTGCATCTATTCCTACACTGTTAAACAATTCCCCAAAAACACCATTATGCAAACTAATACTAACATACTAATTCCCCACTCACCCTATAGCTCTCTCCATCTACAACCCCCTGTATCAAACGAAACCCTAAATAACATCTCTCACACTAACCAACAACCCCCGTTAACTAATAATAGATTTGATCTCACCCCTCAAAGTATCTCATCTTCTCCAACTAACAATCCCGACTTAAGTTTGGCCCAGAACTTGAGCATACAAACACAAAACATTCCCGATACTATAAATAACACAAATACTAAAATATTACCCCATACAAAATACACACTTATATTGGGCCTTCCCCATTAAGACCGAATCTCAAACCATATCTACTCTTTCAAACACAATAATAACAATGCCTCTAGCAATTCTCTGTCCAATCTAATAAAAAGCTTTAACATTACAAGCACTCCCTACTCCCTACATTGGACTATATTAAAAAGGTCTAATTCCTACACCCCAGGATCTGCTTTCTGCCAACCATGTACACTAGAAACATTTATGATAGCTACAGCATCTAAGAGCTTAAATATTATTAACTCTAAAAATGAGCTCATCTCAAATTGCAGGCACGACGAAAATTTGAATACATTAATTTCATTACTCCCTCCGACACCCCTCCTCCCAGCCAACAACCCTCTTTTTAGCATCTGACACATTTTTAAATTTTATAATTCGTTCATTTGCTAATCTTTAATTCTTAACTTTTTCAACCTTACAAATAACCATCCTAATAACATATCATATCCTCCCCAGTACACCTAATAACTACATTAACCCATGGCTCTTATTGTAAATTGTGAACTAACATTACTCTTCCTACACCCTACTGAACCTAAACCGCTCTAACTTCAACACCATAATTCCTACTCAACACTATAATTCCTATTTCCTTTTCTTCATTTTTTTTCTTTTTTCCTTTTTTTATTTTATTTGCCAACCTTCGCATACACTCTTCCATTGCTTTTCATGCTTTTTATCTTTATCTCCCTTGTATCCATTCAATCGACTCTGTATATGCTTCCTTCTATTGACAATATATTCCTCGTAAATTCCATTTATCTCACCTTTTAACTACGCTCCTTGGTTACTCCTTGAATTAGTCCATTTGTTTCCCCTTATGAAGCTATTTATAACTTCAACGCACTAGCAATACATTTAAGTTTACATAATTCAACCCAACCCTACCCCATATTACTTATAATAGAAATCAATTGTTACACGCAGTCTAACATTATCCCAAACATTGTTCCCAACCATAATTTTGAATATGATTGAGTGGGACAGGCTTAGTGTATAACTATACATTGAGCTTGTCTTATTTAATTATACATTTGGGATTGTCTTATTTAATTATACATTTACACCAACTGGAAACCCCTTTTAACTCTTTAGAACATTTAACTATGAAACATTAGTCTTTGTCCGATCTATTACATTTTCAACATTTAAACTACAGATTCCCATTAATTGGAACCCTAATTTTCCCAACGGAAACCCTTTTAAACTTTCGACATTATTTTTGTCTTTCGTTCAAATCCGTTTTAATTACGGACCCTCTCCTCTTTTTTAAAATAATATATACACTCAATGACCTAAATTTTCACCTATGGCCAATCCCAACACGCATCGGATTTAGTTACTTCCAACAATAACCTTATCACTAGAACCCTACCTCCTCCCTCCCTTTTCCTTTCCAGCAGCAGATATGTCCTATTCAACTAACCCTCCCACCTTCTTCCCTTTATGCTTCACTTTCCCTTTCTCCATCCCACTTCCTCATTTAGGCCTCGTCTTTAACTAAAGGATTTCTTCTTAGAATTGCTTAAATATTTAACTACCAAAGTCATTAGTATACAATTCAGCTCCGGCCCAGGAAGTATTTTTAAAATGGCCCGATTTCTCATATTAATTCCGATTAAGTACGCTCAACCTACGATCTGAACTCAACATCTCACTATTGGAGTTGCTTCACTTTTGAACGTTTTTACATGCTGCCTTCACTAAAAAAACTTTTCCTCTCCATCTAAATCTCCTTTCATTGGACACCTTATCAACTGGACAAACCCCATATCTTTTTTACATGAACTTGTTTTCACTCTCCATTTCTTAATATTTTTTCAAATGTTGAATTTTGGCTTTTCCACTGCCAACTTATATATCTATATAATTCCTCTGATGATAAGATTTCGATCTTTGAAAAGCCTTGCCTTAAGGAAAGAATAGTACACATACTTTTATTACAAAATATACCTTGCATTGAACAATTGAAGTTTGAAATAAATCTGGACATTCGTACATGTTTATCACTCTTCTTTCATCTATCTTTATATATATATATATATATATATAATATAAAAACGTATACACAGATTATTATCATCATATATGTATATATATATATCTCTATTTCTCTCTCTCATTCTCTCTCTCTCTCTCTCTCTCTCTATATATATATATATATATATATATATATATAGAGAGAGAGAGAGAGAGAGAGAGAGAGAGAGAGGGAATGAGAGAGAGAAATAGAGAGGGATTTATTTTTTCAATGTGTGATGTCTTTTTTAAGCGTTTTTTTTCATCAGCGTTCAAAATTCTCAAGTAAATTTCCCCAATTTCAGTCCGATTGAAAAACCGCCCAAAAAAGAATACTTTTTAATTATACATTCATCTTAGACGGAAGTTAATGAAATAAAAGGAATGCACAAATATAAAATACTGCTGCAAAACAATCGGCTGGGAATTAAATTTAGATGTTTTATTTAACGGTCATAAATATTGCGTGAAAAAAGTATTTTTGACTAAAAGTTATGTTTGATTTCTCTGATTTATTAAATAGAGCTACAGGGGATCCACAAATAAAACTTTTTTCTAGTTTGAACGGGTGAATGTTTAAAAATACATAATAATTTCCATATACAACCAAATTTGGAAAGGTCACAAATAAATGTTTTTCATGAAAAATATCGATGAAAATTGAAATAAATTCAGATCTTATATATTTTGACATAGTAACCGTATTTTTAACGAGGAATTGTTTTGAAATCAAAGGAAATAAGCTTCGATTATTGGTAAAAGGTCGCTGGAAAAATTATTACATCATTCTACAAGCGCTGAAATTAGCTTAGTCTTGACGTAGTACTCTACCTTCTTCCCTTTATGCTTCACTTTCCCTTTCTCCATCCCACTTCCTCATTTAGGCCTCGTCTTTAACTAAAGGATTTCTTCTTAGAATTGCTTAAATATTTAACTACCAAAGTCATTAGTATACAATTCAGCTCCGGCCCAGGAAGTATTTTTAAAATGGCCCGATTTCTCATATTAATTCCGATTAAGTACGCTCAACCTACGATCTGAACTCAACATCTCACTATTGGAGTTGCTTCACTTTTGAACGTTTTTACATGCTGCCTTCACTAAAAAAACTTTTCCTCTCCATCTAAATCTCCTTTCATTGGACACCTTATCAACTGGACAAACCCCATATCTTTTTTACATGAACTTGTTTTCACTCTCCATTTCTTAATATTTTTTCAAATGTTGAATTTTGGCTTTTCCACTGCCAACTTATATATCTATATAATTCCTCTGATGATAAGATTTCGATCTTTGAAAAGCCTTGCCTTAAGGAAAGAATAGTACACATACTTTTATTACAAAATATACCTTGCATTGAACAATTGAAGTTTGAAATAAATCTGGACATTCGTACATGTTTATCACTCTTCTTTCATCTATCTTTATATATATATATATATATATAATATAAAAACGTATACACAGATTATTATCATCATATATGTATATATATATATCTCTATTTCTCTCTCTCATTCTCTCTCTCTCTCTCTCTCTATATATATATATATATATATATATATATAGAGAGAGAGAGAGAGAGAGAGAGAGAGAGAGAGAGAGAGAAAGAGAGGGAATGAGAGAGAGAAATAGAGAGGGATTTATTTTTTCAATGTGTGATGTCTTTTTTAAGCGTTTTTTTTCATCAGCGTTCAAAATTCTCAAGTAAATTTCCCCAATTTCAGTCCGATTGAAAAACCGCCCAAAAAAGAATACTTTTTAATTATACATTCATCTTAGACGGAAGTTAATGAAATAAAAGGAATGCACAAATATAAAATACTGCTGCAAAACAATCGGCTGGGAATTAAATTTAGATGTTTTATTTAACGGTCATAAATATTGCGTGAAAAAAGTATTTTTGACTAAAAGTTATTTTTGATTTCTCTGATTTATTAAATAGAGCTACAGGGGATCCACAAATAAAACTTTTTTCTAGTTTGAACGGGTGAATGTTTAAAAATACATAATAATTTCCATATACAACCAAATTTGGAAAGGTCACAAATAAATGTTTTTCATGAAAAATATCGATGAAAATTGAAATAAATTCAGATCTTATATATTTTGACATAGTAACCGTATTTTTAACGAGGAATTGTTTTGAAATCAAAGGAAATAAGCTTCGATTATTGGTAAAAGGTCGCTGGAAAAATTATTACATCATTCTACAAGCGCTGAAATTAGCTTAGTCTTGACGTAGTACTCTACCTGTATAAGAGTCACACACGTCCTAAGATGGAGCACTTATGCCACATCTTGTGAGGTGCCGCTCAGATCCCTCTTTCTTTCCTAGACAGAGTACAAAATCGACTTCGCATTCTAGTGAAAAATCATATCTTCCTAACCTCTTTACCACAAAATGATGTCACTAGTCTTGCTCGACTTAGTCATCTTTTTTATGGTAGATGCTCGATTGAGCTCCAATCTCTTGTTCTTACCTTTAAAACATTCACAGCAAGAACTCGTCTAGCTACCATCACTGCAAAAGAGTATTCGTTCATCTTCTGTGTACCAGATACCGAACAGAACACTTTATTTCCAAGAACTTCTCATCGGTGGAACACAATGCCACAGGACTGCTTCCCTGCTTACTAAAATATGTTCGTTTTCAAGTCCAATGTCATTAAATATGTGTAGAGTTGTCCTCTTAAATAATCAAAGACTGTGTGTGTTTAAGACTTGTAGCGCCTGATGCGTTCATCCTTCGAAGTTTGTCAGTTAAAGATGATCGGCATTCGGCTTTCTGTAGGTGTCAGTCGCTGTCCGTAAAAGTCAGGGTACATGCAATACCCGGATCCAGTTTCGTTTACTACATTTTATAACAATTTCGTTCAATTAATTATTTAATGATCAAACAATACAGTAATTATTAAATTCATGTTTAAAAATCGTATTTTTAAAAAATCATTTGGTAAAAATGCATATTTAAAAAAAAGTCAAAGTATTTATGGCAAAATATATTCAACCCACCATAACATTTGTCCTCACTTCCCTTCTATCACCCACCCGATTGTACAACACAACTTTCTCTACACACTTATTGTTTAATATTTCATCTATTATTGCTCAACACACTCAACGTCCTAAAACCCATATTACTATACTCATTCTTATTTTTTAATTTCTACATTTAAGTCAGACGTAAGCTGTGCTCTTTAGGGTTGTCAGGCATAAATGCAAACCCCACAAGTGATTTAACTGTTGGATTCCTCTTAGAATGACACTCGAAGAAATTTGTGTTGGACTTGTGTAATATCTTCCCGACCCAATGTAAGTCGTCGCTTACGTTACGATGTTGGTTTTTGCCGGCGACTCATACGCCGCGTTCTTCCACCCACGTTGTGTTTTTAGAACACGCAATACAGCTAGTCATCAAAGGATCTTTCAACCATATTTTTTTCAGATAACTTGGTAGTCACATGGATCGAGGGTATTTACGTTCAAGGGGATACAACTGCAGTGAGTTCATCAGTGCAAATTCCGTGATTTTAAGACAAGAACAGAGATGGATCGCCGCAGCGATACGACATGTATTGGCAGACAGTGCGGCACCGTTTAGGTTAGAAATTCTTTTTTGCACCCTGTACACAAGGGAGAGGCTTATGGTTGGTGCATCATCCTATGTATGGCCACAATATTCGGTAAGTGGACAAATGGCGGCTTTATAAAAATGTAGGATAGGTGGGAAAAGTTTTTTCAGCCGATAGACGGAGCTTATATTCTTTGTGGCATATGTGGCAGCAGCATCTTCTATGTACTTATCCCATGTCATGTTTCCTGAGAATTTCAGTCCGAGTATCGAAAAAAGTTCTGCCGACCATGATAATCGATGGTTGGAAAAGTTTCCTATAATTGTTACAGGAAAATAACTTTGTTTTTGGTAGCATTAAATGTCGCCACTCGTGTTGGCCCCATTCTGCCCCAGACTTAAGGTTATTTTCTAAGGATTCTGCTATTCTCTTGCCTTTTGGCACAATCAATTTCCTATTCTTCCGGCAATAGAGTATGGTGTCATCAGCAAATACACCCGTTTCAAACGCGATTTCATTATTGGGGTCGTTTATGGCGATCAGAAATTAATATAGGTCCAAGTATCTATCTCTGAACCTCCCCACATTGATGATGTGATGTTGTTTGGCTGCACAGCCGAGTGGGCGCTATCCTGGCATATCAAAATCATTAGGTATTGAGATGTTTCAGTGTATTTCACAGTATTAGGATATCTGGAGATTTGACTAGTAGATTATTTTTATACATCAAATTGGCATACTGTTAAGAATAAACGTTTAACATTTAAAGGAATTCAAACGAGAACGAGAAATATGGATATTATTCACATAAGTTGTGTAGAATAATTCCAATCGGTATTTCCTTCTGCCTTTCTGTCTGCGTATCACTCTTTTTGTTTATGGAATCAAATTAAAACAAAGCTCTATACCAAGATCCAACACAATTTATTCGTGTAAAATATTAATATGAATGTAATGATTACTTTGATATCAGATGTTGCTTTTTACAATAATATCGTTGTTTATGGTTGTTTAAAGTAAAGAAATGAGAATAAGCATGTTAATAGGTGTGTTGCGTAGAGCATAAATATGCAGTCTATCCGCTAATCTATAATATGTTATAGAGATGACGTTTTTAGAGTTTCATTGGTATGGCGATTATCATGGCTCCGTAATTTTGTTGTACGGCGAAAAAGTGATAGATTTCGAAAGATAAAGTTTTTGGCATATTCATTTTATTTGTTTTTGAGTTAACTGATGATGGTTCTCCATGGCGTCGTCTGCCTGTATCCAGGTTGGCATTAATTATAATTAATTAAAAACTCGGAGACGATTTTTTAAATACATTTTGTTATTTATTACAATTTTAATTCCGTCAGATATTGAGAGACAATGAAGACTCTAACACTTGCGATTTTCAGAGATTCATGCTGACGTGTCGGCATGTAGCTCTGAAGATAGCGAGTGTTAGTCTTCGTCCCATTACAAATTCTCATCACCTCTTCATTCGTTACGTGGTCTCTGACTTCGTTTCTCGTCTGCCACCTACGTTTTACCCAGCCATTAAAGTTGATCTCCTGAAACGATGACAATTACTTCTTATGACAATTACATAATATTCAAATAACATATAAACCGTATAAATGTCATGACTGTCTGACTGTATTTCTGTCGTTCTATCATTATCTGTATCTTAATCTGGGGATTTATTGAAAATAAAGCTCTAAAGCAAGATTAAACACAAATATTCTGGAGTTTAATTTTGCTAGTAATTTACTGGTGGTATTCATTTTGTATTATTTTCCGACCACCGATTGTCCTTAGAGAACACTTCCTGAGGGTCCAACGTTCAAACTCAACGGCCTGACATTCCCAGGAAACATGAAGTGAAATAAGTACATAGACAATGCTGCCAGTATCCTTGTATACGATACTGGCAGCATTGTCTATGTACTTATTATAGCCACTATTTTCCCATGCAGTGAGTATTGTTGCAACATCTTGACTGGTGCGCCAACCACTAATTTCTCCGTTTTTACAAGGTGCAAAAACGAATTTCTAACCAAATAGGCCCTGCACTGGCTGGCAAGCTTCAACCCCTCTCATATCGCCACAGTGTCGCTCCCCTGTTTTTGTTTGCGAGTACTTCCACGGAATATTCACCGGTAAACTTATTGTCCTTCTACATAAATGTAAATAATCCTGACCCACTTGACTAACAGCAAAACTGCACATCTTGTTTGTTTGTACAAGTCCTTAGATGCCAAGAAATTGTTAACCCTAACAGCTTCTATCCAGGGGCCGCTTGCCTTCGGAACTCCTACCATTTTCTTTCTTCTCCAAACATACCAATATGCAGAAATTTAAATGTAATGTGAACAAACATCTTTCTGCTCAACTCCTTACCAAGGTTGCCTCTATATATCTGGCTTTTAACACAGTATTCATTTACACTTCAATTGCAATATGCCTCGTTTGTAGTGAACAAACGTTAAAAAAACTAAACAATGGTTACTTTGGTTAGGTTTTAGGTCGAATTTGTCACTATGTGTTTTGATTGTGTACAATTGTCAAGAAACTTGGTCAAATTATCATTCACGATCTAACGCAAGAGTATTTTAATTTCAAGATATCGGTGTCAAAAGTAGGTAACGGTCACGAAAAAGGTAACGCCGTTGGCGACAACTTCGGTCAGGTCCATCGTTGAAGCTCGCTACTTAGTCGATATTGTAACCAAATGAAGCCTTACATATTATATGACGTTGGCGTTGATCTTTTATTTCGAAAAGTTTGGTCACGGTCGACATTCTGCCGCAATTTTAACTTCCGATTATCTAAAACAATGATGTATCGATTGTATGTTTTTTATAACAGTTAACCACCAGACAAAATTTCAGCCTGATCAGATGAATACGTTTTAAGTTATTAAAATTTCCATAGCATAACTTCGGGAATACTTCATACAATATAGAGTAGTAAGGGTTAGGGCTAGGGTTAGGGTTAGGGTTAGAGCCAGATAAAACTTTGTACCACAATTACGTTGTACGGCGGAGGTATATAGTCACAGGACTGACACATTTTCTTGTCTTGATAATGAAATTATAGAATCTTTCTTCACAACGGAAATCCACCACCGGCAATGTTTTAGTTCATTTTAAAAAAATTAATAAGAAAAATAATAAAAGTGGTTATATAGGTTTCATGACTGGTACCAGTTCTTAATTCATTCCTGTGCAACGCAGGGTTAGGGTTAGGGTTAGGGTTTTATTATATATTTTAGATGTTACCGTGACGTTGATATAAAAACAAACGATTTAGAAAACTTTATATTCCGATCCCCACGTAATTTCGAGGTTCAAAGCCTAACTCATTTTTTTATGCACGCTACTATTGTGCAACTGTGGCAACACTTGCAATGATTGCCATTCCATCATTTCTGCCACTCGGAAGAGCCGTCGTTAAGACGGACTTGTTCTAAGAAATGGCACGAACAATGTTGGAATCGCATTTGGAATGGTGAACGCTTCAGTGAGTTTGCGCGGCAAATCTCCGGCTCTAATTGCTGACAATGGAAGTGTTCTATTTGCAGAATTGCTTACGGGGTGTTGGTTATTTTGAAAAAGAGAACACTTTATGTCACACACACACACACACACACACACACACACACACACACACACACACACACACACACACACACACATGCAAACATTGTTTTAAATAACAGAATTCGTCTGTTTAATTATACCTTATTTATTTATTCAATTTTTCTGGTAGTCTTTTTTGTATAAAAATAAATTTTAAAGATAAATGTTCCATAGGTTTTGTTCATTAGCCTTTGACACTTGAGGATGATTTGACGAAAAATCGAAAACGTTCGTGAAACCTGTGAAACCTATGGAACATTTATAAATTTGTTTTATTTTAATACGAAAAAGACCATCAGACAAATTTAAAAAATAAAAAAGGTATAATTAGACAGAGGAATTCTGTTATTTTTAACAATGTTTGCATAAATGAGAAAATGCTGTCTAAATACACACACAATATATATATATATATATATATATATATAAATAATCCAACAAAAGATATAAGAATCAACTAATATCTTATAATTAGTGAAACAGATATATATATATATATATATATATATGTATATATATATATATATATATAACAAGTATCACAATTTAGTAGAAAAACATCAAAGCGCTCGATCATAGGTCTAAAAAGAGCTAATACCAGTTATTTTATTTAAATACTATACAATACGGCGTTTCCTGAGAATCTTAACCAGCTGAGAAAAAGTTCGACTATTTCTTATTCCAGATAGATTCATCTGCTTTATTTGAACTGAAAAGTCTTATAAGTCATATTACAAGTCTCTCTCTCCTTCTCTCTCTCTCTCTCTCTCTCTCTCTCTCTATATATATATATATATATATATATATATATATATATATATATGGTGTATTTTATGTAATTGTTTTTATTGATGAAGGTAGCGTTCAACTTTTTTGTTGTTGTTACTTCTATTTCTCGCTTCCAAAGTGATAAAAATGAATGCAGATAATTGCATTATTAGTCGGCCATAACATTATAAGACGTATTTTTCGTTAATGTATATATTTTTATTTATTTTATACGTAAAGTAATCCATGGGCATGCTTACAGCCGTAATCAGCACGGCTTACTTAGACAATGATCGAACCTTCGATATCGATGTTTATAGTCTGTTTTTTTTACCTCCGGATTATGACGCCTTGTCTGGAAATATGTACAGTTGTTATCACCTTTAATGTATTTCATGTAATTGTTTTTATTGGTGAAGGTAGCGTTCAGCTTTTCGTTTGCTGTTGTATATATATATTATTTTTATTAAGAATACAAAGTTAATGGCATAATCAATATTATGTAATCATTTTTAAAAATGCAGCATCAACTAAAGTTTATTTATATCTATGTTTCAGAAATGTTATAAAAATATCTATGGATAAACCGTATAATAGCAGATGAACAACTCATTATCATTTCGTTAAAGGTCAAGCTCAATGTAGGAATTTCTAAATGACTATAAATACATGAAACAAAAGTACTCATCAACATTCAAGAAACATGATTCTTTTTTTTATATTCTTTTTGTGTTATATGGATGTTATAAAAATTGGATTGCAGGGTCAAATATTAAGAATAAGTACAAAACGGTTGATTAGCTACTCAAAATAATTATATAGCTCAATTAATCATGAGTTCTATTTAAATATTATGTTTTTATAAATAATATACAGTTTCTTCTAAAAAAGATTAGTAATTTAAACAGTAAAAGAATTATCAACTTTGGAATACAAAAGGGTGTAGAAATTATGAAGAAAGCATCATCTCTTCAAGTTTCAAGAGAATCTTCAATCAGACGATGATTTCCGAAAAATATCATCTGTGATTGTATAAACCGTCAGATCAATAATATTGGAGCTCTCTCAAAACTAATTGAGGTAAATACTAGACCTCAGATAATCTCATGTCAATCTGACGTATTTATTTGCAAATTAATATGTACTCTGGTTCACTCTGAGAGAATGTAATAATGGTCAGTTATACTACGGGTTAAATGCGATATTCCAACCCCTTTGTTGTTGTTGTTTAATTCTGTTTCTTCTGTCCATTGTATCGCCCGATGATTATGACTTCATAGTTTTTTAATTTCTCCTAATTTCTATGCTGATTGGTGGCGACGGAGGGGAAGACTACGAATCAGTGGCGACTTGGAAACCGCGTTCGAGCCCTCCGACCGACATGAATTAATATCTCAACACTGAAGATTGCACAAGCATGAAACATCGATGTCTGTTAGTGATAAAAATTAATATTTACTTAAAAAATATTATACATATATATATATATATATATATATATATATATATATATATATATATATAATTTAGTTTAATCGAACATTTCCACTTCGGAAAAAAATGTTATAAGGACAGAATTTATGGGATGATTTGTTTGAGAATTTTTTTTCTTCTCATTTGTGAATGTTCGTTGTTCTTGTCTATCACGTGTCAACAGTGATTGCCTATCAAGTCTCTATCTACTCCCCTCTTTCCGATTAAGTCGACTGAGACAACTGTGACCAGATCCGGAGTGTGTGTGGGAGGAAGATGGTTCAATTTAATTAAATGTCGCTTGGTTACGAGGTTAATGCGAGAAATCAAAGATAGATGAGAGATGGTTGATGTTGTTGTCGTGGGGGAAGGGCGGGGAGATGGGGAGCCGAAGAGTCGGATGGAGGGGGTCGATTGAAATATCAAAGGGGGCTAGAAAAAGAAGGAAGACAAATTAAACCATTATTATTAATAAAAATAATAACAATAACAATAACAACAACAACGACAACAATGATAATAATAATAATAATAATAATAATAATAATAATAATAATAATAATAATAATAATAATAATAATAATAATAATACCAATGAAAACAGTAAAGGTAGATATTGTGCACAAAGAGACGAAACAGTAAACCACATCATAAGTAAGCGCATCAAGCTGGTACAAATACAACAATAGCGACGACTGAGTTGAAGAGTAGTCTATTGGCAACTGTGCAAGCGACTACATTCTGCACCATCATCCGAATGGTACAAACACAAACCTGGGTCGGTACTGAAATATGAAAAGCATCTAATCCGCTGAGTCTTTTAATATAAACAATTCAAGTTTAACACCAGACGTGATAATAAATGTCGTCGTCCTAAAACATGGATCACAGGGCGAAACTGAAAGAAGGAAAACACTTTATTAATCCATGGAATTAGCTAGATAACTAAAGGGTGTATGAAACAGGTTAACAACGGTAATACTGATATATGTAGAAGCACCAGTAACTGTGATGATAATGATGGAGAAAAGACTTCGATGTAATTGAAATCAAAAGGAGGAGTAACACAATGAAAACGATGGCACTGATGAAAACAACTAAAATATTGTAAAAGACACCATTGAGTGTGGATACCAACCATATATAACAAGATGACACTGACCAACCACGTGTAAGTAAAAATGAAATAACACTTGAGTCAAAGACGACGACGAGAAGAAGAGATGAAGCATATTCAGACGAACCGTTATCCTCAAGTAGCTTTTGGGCCTTGATAAGCGCTGCTTCGTTAGTACATAAAAAAGCGCAAGAGAGATGAGTGTTCCTTGATAAATACATAATAAAATACTATAACTTGACAACCGACTCCACTTCCAAAAGCATGTTGGTGTACAGAGTCTGACATGATGGAAAAACAGAGGAGGGATGGAACTATTTAGACTTCAACTGAAATGAAACGGAGGTGAGTGGAATTTAGGGACGCACATTGACACTCATATTCAAGGGAAGGCCACAATGTGCTAGTAACGGCCGTTGCGCTAACACGAAGTAAGTTACAATAATAATGGCATTGAACGAAGAGTATCGGAAATTTGGAGACACTTGTTGTCACTTAGGCACAACAACTGACAGCGTAAAATTGCATATAAGGTTTCAGATTTGTATTATTGGGATTATTCGGACTAACATTCTCATCTTGGTTGTTATTTTCACGTTTTAGCAGATATAACCACCGACTATGTTTCGGGTCTATATTTCCCTATTTGTGAATATTTAGATCCAAATCAGCAATCACCATTGTTGTCAGTACTGACCAACATATACATTAAATACTTCTACGAAATGGTATTATGATACACATCACTAGAGCCATTATGTGGCTGCGATATATATATATATATATATATATATATATATATATATATATATATATATATATATATATGTTTATAGTCCAATCTCGAAAGGAGGAAGCTAAATCATTACTGAACGATGAGAACTCCATCCGTCCATCTGTACAGTTTACTATAGAAAAACTATAACTAATTGTCTTTCTTAGATGTGTTGATAACTTGTAATAAGCAAGGGTTCAGCTCAGTCTTACATCGAAAGACAAATTTCACTGGACAATGCTTCATATGCTTATCTAAAAAAATTAGATGTGCATTGTTCTCTCAAAATATATTTAGTTACTTTAAAAACGAGTGTATATTATTTTTTTCAGACAACATTTAAAGCAGGTAGTAACAAAATAAAACTTATTGCATATCTAATGTGCTGTTGAAACCATCAATTCATGTACCTTCTATCAAGCTGGCCCCTCGTCGTGATTTCGGAGATAGATTGTATTGGAAGGGGATCTAGTATTCGTTACTAAAAATTGCTAAATTTGATAAGGTTCGAAAATATTTTTCATTCATATTCAATGAAAATCTTACAAGTAACCAAAAATGTTCGTTGTCGTTTGTCAGTCAACACAACACAAAGAATCTACGGCATCTATCGTTCCTAATCCTATCTTCACTTAATTCAAATGCATATTAATGCTAGGATAACAAGGTTACCGGTGAAGAAATAGCATAAGTATACTACTACTACTACTACTACTAATCATAATAATAATAATACTAATAATAATAATTATAATAATAATAATAATATTGATAATAATGCTACTACTACAACTACTACTACTACTACTACTACTACTAATAATAATAATAATAATAATAATAAAAATAATAATAATAATAATAATAATAAACAGAAGAAGAACTTACAGCCGGCGGACAACAAAAATACAGAGAGACATATTTCAAGGAGACTCCATATAAATACTAATGTTGATCATAGCCATGATGCCACTCAACTACATACTAAAGAAAAGTTTACAAACACAGAACAAAGAATGAACCCTTTTCATGTACATGGACGAGCTGGAACAATTTGCAAAAAAACAATAAAGAACTGGAAAAGCTGGTCAATACTACCAGCATTTTCAGCCAGGACATTCAAATGGAATTCGGAATAAAAAATGTGCACTGCCAGAGATAAAAAGGGGAAAACTAGAGACAACAGAGGGCATAGAACTGCCCAACCAAGAGGGTTTTAGGGCGCTACGTGAACAGGATAGCTAAAAATATTTGAGAGTTCTGGAAGCAGACACCATCAAATTTACAGAAATTAAAAAGACTATTGGAAATAAATATTTGCGAAGAACAACAATAAAATCTTTAAAAATAAATTATATAGCAGAAATCAAGTAAAAGGAATACACACCTGGGCAGTATCATTCATTAAATATTCTGGCCCATTCATAGGCTGGACTAAAAAAGAACTCAGGCACCGTGACCAGAGGACTAGAAAATTAATGACCATGAACAACGCACTACATTCAAAAAAACGATACCGACTGACGCTACACGAAAAGAAACGACGAGGGCAGAGGACTGGTAAGTATAGAAGACACACAAAAAAAGCTAGAGAAATACATAACCCAGAACACAGAAAGGCTAATCAGCGCAGCAAGAGACACCGTTCAAATGATCAATTCGAAAGCCCCAAAACGAGAAGAAGAAAAAAGACAAGGAGAGTGTGAAGAAAAACAACCGTATGGACGTTAGATAAGACTTACAAGAATAGAGACCCACCAACACTTCTAAGCATGGCTAAGAAGGGACACTTGACAGAAAAACGGAATCTTTACTGTCAGCTTCACAGAACAATGCGATTAGGAATAACTACATTAAAGTTAAAATAAATAAAACCCAGAAAACAGTAAATGCAGACTGTGTGGAGGAAACAGTAAATCACATAATAAGTGAATGCAGCAAACTAGCTCCAAAAGAATACAAGTACCCACATGCCTGTGTGTGAAAAGCAGTGCACTGGAAACTATGATAACGACTGCGTTTCGAACACGCGGATAAATGGTACAAAGATAATCGAGAGGCATTTCTGGAAAACAAAAACACAAACCGATTTGGGATATAAATGTGCAAACAGATAAACTCATACAAGCAAGGAGACTGGATGTCATAATAGACGACAAGAAGGAAAAATCCTGCCAAATCGTAGATTTTGCTGTACCAGCAGACCACAGGGTGATTATCAAAGAGACAGAAAAAACAAAACAAATATGTGGAATGCGCCAAAGAATTGAAAGTGATATTGAGTATAAGAATGTCAATATAATACTCATAATCGTAGGAGCACTAGGGACAATCCCGAAAAATCTGGAAAAAGACTGGAAGAAATTAAAATCAAAGAGAACGGACAGTCATTATGAATACAGCTGAAATTTTATGGAAAACCTTGAATGTGGACACCAACCCACATAAGCTACGAATGCTATCCAGTCACATGTAAGTCCTAATAGGAAGAAAACAAAAATACAAAAAGAACACCACCACATGAAACCAAGGAAAAGAAAATGCAAGAAATTTCATAAACTACCCCTTCAAAAGTGATAGAACCAGCCTCAGCTGATACCACACAAAATTGTTATGAAGGGTCAAGGAGGATGCATAGACCGAGGGGGGGGGGAGCACTAACCAGACCTCCACTGGAAAAGTGAGGAGAAAACTGGTACCTTGAGGAGGCTTATTGGCATCCAAATCACAGAGAATACCAATGGTCGTTGGCAGCGAGAAATCAATGGTAAGCGTATGTTGTGATAACGCAAAGTAATTTGCAATAGTTATCGAAAGAGAGGATGAGTACTGGAAACCTAGCGAGACTTATCACCCAGACTCCAGAGAACACCACTGGTAATTATCACTGAGTACTAACTGATGATGACTTGTGTGAGAACTCCTTGTGAGTACACATACTACTAATATGAAAGTGGATTATTTAAATATAAGATAGTGATTGGAATGCAATTCCTCAGTCGCTTTTGAAATTCAAGGCTAATTAATTTTTGGCAGTTTGTGATTTATCAAAATCGGTAGTGAAGTTGTCAAATAAACATTGGATGTTGTTGCTTGGATAGTAATGTGCAAAAACAAAACAGATTTTCACAAATAAGGTCAGTTGATTTGATACGACGGCAGATCAAAAAGTAACGAAGACGTCGTGTGCCTCGTCCCCACTCTTCCAAGTTGGAGACGAAAATTGACTGTAATAACGAAATGAGTTAGGGGGTAAGATAATGTCGACATACATCAGCTATAAATGCACGCAACGTAGAATAGTGTATGTGTCAAGTCTTGATTTGTGATCAAGTTTGCGACACAAGATACTTCTCAAAATGCTATACGTATTCACCAGCCGAAGAAAATAAGTGCTGCTTTCCAGTTTTCTGTAATGTGATTATCGCAACGAGGATAATGGCTTCATGACACTGTACCATAAGAAGTAACGTCACGCATAGCTATGCGAGGAATAGAACATACTTTAGAATGTAGTGTCTCTAAATAATGATACACTCAGTACTAATTAATATGTAAAACATGTTTTTGAGATTCAGTTCGAATAAACGGTTAAGTTTGACATCCGTATAGCTTCCAGAGTTCAATATAAAAGTTCACAAGTTCGAAAAGATGCACACAGAAAAAGCCCGCGGTTACATCGGCTGAAACGTTGTGAAAATTACAACCAAAATAAGAATAGTCGCCCGAATTATCCCAATAATACAAATGATAAATTCTCGTATATATAAAAACATTCGTAACATAAAATGTACGTTGATCTGTAATGTAATCTAAAATATAATTTATTTTTGTCTGCCAAGCTTTAGTTTGACATAAAAGTTTCGTTCGTTTGTAACGCGTACATTTTAAATAGCTTCTTTCGTTGGCCTGTCGTGCTTAAATATGAAATCACATTTTGTTGGCATGTCACGTCTATGACTCAATGGCCGTATCTTAGGAAGATCTGTTGTGTTGCTGGTCTGTGAAATACTATAAAAAAACGATTGTCTTAAAATAACTGGCGACACATGGAACATTTTCGTGTGCAATATTTTTCTCTTTTCCCCTTTCGGCAAGGAATCTACGAGTTCTTTTTCTGTCGACCATTTTGTCGTCTCAAGAGGACTTCTCTCCTCTCTCCCCCATCCTCTCTTTGGTTGATTTGTGGATGTTCTTTGGGCACCGATAGAATCACGTCTAATGAAGTGACATGTCAAGTCTCGTAGTCGCAAACGATGGCGCTCGAGATAAAACAAGACAACGCGAGATTTGAAAAATAAATAAATTGGTTGCAAAAAACAAAACGATCAAAATGTTATTTATTTTTAAACTTGAATTACACTGTTTTATTTTCTTGTATCCGTTTGTTTTTTCTTTCAACATTTTTGATGACTTTTTAAAATTAAACCAAATTTTCTTTTCTTTATAATTTATTTTATTTACAAAAAAATCTGTTTTCGTTTCATCAATTTTAACTTTATTTTCCATTTCTGTTTTCTCCTCTCTCACACGCTGTTCATTCTCCTACGATTGCGGCTTTTTTAGAATTTCGATTTGCAATATATCTGAATTGTTGTGCTAACCTTCAGCTGTAAACATCAACCTCGATATCTTGCCAGTAGGAATTAGAATTAGCAATACTCTAAAGAATACAGGGTGTTGCAGCAAACTCCGACACTTGATGAAAAGTAAACGAAATAGCAGGAAGTGCTGATGAGCTCTGGATGGACAAGATCGCCGCCAGAACTCCGCTTCTGCACACAAAACTAAAACTACCCAATCGTGGCTACTCAACAATGTTTCTCACCACTGGTCACCGGATGTGGGATCGACCGCCTCACTCGACTACAACTCGCGTGACTATTTTTTTCTGGGCCGGGATCGACAACAAGACCAACAAGCACGCCCACAATATGTAGACTCTCTGAAAGCTCCATCGTGGAGGCGTTCGCCACTATAGACAAGGACACGTGTGTTGAGATGGTCGTCTACGAAACAAAAGGTAGTATGCAACTCTGACTGTTGCTAAATAAATTTTCAGGTCTTTTTATATTCAACTTTTGTTTTTATTTCCTATTTCGTTTTAATTTTGTCAAGTGTCGGATTTTGTTGCAACACTCTGTACATATAATCTATATTCATAAAATTGTGAGACAAACTCCCGTGTGCGTATTTCTTGCCTTTGATAATTACACATGAATTACTGTTAAACGAATATATATTGAAATCAAAAAATGATATAGCATAAAACGAAAAGAAATTAAAAAAAGTATATTTAAATAGTTATTTAATTACACAATGATATAAGGACTTTCGGTTTCTTCGTAAACAAGTAACTTATTGTTATATATCGTTAATAGTTTAAAAAATAACATGAATTATTCGTGGCCCTTACAAATTTGAAAAGAATTTCAAATCATTTAAACTGTCGTATTGAAATCTATTTCAACTTTTAAAATTCTTAACATATTCTTATGTAAGAAAGTGTGTGAGTCCATTTACATCCAATAATCTTTTTGAAAGATTAAAAAGACTTCACCTAAACACAACTAGTTACAATTTTATAAAGGTTTCGTTCAATTATATAGGCCATAACTACCACTAAACTCTACCGACGTATTACAACTGTTGAAGTATATGCAGATATTAACAAATAATATAAGGATAAAATATAACACCATAATATATATATATATATATATATATATATATATATATATATATATATATATATATATATAGAGAGAGAGAGAGAGAGAGAGAGAGAGAGAGAGAGAGAGAGAGAGAGTCTTGGAAGTTTTTCAACCTTAATGGAGAGAAAAAACACATTTAGCCCCAAGTCCTTCGGAGGAAAATTATTTTGCTTGTAAGTCAATTTACTCTTTATATACACTATATGAGTTTTCTTCCAATAATTTACGCTAGTCTAAACATTATTTAATGGAACATCATCAGTTGTTTACCATGAAAATTGTTTCGGGGATTTAAATATATATATATATATATATATATATATATATATATATATATATATACATACATCTCTCGCTATCTCTCTCTCTCTCTCTCTGTTCTATTTCTCTGTCTCCATATATATATATATATATATATATATATATGTAGTCATCCACATACAGACTGTTTCGCTGTGTTACAGCTCATCAGTGCGGCTAGACCAGTTAGTGCCTCAAGCCGGGATCGAAACGCAACCGCCGAGTCGGCGCTTAAATCTAATGGCAGTTGGCGATACCCTTACAAATAAGCTCTACCCAAGGGCAGCTTCTTATATATATATATATATATATATATATATATATATATATATATATATATATATATATTATCACAGAGATATTTATCTATACAAACAATTTGAATACACATTTTCAGATACATTTCAGTTCTAGCTAAGCCAATTTTTTATTATGAAGGCGAAGACGGAAGTAAAAACTATTCTTTAGAAGAGATACTAAGTCAAGGTCACCTGACATGGTTTAAATTAAAAAATTATAAGTACAACAGTTGATATTTTTATTTTATTCACTTTTCCTAGTTTATGTTTTCATTCATTCTTGAACACAATCATGAAGATTTAAAAGAATATTAACACGTCTCGTGTGTTTAAAACCGGCTCAGAAATGCAGGATTTACGACTATAAAGTGCACGAAACATTCTAAAGCAGAGCGGCATGACGATTAAGTGTACGATCTGGTTTAGTTAGTCATAACCGTCGGTTTCGCGTTCGATGTGATTCTGCAATAACTCTTCCTCAGTTAAGCGTTCCTGTCATGTTATAATTTCTCACAGCCATTTGTTTGTAAAATTTCGTACATTTTCTTATTTAATTATTTTTGTTTTTGTTTCCATATTTTTGTTTTATATCGTCCACTTGTATTTTGTAACCATTCTGCTGGTTTACGGTCATATAGCTATGCAACTTTATGGGCTAAGTTATATCTTTTGTATTGGGGATATTCTTTTGATTTTAGTGTGATTTCTCTTTAGATTACATTCTATTTAATCAGTACTACCCAATGAAAGCCTTGCATTTGACCTTGACGTTGACATAAATTGGCGATTAAACATATTGAACTTCATTATGTTTTAGCTAATGGTTTATTGTATATGCAGCACGCCAAACCTGCATATAGGCCATAGTACTGCATTAACTAGAGCAGGTGTGCATCACCATTGTCAAATATATATGATTATCAGTTTGTCAGTGCCACTCAAAATACTGCTATTCGTGGATAAGCAGAATTGGTGGTCAAGATTCCTCCTCTAGATCTGTCGTGTTGTATCTAAGACCATGCATATTAAGGGGGTAATCTCGAGAAGTATCTAGCTCCTCGCCCCGCACGGACAGTTATTATAAATGTAGAAGCTATATTTAACGCATAACATAGTGACGAAAACACCCTTGAAGGCGAACTCCGAAAATGTTTACTCTTTTGCAAACCCTTTCACCCTGTTTACTACTGTTATTATTGGATCTCTTCTTTTGTTTTATTAACCCAGTGTATTTTTTTCTATGACTGTTTATGCGCTCTTTACACCTCAATCTATGTGTTCAATCAAAGATAACAACGAAGATACTGTTCAAGTGTCTACAGTTTGTGATAAATTTCTGTTTTGTTGTTAAGTAGTTTGATGTTTTGTTTGAAGTTTATTTTTCTTACTCCCAACATCTACAAGTTTTAGTATTTATGTTGCAGGCCTGATTTACCTCCCATTAAATGTTGGCATGGATAGTTTTGTATGATGTATTTCTAAATGTCATCACATGGTAGGCATGGTGTATTTCTAAATGTCATCACATGGTAGGCATGATGTATTTCTAAATGTCATCACATGGTAGGCATGATGTATTTCTAAATGTCATCACATGGTAGGCATGATGTATTTCTAAATGTCATCACATGGTAGGCATGATGTATTTCTAAATGTCATCACATGGTAGGCATGATGTATTTCTAAATGTCATCACATGGTAGGCATGATGTATTTCTAAATGTCATCACATGGTAGGCATGATGTATTTCTAAATGTCATCACATGGTAGGCATGATGTATTTCTAAATGTCATCACATGGTAGGCATGATGTATTTCTAAATGTCATCACATGGTAGGCATGATGTATTTCTAAATGTCATCACATGGTAGGCATGATGTATTTCTAAATGTCATCACATGGTAGGCATGATGTATTTCTAAATGTCATCACATGGTAGGCATGATGTATTTCTAAATGTCATCACATGGTAGGCATGATGTATTTCTAAATGTTACCATATGCTTTTAAGTCTCGAAACTATATACACTTTTACTCATTGTTGTTGTATGTAGTAGATTTATCTGCAACATAAGTTGTTAAACACTTATTTATCATAGGACAAATGTTCCTGACTCTATAATCGCAAAAGTCCGTGTTTCGTTGGGGGTATTACTTTTGTTGCTGCTGGTGTAGTTGTTGGCAAAGTTTGGAATTCTGTTCCGCTGCTATTGGTAGCGCTTTGATTGTTATTGTTGGTATTGTTGTTGCTTGTGTTAGATTTGTTTAATATTTTCATGATGTGTTTTCTTGTAATGGTTTTCATATTTTCCATGCAACCGTAAGTAATGTTAATGTTGCTCCTACTCATGAAGTTAAAAAGTGCGCTGCCTCTAAGGAAAAGTTTGAAAACTGATGTTAATGGTTCTTGATAAGGTTCAGAAGCGTATCTTGTAATTTAGTTGGCCCCACTCTTTCTTCTTCTCTGCAACTCTCTAATAGACGTGATGCTGCTAGTATCATCCTTTGCTATAAATAGTATTATTACATGTGTTCTTCAGAACTTCTTTTGTTCCAGCTAGTTTGACTTGTTGGTCTAGCTGTCTTCACTTATTTGCTGTTTTAATACCTCATTATAACACAGCTTCCTATTCCAGTAGATTATTCCGATAACTGCAAGCTGTGTTACCTCCTACCTATAGGTTTTTGTCTTTTCAAGAGTAAGATCAATAAGCATCTAATATTTTTGCCATAATCATCTTTCGTTCTTTTTTCGCTCCTTACATCAAGTGGCTTTATGCCTTGTCTGGAGCGATGTCAATTTTGAAAAACTGCCTATTGGTGTAATCAACATTTTAGGGTGGGTTAAACTAAATTATATATTTATTTGTGTTATTATTGCACATTAAATAATTATCCAGGCTACCATTGTTAGGCTAGTGTTATATTCATTTGTGTGTCCATTGAATATATGTTGCTTGATTGGTTGGATATTCTGTGATGCGGATTTTGTTTAAGTAGTTATGTTTTTTCTTATGAGGTTTGTAAGTTTGCAATTAGTTAATTTGTAAGTTTGTAAATGTGTAATTAGTTAATTTGTAAGTTTGTAAGTTTGTAATTATTTAATTTGTAAGTTTGTAAGTTTGTAATTAGTTAATTTGTAAGTTTGTAAGTTTGTAATTAGTTAATTTGTAAGTTTGTAAGTTTGTAATTATTTAATTTGTATGTTTGTAAGTTTGTAATTAGTTAATTTGTAAGTTTGTAAGTTTGTAATTAGTTAATTTGTAAGTTTGTAAGTTTGTAATTAGTTAATTTGTAAGTTTGTAAGTTTGCAATTAGTTAATTTGTAAGTTTGTAAGTTTGTAATTAGTTAATTTGTAAGTTTGTAAGTTTGTAATTAGTTAATTTGTAAGTTTGTAAGTTAGTTTGCCCATCGTTTCTGTAAGTTTCATTATATTTATTTCTATTTCTTTTTGAAAACCGAGCTTTTAAAGATATTTTGTCATATTTCTTTTGTTGTCACAACCCTATTAGGAAAGTAGCCACACTCCCTGTAGATTCCGACATTATCTTGGTTGACTATTAGGAACGGTTAATTTATTATTAACATTCTCTCAATTGACACAGTCCGGGGCTCGCTAGTTATGAAAAAAGAAAATTTAAATAACAAGAGGGATTGCATTTTTTCTTTTTCACGTGAAATGTTATTAATACGAGTAAATAGTACAGTTAGATAAAGAAAGCAACCGTGGAAATTTGATAGTAAAAGTTTAACGCCGATTTTCCTGAAACCTTCGTTGCAAAGCTTTGCCAGATAAACCGTTTTGCTGGACCTTCCGACTTCATCTTAATAATAATTCACCGACACATCCCTAACCTAATAATTATACACCAATCATGTTTATAACTCACCAAGTATTGCGAGGAAATTTGACTGCAACTTGAATTTGTCTGTGAAGACATAACTCGGGGTAAATTAAATCAAAATAGGATATAATATCAAAATAAACGGAGACGACCGCGTGCAAGTTCAGCGTAAAGAAACAAATTGATGGTAGGCTACACACAGAGCCATTTGTTTGCTGCCCAATAAACTAGTCTGGCGGCAGCGGGATAATCAAGTTCATTTTCATAACTGTGTCCAGATTAAAAGAGACACCGACCCCTCCGTTGCCAGAAAATCTGGGTTGTACCTATATAATACTCCTTAGAAATATTCGTTACGTATCGTATTCTTTTGACCTTGCGCTAACAGATTACCATCCCTTTCGAAGTGTGAGCAATCATTTGAGTTAATTAAGACTTACTTGAAAAGAAGAAGTTTTCAATGAGTTAATTAATGCGTCTACAGACCTGCTTGCCTAATCGTCACCAAACTTAATCCAAATATCCGTAATGACCTAGTTTAGAACTGATTTAATTTTAGAACATCTAGGTCAATGATGGAAGTCAAGAAAATCTTTGCGATCATTTCAGTTCTGTTTATCATGGAGAGTCGCTCGTTAACCTATGTTATAATAAAGTCCCGTATCTCATATAATATAGACCTTGACTTTTGATCGTGACGATAAAAGGTTTTGTTATGGTGTAGAATTTTACGGAATTTTTAATTCCGATTTTTCCTAATTTAGTGTATGAATATTATGCTCTATGATTGTCATGCAAAATTTCAGCCTGATCAGATAAATAGTGTTTGACTTATCGACGTTTCTATGTAATAACTTCGGAAATTCTTGATACAATATGGAGAAGGGTAGCCCTACTAAAGCTTTTTACTCATGCTTATATTGTCAGGCGAAATGATGCAGCGTCACACGTTACATGTTCTTGTTGAGATATGGAAAGAGACCACATAGAAGAATAGTGAATGTATTAATGACTACATACATCTCCTATTGTGTTTTGCATTCTACTATGTGCATATCTATACTCTTACCCCAGAAGGTGATCATAGTAAATCGAAAGCTCGAAAAATAAAGAGAAAATAAAATGCCAATCAACAAAATGCCTTTAGAAAAATGGTATACCAATCCGCCTCACGTACGAATGTTAGAGGTTTGACAAGAATAATGCGCAGAAAAATAGGCACAACATGTTTATCTTACTTATATTAATAAAATTATAAAACAAATTCACGTGTCTGTGTTTTTATTGTAACTGCGTGACTTACAAATATTGAATTATTTTTTAAAATTTGTTTTCTATTAATCGGATATTTATTGAATTAAAAATGCAATTCTATCAAATAAATCCACCAGAATGCATTTCGGTTACTCAATAGGAGTGACAGTTAATATATTCCTTAAAATTGTTTGTCTCTCTCTTTTCTTCAATCTTCCCCTCTCGGCATCATTCAATATTTTTCTTTTCTCATTCTCTTCCTCATTCTTAAGCTCATACTTCTCTCTCTCTCCCCTTCGCCCTTTCTCTCTTCTCTCTCTCTCTTTCTCTCTCTCTCTCTCTCTATCTCTCTCTCTCTCTCTCTCTCTGTATTTGCCTTTCTCCCTTATAATTCTTGTTATTCTCTACTTTTCCTTATCGTTTTTCTCCAACTCAGTCCTTCAGATCTTGTTTTGTTTCTGTCTTCTTCCGTGATCATCTCTTTTATTCTTGTTCTTCTTCGTATTATTATTATTATTATTATTATTATTATTATTATTATTATTATTATTATTATTATTATAATTATTATTATCATTATTATTATTATTATTATTATTATTATTATTATTATTATTATTATTATTATTATTCTCGTTCTCCTCCTGATATTTTTCTTCTTCCTCTCCCCCTAATCTATTACCTCCTTTTACATCATTATTATTCACCTTGTCCTCATCCACCACTTACTTATCCCTAGTTATCTTCTTCTTCTTCTTCTTCTTCTTCTTCTTTTCTCTACTCTTTCTACTCCTCTTTCTCTCTCATTTTCTCTCTCTATCTCCTGATATGTGTGGTTTATCTTCTTCTATTTCATACTCTTCTTCCCTTTCTCCCTGGTTCTTCATTCAAAGGCTTCCTTCACTCTTTATCTATGTTACAAAAGATAAGCCACCATATTTATTTTACTTTGCTAAAAAACAAAAACAAATGTTTTCTCCATGAAAACAAAACAAAACAATAGAAACACCCAAAATGGCGGCCGGCGGTTTCCCCGGAAGGATCGACTTTGATTGGAAGGCAAGTAAACTGTTAAGCCCTTCCAGGCCCGGAAACCTTCAAACCATTACATCCTCCAGAGACGCCATTCGTGACTAGTCATAAAAACGAACGCGCTCAAATTGATATTTTCTTCTCCAGCTTCGATTTCCTTCCATATTTTTGCTACTCACATTTATTCTATCTTTTAATAAGAAAATATTTAATATTCCTTTTTGTTTGCTCTTCAATCCTCGTTAGATTTACTTGCTTTTGTTTATCTTTCTTTCTTCATCATCTTCTTCTTCAACAGCAATGAGTATTTAAAGTTCTTAATATGCTTCCATTATTTTAAATATATCTTTTTCTTTTTTCTGACTTTGATTTTATTATTTATTTTCTCTTTTTATATTCTTGATTGTTTTCATATTGTTCTTAATTGTCTTCTTCTTCTTCCTTATCTTCTTCTATGTTTCTTCTTTTTCTTTTTATATTCATTCAGCTGTGTTACATTTCTCTTCCTTTCTCTCTTTTTCAAGTCTCTGTTTTACTTTTTCTGCTACTTTTACATATTCCTTTTCTCCTATTTCTTCTTGTTCTTTTTGTTATTCGTCTTTTTCTTTAAATTAAAACACGTCTTCTTCTTCTTCTTTAACTTTTAAATATTCTTCCACTAATGATAACTCATATTTTTCTTATTTTAGTTTATCATCTACTTCATCTCTTTTAAATCCCTTTTCTTTTTCTTCTACTTCATGTTCGTCATCTCTTTCAAACACTCATCTTTTACCATTTCCTCATCTTTTTCTTCAAAGCTCCCGTCTTTTTCTTCGAGTTCTTTATGCTTTTGTTCTTTAAATGTTTCTTTTTCTTTCTCACATTTCTTGCCGTAAACGTATTCCCTCTTTACATTTTCTACCTCGTTATTGCTTTTCTTCAGTATCTTCTCACAAACCATTTTTAGATACGATGTGAAATAGCTCGACGTACCAAGCCCTTTAACATCGCATCTGAAAATGACTCGTAAAAAATAGGAATGATCTTTCAGACGGCCAGCCACACTGTTACGGAGCTTGACAAGTTGATCGCTAAACGCGCAGTTTGAATAGACGTATATTTCGAACATTTCAAGCATTGCAAAACGATTTGTCTGTCGCTTGTTCGGTACGGTCTATTTTAAAATATAATTTTGTTTGTCTGTCACGGTCGATTTACGCAGATCGAATGGACGCAAGTTAATAATACTACATTGCTTTCTTTGTTCTCTGACTAAGACTTTAATGTTGCTGTTTATTTGCTCTGTGCTGCCCTGTCCGCATTTCTAACCCTGGCTTTGGTATGTCTTCATCCAGCCAGTTCGGCTAATTTTTCAACAGACAGAATGGCTTCATCTTTATTGTTTGCTTTTTTGTTATTTAACTTTTTATTTTATGTTTTTTGTTGTTGTTGTTGTTCTGCTCCTTTTTCTTCATTTTTCTTAATTTATTATTTCTTTTATTGTTACAAAATGCAATTTTGTTTTTTTAGCGAAGAAACGTGAGGAAAATAAGTAATGACTTCATTAAAAACTTACGTCGGAAGATGATATATATGTTTGCTCAAACAGGGTTGGCCAATATTAGTAGTGGTAGTATTTACTCACTCGGAGTTATGACACGAGTCGTTATCAGTGATCGCTCATTGGTAACAAGGAGTTGTATTCCCTGGAGTCTGAGAGGCAATTCTACCTAAGTTTCCAGTACTCCCCGCTTCTGTCTATAACCATTATAAATTACTTCGCGTTATCGTAACAGTCGTTTACCATTGCTTGTTTGCTACTAACAGCCGTTGGTTTTCTCTGGAATTTGTGTGGCAATAAGCTTCCCCAGGTTTCAAGTACGTTCTGTGTCCTCCCAGTAGAGGTCTGGATAGTGCTTACTCCTACTTGGTCTCTCCATCCTCCTTGACCCTTCACGACCATTTTATAGAGCACCAACAGATGTCGATACAACCACATGTGTGTGTCAGCTTGTGGGAAAGTGAACTAGCTTATATGATGTGTATTATCTAATCCGTTTCATTCGTTTCGTGTAATATTCTTTATGTTTCTTGTTGTGTGTACACAGTGTCTTTCTCTTTCTGTAAATCTAGTGCAGTAGCGCTTGATACCAACTCAGTTCACAATGTCTGGCATGAAGATGTTTTTAGGAAAATCAATTCATATGATATTACTTGACAAGTGTTTAATATAATCAAATCTGTCTTAGCTAAAACAGATCCAGTTTCTCCTAGATTACCAGACATCTAAATAATATTACATTAATGTGGATGTGCACCAGAGGTTGATCCTTGGACTTCGATGCATTATTCCTGATTTTCATAAACGATTTTCCTGATCAAATCGCGTCCGAGATGGGTATATTTCCTGATGACAGCACCATCTATTCTCGGCACGTGGGCAAATCGAACTAACACCTATCTAAGATAATGATTGAATTCTTAGATAATAACCACCAGTCTGTAGTGGAATTAAGCAAACATTTAATACAACCAATACAAAACTCTTTTTTTAACAATTATAAAAAAAACTTACTAACAACCGGATGCCGTAGCTGATAGCACCCTTGCCGAGAGTTCAACAGTTAAACTCCTCGGCGTAACATTCACAGAAAATATGTATTAGACTAAATACATAGAAGACACTGCCAAGTCTGCTGCAACGAAGGCGGGCATCCACTACCGGGCTAGAAAACCTCTCACATCTGCCAGTATCCTATGTATTTATAAAGCCGCCATTCGGTCATGCATGGAGTATGGGCTGGTACACCAAACAATAGTCTTTCCGTCTTGGACAAGATCTTCAACTGAATGTGCCCCGAGAAATTTACTACGTTTGTCCCTCTCAACGTCAATACCTCCCAACAAGCCCTACAACCAGCAAAATCACCCCCATTAACTGTCGAGTTTCCCATATACTAGTAAACGTATTTCCTCAAACTGCTTCCTTTTGGAATTTCCTCATTATCTCCTGTTTCCCCGATTGTACTAACATGCAAAGTATTAAATGTAATGTGAAAACACATCTCGCTGAAAACATTTCAATTAGGATAAATCTGGGCCCAAATTGACAATAGTTTCTTACGTCCTGGTGGTAGTCTCCCTTGTTTGGTGTGAATTGAAGTGAAAAATGTGATTAGTCAGTATAATTTGATTATGTACAAGGTGTTCAGGGCAAATTTAAAACTTTTGGGGAAAGGAAAGAAAAATGTAATATCCTGGCAAATAATTGATGTATTCGTATTCTCAAAATTAAAAGTACACTTCTTAGAGTTTTGTACATTAATAATTATCCCATAATTATTAATGTGAATTATGAAACTAGTCATAACATTTGAAAGTGTCTAGCATAATAATAATATATTCCCCTTGCATTTAAGATTTTAGATTTCACTTGCATTTAAGATTTTTAAATATCATCAACAGTTTCTTACTGAGTAATCCACCCTTAGATTCCACTTTTCCCCAATTCCTAATTATTTTAATATACTTTTCCTCTAAATAATTTTTCTTAAATATATCCTTTTAACTTTTAATTTTTCTTCTATTTTTTATTATTTAATATTTCTTATTTGTTTATTTATATATATTTTGTGATTTTATTTTTTATTTCTTAATTCATTTATTCATTTATTCATTTATTTATTAATTCAGTCATTGCTTAACAGTTAATATCAGATGATTGTTTTAAAATTTAATAACATATTTGGAAAAAAAACGTTTTCTAAATGAATATTTTCATAAAATGAATAGAGTTAAGTCCCTTGCATCATTTCCAACGAATTAACGAAACGAAACGCTGTGCATTTAACTGAAATTGGTATTGTTAAACATCACTTGAAAGGCACGTTCTACCGGTTTCTTACACCTTAAACTATAAATTCTAAATCCTTAACTGCCTTATTCGTACGTTACCTGATCACATCATCATTATATTCGTTATACGGCACACACGTGAGTCCATTGGAAGAATATTATATTTTATTATTTTATCATTTCTTCACCAATTACTTTCTATGCTAATGAGAGCAAGAAGTTTAACTTTCTGTGCTCGAAACCATTGGCCTATATGTCGTATTACATTTCTGTATTAATAAACGAACATATAACTCTTAATTCTGATTCCCTTAATTAATTGAGCATATGCTGGCATTTTCTTACTATTTGACAAAGAATTTATATATATATATATATATATATATATATATATATATATATATATAAACATATAAACAGATACACTTGTAAAAAGATCTGTGCATAACTTGTCTTCAACAATAACTGTTTCAATCCAATTCATTGCCCATCTCTGATTTCAGCACGTCCACTACACGGCATTAGTCTTATTCGTTGGTGTATCAAGCCTGTTTCAAATTCTAGTCTTTCAATTTTTTTCTGAGAATGCCGACCGTCTCCGTAGACAAGGAAAGGGACAGCTTCGCGTATTTCGTATTCTGAACAAGAGGGCCGGACCAAGCTTGGCAAAAATTCGAAATCGAGGCGGGTGTCAGGACCGGTCGGTGTGTACACGCCTTTGGGTTTTTCCTAACTGAATTTCTGCCCTCCGTAACGTGATAGAAATCAGGGGTTTCTACTGACCAAAATACACCACCCCACACATACCTGACTTGTATATTGCATTGATTCTGAACTTCTACATATCCGAGAGTCGAACTGTGAGTAATGGGGAACTGTGGTGGAAGGGATTGACCAGAAAATGTCGAGAAAACTTGATTTCATCGGCATCAAACGTTTTTAGACTGAACTAGAAACGATGGGGCTAAATGAATTTCTCGCTAAACGTGACTACGGATCATTGTGTTATTCATTTGATTCTCGATTTCCTTTCTAGATCAATTGAGTGAAAAGTCTCGGCTCTCCGTTTCAAGTGAGCAGAGCGTCCAGAGTGAGCATCATTTGTTCAGGCGTTCGCAGGAATAAATGTTGGGAAAAACTGAGTCAAGAAAACAACGTGAGGTTGAATTTAAACAGAGTGTACAAATAAAACATAATAGAGCTACAAGTTAGTATGGCAAAGGGGCATATGCATGGTGTAAAAGAAAACGAGCAATAAGCACGGATACGCGTCTTGCGATTAAACTCCATTTGAAAACTTGAACATGATAAATGAACAGAAGAAAACTTGGCCTTTATGCTAGGATAAGGCCCAGAGAATATTTGTGATATTGTGGTGACTGTGAGTATTTTAGTTAAAATTAGGATAGATTATTTTATAATTCTTGACCAAGGATGATCAACGACACTCATATAAACTCTCACTTTTGAAGACCTTGTGCCTAATTTGTTACACTTAAAAAAAATTACCTAATAGCAAATAAATAATTCAAAGTGCTGCATCTGTTCTCATACTACGCTTCATCTGTTCTTCTCTAAGTCGGTGAAGGAGAAATTCTTGTAAACTAGGATAATTTCTATTTTTATTGGGAAGCTGAATTTTCCAACATTAAAACATAACTTGTGTCTAATTATGCCCTCGTTGGGAGGCAAGTAAATAGGGAGATAGGTACACAATTGAAGCAATTAATTGAACGACGAGAAAACAGAGACTTCTGGACATTCATGGCTGAAACTTTGTAGACCAGTAGAGCATAGACGAGAGTTTGTGTATATTAAATATGGTTTGATTTTAGAAAGGACTGTTAATTTTATTAACGATTCGATAGGTGGCATGTTTAGGGTTACTCAATTTTCTGTAAGAGCGATTTTCTTCTGTTGGTCACGACAGCCGGACTCGATTTTCACTGCTAAATACGCAAATTAAATGGACGATCTAATTTTAGATACAAGATTCTGTTCATCGGTAGGTCTGTCATTCTCTATTTATTAAAATATTATTTCGTAGGTCTGTCAGGCTTAAGTTCTAAATAGGAGGTTTGGATTCGCTCACGTATATCTTCATAAGACGATTTGCTTATGCGTCAGTGTGTCACGCCTATATTAGAAATATAATTTTTGTTGGTCTGTCACATTTAAGTTTGAAATATCATCTATATGCCAGGACCTGTCGGTACGTTTGTCTGCGACGCAGAATTTTTGTTGGTCTGTCACACTTAGGTCGGAAAACGAATTCGTACATGCATGTAAATGCATCTCTCTAAAAGTCTGTGGCTGTTCATCAGAGTGTTGGTCTGTCATGTTTAAATTTGAAACCGCATTTTCAAGATTTAAATATCATTTTCGGATGCATCGTCGATCTCTATACGTGGTTCTCTGTGTTCGTCGGTCTGTCGATCCTTCTGTCCTGCTTGACTTTCACATGCAATTAGTGTCGGTCTGTCACGTTTACGTTTGGACTGTCACTTTTATCTGCATTCACGTGTCTTTATAAGCAGTTAAATAGCATTTTCGTCGTTACACGCGCAGATTAAACGGCTGCCTCTTGTTTTTATCGATTTCCGTTTTTATTATAAGACGCGGCCCAAAGGCTTCCTGTTCTCAGACTCTAGCCTGTCTACCAATCTGAGAAAACTCTGTCAAACCGACCATGACCGGGGAACGCCTCGGCCGACTCCCTAACCCCCCACACACACACACACACGGTGTGCCCGTTAATAGGCGAAGACAACTGTTTAATCAGAGAATTACTTCCATGCTTGCTGGAAACACCGCGCGAAATACACAAATCGAAATGGTAAAATTTATTCGTAGACATGAATCGAGGGGGAGATTCACGCGCCTCAGTCGCCAATGTCCAAGCCGAGTACACCTCGACGCCCCCTACCCTACCCCCAAGAGACTTCCTTCCACTCATAACCCTAACCCTAATTCCAAAACCGGCATATCACTGGGGACAAGACGACAAGTCGGTTTATCCAACTAGATTTCTCTCCGAATATTTCTTCGACATTTCCATACTTTCATATTCCATTGTATTGGATGCACTTATCCAGCGTTGCCCGTCTAATTCTTTTGCAAAGTTTGTTTATTTTAGTTCGGAGTCAGTTTTAATAAAAACAATTAAATTAGAATTATTTTAATTAAAAATAATTATTTTTTTCTTATTGAGAAATGATTGATTTGTAAAAAATCACCCAGTTTTGCGAAGACATATTAAGAACAATAGAATAAAACCTCAAGTAACTGCATATAAAATAGGCAAGTCTACACCCTTTTGTGTCCTATTGCCCGAATGTATAGACTTTTTATGTAAACAACGTTAACTTGCACACCTTTTCACTTCCTTATTTTTTTAATATGGACATACTTGGTATTTGTTTGATATATATATATATATATATATATAGAGAGAGAGAGAGAGAGAGGGAAAGAGATATTATATTTTTATTTATACAAATATTGTTGGCTACATATGTGAATACATGTGTCAGCTTTGGCTTTATTCAACAAAATCCAGCTTCATGCAACATTACCGAAACTAGGTAATATGGCCTGAAGAAGATGGATTATAAATAAAGTCGCAGCTGAAACATGTATGCACATATGTAGCTAATAATGTATGTATAAATAAAAAGTTATACTATAATAACTGTTATTAAGCACTATTTTATAACACTGAAGTTACATTGAATTAATATCTAGGATATAACAACTATTAAAGTACTATACATATGTATATATATATATATATATATATATATATAAATATGTATATATATAAATATATGTATATATATATATATAATATAAATATGTTTTTATATATAAATATATGTATATATATATACATATAATATATATATAGATGTATATATATTAATGTGTGAATGTGTCATCTACTTGTCATATTTCAATGTACATTGAAAAAGTCTTCTCATATGGCCACATCCGATCATCTTTTCCTTCTCCCATGTGTGTGCTTTTCAAAATAAAATTATTTCCAAATCTTCACTTTTTCTTAAGACGTTCGCTAACACGAACGAAACCGGTCAAATCTCTTGTTTTTGTTTTTCTCCTGCACTTTAACCTGTTTTCCGTTTGTCATTTTTCACACATTTTGTCATCCTGGGCATTTCATTTTCATGACTTATCGTGTACCTTACCCCATATATATATATATATATATATATATATATATATATATATATATATATATATATATATATATATATGCAAACATTGTTAAAAATAACAGAATTCGTCTGTTTAATTGTACCTTTTTATTTTTTTAAAATTTTCTGATGGTCTTTTTTGTATTAAGATAAAAAATAATAATGATGTTCCATAGGTTTCACAGGTTTCACGAACATTTTCGATTCTTCGTCGAATCATCCCCAGATGTCAAAAGCAAATGAACAAAAAAGCTGGATAAAAGAAGAGTACTTAAAAAGACAGCGGAGAAACGCGCAGAGATTGTTTTAGCATTGTTCCAGGAAGTTTTTGATTTAAATTCAGCATATATATATATATATATATATATATATATATATATATATATATATATATATATATATATATATATATATATATATATATATATATATATACATATATATATACATATATATATACATATATATATATGTATATACATATGTATATACATATATATATATATATATATATATATATATATATATATATATATATATATATATATATATGGTTTATGCTATAATCTGCTCTTGGACCGATACTCTCTCAACAGTTTAGCTTAATGAGTTTTTCCTATAATTTTCTTAGAATAGTTGTCAACTTAATATTTTTTCAGGTGTATAGTAAATATTTATAAATGCTAAAACCGTGAAATTTATCACATAGAGGCTATTTTTAGGAAGTTTTAATTTAAGAAAAAGTGTAAAACAAAGATTTGCCTATAACACGTTTACCTGAAATAAGAACCATTAGAATGATACATCTAATATCAGACTGAGAAAAGACGTAACTGCGTTCACGGGTTTCTTCGATGAATATTTTGAAAACTTTTATCACATGTAAAAGAAATGGTGTGTAATACATATCACGGTCTTTGTTTTCATATTATATATATATATATATATATATATATATATATATATTATCTATCTACCTATATATATATGTATATATTTATCTATGTCTCTCTCTCTATATATATATATATACATATATATATGTATATATATATCAATCTATTTATTAATCTATCTATATATATATATATATTTATCTATCTATCTCTATATATATTTATCTATATATCTCTCTCTATATATATATATTTATCTATCTATCTATTCCTCTCGCTCTCTCTCTCTCTCTCTCTCTCTCTATATATATATATATGTATATATATATAGATATACTTATATATACATATATATATATATCATATATATATATATGTATATATATAGAGAGAGATATATACATATATATATATACATATATATATATATACATATATATATATATATATATATATATATATATATATATGTATGTATGTATCTCTTTTTCTATAAAGAATACAAATATATTTATTGTAATTAAACTACACAGATGTGTAGCGTTTCATCCTATCACTGAATCGTCAGGCTACGCGTTTCATGCTCACAGGGAATCGTCACACAATAGAGTATATCACCTTATTATATGTATATACATAAAATAATAATAATAATAATAAATTATTATTATTATTATTATTATTATTATTATTATTTTATGTATATACATAATAATATGTATATTGATGTTCTGTAAATAAGTTATGTTAAGAAAAAGAGCATTGTATAAGTTCATTAAAGAAGAGTTTTATTGGCATACAGATTTTTTATGGCTTCTTCGAATCCATACATATACTTGATATAAAAATAGTGAAAAATTGTACAAACATATTATCTTGAAGGGAGGGTGGGGATTTATCAGTGCACAAGAATGGTAACCCGTCCGGCATGTAAAGCTACAGTACATATCATATTACTATATTTTATTTAGTATTTCTATTGTTTCTTATTGATTTTATTTTTCATATATATTTCATTATTTTTCAATCATATTATTCCAAAGGAATGGTTATTTGATGGGAAAACATTTGTTTAGCCCTTATTCATTTGAATGTCCAAAATTGTACGTTACAACGTTCGTTTAAATTTTCTCCGTGTTGAATATTTTATCATCAACCATCGATAAGAACACATACACATACCTATTTAAAATAACTTTATTTCTTCACTTTTAAGCCTTCATTTATTCTTTTCTTCTTTTCTTCTGTTCTCCTTTTCTTCTTTTCTTTAGTTCTTTATTTTGACCCCTCTCTTAATCATTTTTTTTACTTTCCACGTACACCAAGTGTTTAAAGTTATCTAGCGATGTATAAATTGTGCATACTTCGTATATCAAGAACAGGTATCTGTTTTATAGACACCTATTTATGAACTTATAGAAATGTGTTCCCTTCATAAACTGAGGTTTATATAACATTACTATTAAGAGCTATAGTATTGCACTATTGAGCTGTAACTTGAACCTTTGTTGTTTATAAAAAATATAGAAATGCAAAATAACACAAATCTTTTTAAACAGCGTTTTTCTAATTTTTACTCGGAAAACAAACAATAACACTATCTGAGAAATAACATATTCAAACCGAAAGAAAGGACAAACAAGTATAAATACTTATGTCAAATACCTAGGTGATATATGAAATTATAATGAGTTCTGACTAGAACTCAGAACTGTAACTACATTATTCGTGTATGGACCAACTACGTTGAATAGGCTAGCTTTCCAGATTAGAAAACCTTAAAAAGCGAATCCACGTGTCAAGAAACCTCTTGAACGACCATCGTTGAGAAGAGCTACAAACGTAAGTAACTTTGTTAAACGAACGATGGTGAATTTCATCGTAAATCCGGGAATAATGATATTGGAAGAGATGAGATATAAATGGATTAGCCTGGTCACATTTGCCGGATTAGCAGCCAAAAAAACAAAAGCAAAAACGAATACACAAGAAAAGGAACCTCGTAAAACATTCGTTAACAAATAGCAAGGATTTAATGTGTAAATGTTAGGTGGAAAATTGGACCCGAAAAATGGATTGATAGAAAAATGATTCGGGTCGAGTTTGTCCGAGGCCAAAATGTTTCTGAGGTTGAAGATTTCCAAGTCCTTGGATTAGACATTTGCTTTATTTGTTGTTCTTTTAGTTTGTTTTTGCTTTTTTAGATAAATGGTTGATAATTCTCTCCTGTTTTTCGAGATGGCCGCATACGTTTTTCTGATTATATTATGTCCTTATATTTCAGGCTTATTTCAGGCTTATTACTGATAATAGTTCATCTTATTATGTCTTGTTTGCCCTTTTTATTGTGTTCTTGTTGTCCATGGCTTTAACAAAAGAAAGACCTAACTGTTCGTCTTCATCATCAATGGATGAAAATACACAACTTACAGAAGCACCTACACATAGAAAACGTCATATATATATATATATATATATATATATATATATATATATATATATATGTATGTATACATTTTTATATATATATATTCCACATATTTATTGAAATCAAATGTTTCTATGTTGTTTTTCTTGTTTATATCTATATATATATATATATATATATATATATATATATATATATATATATCTATATATATATATATATATATATATATGTGTGTGTGTGTAGGTGTGGGTGTTATATTCATTTACCGATGCGTCTATAAACCGTTATACACCCGTGTCGTCGTCGTTGTGAACCCACACTTTTTGCTTGTATAGGGACACAATCACTGGGACGCCGAGATAAAAAGGGTTTTCGGAAGAAATATACATTCAAAGAATCTTGCTTAATTGCTGTCTAGTTGCTATGGATCAAATTCAATGCAAATATGATATATTCAAATTTTAATATGAGAGTTGTTATCCATATTATGCCCTCAACATTTTAAAAAAATATTCAAAAGAGACTTTAATTCGGGTAATATTTATTAATTGATGTTTAATACCTATTCTACAAATTTTCCAAATAATCTGAGGTATCTGAATTTTACGAAGCATTTCCACCACCACGCTTTTCATTCTTTTGCCTAAAACTAAATTAAACAAAATGTAGCACACATGTAGCACACATGTAGCACACATGTAGCACACATGTAGACTCATTACGGCGAGCAGATAGTCCGAAGTCCGAAGAATAAAATTTACCAATCCTCACCTAAAAAATCCCTATCATATATATATATATATATAAATATTTTTAAATGATTACTTACCTTATGCAAACTTCAGTGTAGATGAGCTCGTATCCCCTCTACAATGCTACCCTTTACTTTGTTGTCTAGTATTCAACCCCTAAATAAACATGAAACGGGAAAGAGAGCAAATTAAGTTCTATGTATTGTCAAGTGTCAAACACGCAGTCAGCTAATCAACAGTATGCAACGGCGAGCCGGAATTTTGCATTACGCATAGAATAGTAGTTGTATATATACTAGCTGACCCGTGCCGTTGCGTTATCCGGGAAAGTCAAATAACTGAAGCAATCCCTTGCCAAATCTGTAATTATTGAATTATTTGCTGCTTATGATTGACCAGCTTGAACGCAGACCCCACAATGTTTATGTAAAACAGCAGCTGAAACAATTAATGCAATACATGAAGTAATAACACTATTTCCATGGTTAGTTTTTGCAATCTTGCCATTGAGATGCACATGCATGTTTTCAGTATTGATGTATGTTTCTGAACTTGTAGATAATGTAACAGTCTTGATGTACTTTCACAAAAATAACAAGTGAATGCAAGTATTGAGCTCAGCCGCGGGACTTCCACGTGGAACAATAGGAACGATCTCTCAGAAGTCTGCTTCTTCTTTTAGTTAAGCAATATCATCCCGAACAATTGATGCTTACTCACGGGGTTGGTATCCGATAGTCGTTTTGGATAAGACACTGCACATGTAGTGAATATGATGGCAAACAAATGTTTAAAATTTTCAAATGTAAATGATTCTTGTAAAGTTACATCCCAGGCATTAGCATCCTATAGTAATCCTTGCGAACTACATGCATTCCTGAATGTATTCCTAACATTACCAGTGATAGTACCGAGATCATTCGAGCTCTGTGGACCTCTAACAGGGTGGAGAAGCAGTCTCAAGTAAAGAAACATAAAATACTAGTATTTTTTAATATAACTTAGTTTTGTCGAGTTTTTAAGTCCTAGTTTAGTCACGTAATTTTTTGAGTTTATATACGTATGTATTCGTGAATACTTGATGTTTCGCTGTTAGTGCTGGCGATTAATTAACTTGATTTAAAAGAAGAGTTTCCTTGAACCTGGCTTCCGGTTATAAATTTATAAAAAGCGTACTTATATAGTTTACGGTGCGGGCTGAAATAATAACGTTATAATTTAGAAACCCATTCTTAATATGGGGAGGGGGTAATTAACTATTTTGTATTTTCACCTAACAATTTAATAAACAAAACATACCATGAAAATTGAATTTAACTTGAAAATCCTCTCTAAAATATAACCCGGTTCGTAAACTGAATAAGCACCATGAAATGGAAAATAACGTATTATTATGTCCGATGTTTTTTTGTCATTTTCAAAATAGAAATAACGTTGAAGTGTAGTGCCTGTTATACTGTACTTAATCTATTCTCTCGTCAGTGAGTGAAGGAGGAATCCTTATATACTGCGGCAATATATATTGTTGTCCAAATCCGGAGTGTCTCTGTTTAAGGAGATGAATTTTTTCCCAAATTAAAAACCGATCTTGTGTCTAAATTTGCCGTCATGGGGATGCGAGTAAATTGGAACCACATCAATGGTAAAATTGCTGAATATTTAACAGTCGAGAAATCGTTAAGAAACAGTAATAAAATGGCGTATATGAATCGGCTAACATTGAATTAGAGGGCAAAGTAAGAAAAAAGGTCAGTTTTTAATTAGGGAAAATCCATCTCCCCGCAAGAAGGGGCGCCTCGGATTGGGACAAAAATAGTTCTACCAACGGGTATTTAAATAATAACGCTATTATTTCAGCTAAACTGCATGAATACTGAGAAAAAGATAAGTATAAAGTGCAACAGTTTAAAATAAATTTTATTTTCAAAAGTTAAAATTTAAAAAAAAAAATTTTTAAAGTTAAAGATGTATAAATTGATTATTTAATAAAAAAATAAAAATAAAAATAATTCTGTCTTTGTTTTTAATTGGTTACGAGTAATTGTTTGATTTTAGTCACGTACGCAAATACCGTATTTTGCTTTGTGATGACAGGAGGCGGCGATAAAAAATGCAACTCCATATTCTGTTCAGCGTTTATATTGTTTTTTTTTTGTCAAATAATATGGAATAATGTTTTAAAATACGTTAATTTTTAGGTTTATATATATTAGCTAAAAAGTATATAACAAAAGGAATCGTAAATGTTATCGTATTTAGTGGAACATTTAATTGCTTTTTTGATCTTTCGCGTAAAAAAGTTTTTAAAAAACTGCCGTTAAAGTTGGTAAAAAATTATAGTGTAAGTATTGTCTCATGAAAACAAGTATAATTAAACATTTAAGTGTAAGTATTGTCTCATGAAAACAAGTATAAGTAAACATTAAAGTGTAAGTATTATGGCTTCAACATTTTTAAAAATATTCCAAAGAGACTTTAATCAGGTAATATTTATTAGTTGATGTTTAATACCTATTCTACAAATTTTCCAAATAATCTGAGGTATCTGAATTTTTACGAAGCATTTCCACCACCACGCTTTTCATTCTTTTGCCTAAAACTAAATAAAACAAAATGTATAATTAAACATTTAAGTGTAAGTATTGTCTCATGAAAACAAGTATAATTAAACATTTAAGTGTAAGTATTGTCTCATGAAAACAAGTCTAATTAAACAGTAAAGTGTAAGTATTGTCTCATGAAAACAAGTATAAGTAAACATTAAAGTGTAAGTATTGTCTTATGAAAACAAGTATAATTAAACATTAAAGTGTAAGTATTGTCTCATGAAAAAAAGTATAATTAAACATTTAAGTGTAAGTATTGTCTCATGAAAACATGTATAATTAAACATTAAAGTGTAAGTATTGTCTTATGAAAACAAGTATAATTAAACATTAAAGTGTAAGTATTGTCTTATGAAAACAAATATAATTAAACATTTAAGTGTAAGTATTGTCTTATGAAAACAAGTATAATTAAACATTTAAGTGTACGTATTGACTCATGAAAACAAGTATAAGTAAACATTAAAGTGTAAGTATTGTCTTATGAAAACAAGTATAATTAAACATTAAAGTGTAAGTATTGTCTCATGAAAACATGTATAATTAAACATTAAAGTGTAAGTATTGTCTCATGAAAACAAGTATAATCAAACATTAAAGTGTAAGTATTGTCTCATGAAAACAAATATAATTAAACATTTAAGTGTAAGTATTGTCTTATGAAAACAAGTATAATCAAACATTAAAGTGTAAGTATTGACTCATGAAAACAAGTATAAGTAAACATTTAAGTGTAAGTATTGTCTTATGAAAACAAGTATAAGTAAACATTAAAGTGTAAGTATTGTCTTATGAAAACAAGTATAATTAAACATTAAAGTGTAAGTATTGTCTCATGAAAACAAGTATAAGTAAACATTAAAGTGTAAGTATTGTCTTATGAAAACAAGTATAATTAAACATTTAAGTGTAAGTATTGTCTCATGAAAACATGTATAATTAAACATTTAAGTGTAAGTATTGTCTAATGAAAACAAGTATAATTAAACATTTAAGTGTAAGTATTGTCTTATGAAAACAAGTATAATTAAACATTTAAGTGTAAGTATTGTCTCATGAAAACATGTATAATTAAACATTTAAGTGTAAGTATTGACTCATGAAAACAAGTATAAGTAAACATTAAAGTGTAAGTATTGTCTCATGAAAACAAGTATAATTAAACATTAAAGTGTAAGTATTGTCTCATGAAAACAAGTATAATTAAACATTAAAGTGTAAGTATTGTCTCATGAAAACAAGTATAATTAAACATTAAAGTGTAAGTATTGTCTCATGAAAACATGTATAATTAAACATTTAAGTGTAAGTATTGTCTCATGAAAACAAGTATAATTAAACATTAAAGTGTACGTATTGTCTCATGAAAACAAGTATAAGTAAACATTAAAGTGTAAGTATTGTCTCATGAAAACAAGTATAAGTAAACATTAAAGTGTAAGTATTGTCTCATGAAAACAAGTATAATTAAACATTAAAGTGTAAGTATTGTCTCATGAAAACAAGTATAAGTAAACATTAAAGTGTAAGTATTGTCTCATGAAAACAAGTATAATTAAACATTTAAGTGTAAGTATTGTCTCATGAAAACATGTATAATTAAACATTTAAGTGTAAGTATTGACTCATGAAAACAAGTATAAGTAAACATTAAAGTGTAAGTATTGACTCATGAAAACAAGTATAAGTAAACATTAAAGTGTAAGTATTGTCTCATGAAAACAAGTATAAGTAAACATTTAAGTGTAAGTATTGTCTTATGAAAACAAGTATAATTAAACATTAAAGTGTAAGTATTGTCTTATGAAAACAAATATAATTAAACATTTAAGTGTAAGTATTGTCTCATGAAAACAAGTATAATTAAACATTTAAGTGTAAGTATTGTCTTATGAAAACAAGTATAATTAAACATTTAAGTGTACGTATTGACTCATGAAAACAAGTATAAGTAAACATTAAAGTGTAAGTATTGTCTTATGAAAACAAGTATAATTAAACATTAAAGTGTAAGTATTGTCTCATGAAAACATGTATAATTAAACATTAAAGTGTAAGTATTGTCTCATGAAAACAAGTATAAGTAAACATTAAAGTGTAAGTATTGTCTCATGAAAACAAGTATAAGTAAACATTAAAGTGTAAGTATTGTCTCATGAAAACAAGTATAATTAAACATTAAAGTGTAAGTATTGTCTTATGAAAACAAATATAATTAAACATTTAAGTGTAAGTATTGTCTTATGAACACAAGTATAATTAAACATTTAAGTGTAAGTATTGACTCATGAAAACAAGTATAAGTAAACATTAAAGTGTAAGTATTGTCTTATGAAAACAAGTATAATTAAACATTAAAGTGTAAGTATTGTCTCATGAAAACAAGTATAAGTAAACATTAAAGTGTAAGTATTGTCTTATGAAAACAAGTATAATTAAACATTTAAGTGTAAGTATTGTCTCATGAAAACATGTATAATTAAACATTTAAGTGTAAGTATTGTCTCATGAAAACAAGTATAATTAAACATTTAAGTGTAAGTATTGTCTTATGAAAACAAGTATAATTAAACATTTTAGTGTAAGTATTGTCTCATGAAAACATGTATAATTAAACATTTAAGTGTAAGTATTGACTCATGAAAACAAGTATAAGTAAACATTAAAGTGTAAGTATTGTCTCATGAAAACAAGTATAATTAAACATCAAAGTGTAAGTATTGTCTCATGAAAACAAGTATAATTAAACATTAAAGTGTAAGTATTGTCTCATGAAAACAAGTATAATTAAACATTAAAGTGTAAGTATTGTCTCATGAAAACATGTATAATTAAACATTTAAGTGTAAGTATTGTCTCATGAAAACAAGTATAATTAAACATATAAGTGTACGTATTGTCTCATGAAAACAAGTATAAGTAAACATTAAAGTGTAAGTATTGTCTCATGAAAACAAGTATAATTAAACATTAAAGTGTAAGTATTGTCTCATGAAAACAAGTATAATTAAACATTAAAGTGTAAGTATTGCTTCATGAAAACAAGTATAAGTAAACATTAAAGTGTAAGTATTGTCTCATGAAAACAAGTATAATTAAACATTTAAGTGTAAGTATTGTCTCATGAAAACATGTATAATTAAACATTTAAGTGTAAGTATTGACTCATGAAAACAAGTATAAGTAAACATTAAAGTGTAAGTATTGTCTCATGAAAACAAGTATAAGTAAACATTTAAGTGTAAGTATTGTCTCATGAAAACAAGTATAATTAAACATTTAAGTGTAAGTATTGACTCATGAAAACAAGTATAAGTAAACATTAAAGTGTAAGTATTGTCTCATGAAAACAAGTATAATTAAACATTAAAGTGTAAGTATTGTCTCATGAAAACAAGTATAATTAAACATTAAAGTGTAAGTATTGTCTTATGAAAACAAATATAAGTAAACATTAAAGTGTAAGTATTGTCTCATGAAAACAAATATAATTAAACATTAAAGTGTAAGTATTGTCTCATGAAAACAAGTATAATTAAACATTAAAGTGTAAGTATTGTCTCATGAAAACAAATATAAGTAAACATTAAAGTGTAAGTATTGTCTTATGAAAACAAATATAAGTAAACATTAAAGTGTAAGTATTGTCTCATGAAAACAAATATAAGTAAACATTAAAGTGTAAGTATTGTCTTATGAAAACAAATATAAGTAAACATTAAAGTGTAAGTATTGTCTCATGAAAAGAAATATAAGTAAACATTAAAGTGTAAGTATTGTCTCATGAAAACAAATATAAGTAAACATTAAAGTGTAAGTATTGTCTTATGAAAACAAGTATAATTAAACATTAAAGTGTAAGTATTGTCTCATGAAAACAAATATAAGTAAACATTAAAGTGTAAGTATTGTCTCATGAAAACAAGTATAATTAAACATTAAAGTGTAAGTATTGTCTTATGAAAACAAATATAAGTAACCATTAAAGTGTAAGTATTGTCTCATGAAAACAAGTATAATTAAACATTAAAGTGTAAGTATTGTCTTATGAAAACAAATATAAGTAAACATTAAAGTGTAAGTATTGTCTTATGAAAACAAATATAAGTAAACATTTAAGTGTAAATATTGTCTCATGAAAACATGTATAATTAAACATTTAAGTGTAAGTATTGTCTTATGAAAACAAGTATAATTAAACATTTAAGTGTAAGTATTGTCTCATGAATACAAGTATAATTAAACATTAAAGTGTAAGTATTGTCTCATGAAAACAAATATAAGTAAACATTAAAGTGTAAGTATTGTCTTATGAAAACAAATATAAGTAAACATTAAAGTGTAAGTATTGTCTTATGAAAACAAATATAAGTAAACATTAAAGTGTAAGTATTGTCTTATGAAAACAAATATAAGTAAACATTTAAGTGTAAGTATTGTCTCATGAAATCATGTATAATTAAACATTTAAGGGTAAGTATTGTCTTATGAAAACAAGTATAATTAAACATTTAAGTGTAAGTATTGTCTCATGAATACAAGTATAATTAAACATTAAAGTGTAAGTATTGTCTCATGAAAAAAAATATAAGTAAACATTAAAGTGTAAGTATTGTCTTATGAAAACAAGTATAATTAAACATTAAAGTGTAAGTATTGTCTTATGAAAACAAATATAAGTAAACATTAAAGTGTAAGTATTGTCTTATGAAAACAAATATAAGTAAACATTAAAGTGTAAGTATTGTCTGATGAAAACAAGTATAATTAAACATTAAAGTGTAAGTATTGTCTTATGAAAACAAATATAAGTAAACATTAAAGTGTAAGTATTGTCTTATGAAAACAAATATAAGTAAACATTTAAGTGTAAGTATTGTCTCATAAAAACAAGTATAATTAAACATTAAAGTGTAAGTATTTTCTCCTGAAAACAAGTATAAGTAAACATTAAAGTGTAAGTATTGTCTCATGAAAACAAGTATAATTAAACATTTAAGTGTAAGTATTGTCTCATGAAAACAAGTATAATTAAACATTTAAGTGTAAGTATTGTCTCATGAAAACAAGTATAAGTAAACATTAAAGTGTAAGTATTGTCTTATGAAAACAAATATAAGTAAACATTAAAGTGTAAGTATTGTCTTATGAAAACAAGTATAATTAAACATTAAAGTGTAAGTATTGTCTCATGAAAACAAATATAAGTAAACATTAAAGTGTAAGTATTGTCTTATGAAAACAAATATAAGTAAACATTTAAGTGTAAGTATTGTCTCATAAAAACAAGTATAATTAAACATTAAAGTGTAAGTATTGTCTCCTGAAAACAAGTATAAGTAAACATTAAAGTGTAAGTATTGTCTCATGAAAACAAGTATAATTAAACATTTAAGTGTAAGTATTGTCTCATGAAAACAAGTATAAGTAAACATTAAAGTGTAAGTATTGTCTCATGAAAACAAGTATAAGTAAACATTAAAGTGTAAGTATTGTCTCCTGAAAACAAGTATAAGTAAACATTAAAGTGTAAGTATTGTCTCATAAAAACAAGTATAAGGAAACATTAAAGTGTAAGTATTGTCTCATGAAAACAAGTATAAGTAAACATTAAAGTGTAAGTATTGTCTCATGAAAACAAGTATAAGTAAACATTAAAGTGTAAGTATTGTCTCCTGAAAACAAGTATAAGTAAACATTAAAGTGTAAGTATTGTCTCATAAAAACAAGTATAAGGAAACATTAAAGTGTAAGTATTGTCTTATGAAAACAAGTATAATTAAACATTTAAGTGTAAGTATTGTCTCATGAAAACAAGACTAGTGTCCAAAAATATAGTTGTGTATCAGTATGAGTGTTGGCGAATGCGTTTGGTTAAAGAGAATGCGGTTAATGAATAACATGTAAATAATATGCAGCCAGAACTTAAGAATATAAATTCCAGAATAATGGATCGGGCACTGCGGTGAAATTGTTTCTCTTCTATTACTAAAGGTCACAGTGTCGATCGGTCGACTGTGATGACTAATCAGTAGAGGTGGATAATCGTAGCTCCTCTCTCTTTCGAAGATGTTTTTCTGAGAAGTGGAAATCTCGATATAATTTAAATATTTCTGTTAAAAATGGAAATGTAATCATCTTTTGTGAAACACGAATTAGGAATTTCTGTTGATGGTGATGTAAAATGCGTAGCCTATCATTCATGTGATTCTTTTCTTACTATTGTCAAAGTGACAGGGGCAAAAAGCGATTTTATGTATATTTATATATATATATATACATATATATATATATACATATATATATATACATACATAATTATATATATATATATATATATATATAAATCTTCAACTATATATATATATATATATATATATATACATATATATAGTTGAGAGATAGTGGAAATGATCACATATTTATTTTTATACTTTCTTAACATTCAACAAAACCATAGAAAAGAGCCCAATTGAGTTCCTTCGAATCGCTGATCCTTCAAGGAAAATAAGTTTGTTTTTGAAATATCAATCTACTTCAATTTGTTGGAGGGGGGAGAGAATTATGATAATATATAGTTATTTCATGATAGTTTTCTTGAATGAAAAATAAACTATTTTAAAAGTACAAAATAATGAATAGTCATAGTTCCAGACAAACATTGAAAAGAATTAAAACAGTACTTATTTATTCTGTCAGAAAAAAGCCAGTAGCAGAATAATATTGCAGTGTCCATCGAGTGTCAGTTGAGGTACAATTTCGGAAAAAAGTAATATTAAAATAAATAATGATTATTTAACGATCCAATAAATGGAAAAGATCACAATACGTAAATTAATGTCAAATATACCCAACGAAAACATCTTCCAAAGCGAAAAATTCTTAGAATAATGTCAAAATTTCAGTTAAATGTCTTAAATAAGTAGTAAGGATAATGAAAACAAACGCTAATATCAAATAAAATAATATAATATGAAATAGAAATACACAGTTAAGGTGTTAAATCAAATAAAAGCTTGAAGCTACAATAAGTTCATCCGGTTATATATTTGATTAGAAAACTAACTTAGATTACAAAATCTCATATAGTGATTAAATCAATATTAAAATAAGAAAAATCAATGTTTTTTTAGTAGAAAAATAGAAATTCATAAAGTTGCAGTCTAGAATAGAGATATGTGATAAGTTGCTTACAATCCTTATGATATAACTAACATTCGAAAGTCAACATGTAAATATTTATTAACCATAGACAATTGAATATTAGAATTATATTACAATGTCGATTAAATGTTAGAAATAAGTATTAACATTAATATAAACAAACTCAAATTTGAAATAAAATAATATGAGATGAAATAGAAATGTACAGCTAAAGGGTTGATCAAAATTATATGGGAATGTTAGAGTTGAAAAACGAAATGTGTCTAAATTATAAATACAGTGTAGTATAGTTAACAATATAACATTAAAAAAGAACGATTTTATCAGATTTAATTTGGTATTAATTATAATAAATTATTTGAATATAAAATAAAAACAAAATAAATCAATTAATAAATACCATACTTTACTATCTACAAATTGTAGACAGTAAAGTATGATATTTATTTATTGATTTATTTTGTTTTTATTTTATATTCAAATAATTTATTATAATTAATACCAAACTAAACGCTTAAAGCTGCAATAAGTTTAGCGGATTATATATTTGACTGGAAAACTAAATTAGATTACAAAATCTCAGATAGAGATAACCCAATCATGTGAGAAATCAATATTAAATAAGCAGAATCAATGTTCTAAGAATGGTTATGGGTAGAAAATGAGAAATTTATTAATCTGGTGGATGAAATACATGTAAAATAGAAATCTGTGATGAGATCTTTTTAATCTTTATGATAAAGTTAAAACTGGAAATTCAACAGGTAAATTTAATTAGACAGAGAAGATTGTTATAAAATTGATATAATTATTCAAAAATATTATAATTAATATGTTTTTACTTATTTACTTTTTAGTTATATATTTAGTAGCATAGTACTCATTATTAATGATAAAGTTAAAACTGGAAATTCAACAGGTAAATTTAATTAGACAGAGAAGATTGTTATAAAATTGATATAATTATGCAAAAATATTATAATTAATATGTTTTTACTTATTTACTTTTTAGTTATATATTTAGTAGCATAGTACTCATTATTAATGATAAAGTTAAAACTGGAAATTCAACAGGTAAATTTAATTAGACAGAGAAGATTGTTATAAAATTAATATAATTATGCAAAAATATTATAATTAATATGTTTTTACTTATTTACTTTTTAGTTATATATTTAGTAGCATAGTACTTATTATTTATGATAAAGTTAAAACTAGAAATTCAACAGGTAAATTTAATTAGACAGAGAAGATTGTTATAAAATTGATATAATTATGCAAAAATATTATAATTAATGTTTTTACTTATTTACTTTTTAGTTATATATTTAGTAGCATAGTACTCATTATTTATTATAAAATAAAACTGGAAATTCAACAGGTAAATTTAATTAGACAGAGAAGATTGTTATAAAATTGATATAATTATGCAAAAATATTATAATTAATATGTTTTTACTTATTTACTTTTTAGTTATATATTTAGTAGCATAGTACTCATTATTTATTATAAAATAAAACTGGAAATTCAACAGGTAAATTTAATTAGACAGAGAAGATTGTTATAAAATTGATATAATTATGCAAAAATATGATAATTAATATATATGTCATTTTACTTATATTATAAAAGTAATTATTATTTAGCATTAACATCATGAGAAGTAATTTGTATTTTTAATATGAGTGCAATTTAATAATATTATATTAAATTAATCTGGGGTTATATGATTGGTGCTGATAAGTAATAATTGGAGGAGAAAATATTGTGATTGTAATTATAGAGTTTTGAGGTATATGTAGATGCAGGTAAGGAATTAAATGAATTGGGTATAATTATCATGTATTTTAAAAATTAGGAGGTTTGATAGATTTAGAAAGGGATTAAATTATAATTGGTTCTAATATTAAGCTATAATTATATCACCATATTTAAGTATAATTCAAGTTTTAATAATATAATAATGTTATATCTGTAAGATTCTCTATGGAAATTAAATACAATGTAAAATTTAAAATTCGAAATACAACATTTTAAAGGGTAAATTGTAACAAAAGATTTGAATGACTCAGATGATCTTGTTGGAAAAAATGCACTTTTGTTCATACTGGATCATCTGCGCCATTTGATCATTTAGCTTTTCCAAAACTCCATCAGATGTTTTCAATGTCAGATGAATAGAAATGTACCTTACTTCTAACCCGACAGCTGCTACGAATCTCATGACGTCTTCAACGGTGAACTTTTGCACATATTTTCAACTTATTCAACATTAATCTTTTTACATAGTATATTTTTTAAATTTAATATAACCTTTATTTGTATATCTTTTAAAAGTATGACTTTTGGTAAATATCTGTTTGCACACGTCTGACGATATGATATAATTTTTTGAAAAACTATGTCTTAAAGAAGGAATAATAACATGTATTTTGAGACCCCTTGTTTTCACAACTGATGACTTAATAGATATTGTATTTTATACAGTCTTTATTCTCACCATTAACTGCTTTAATTGCTTTACCTCGTATATCGAGCATCACTTTTCTAATGATAGGTTCTATTTTAAAGGTATATATCATATCTGTATTTACCTGTTATATATATATATATATACATATATATATATATATATATATATATATATATATATATATATATATATATATGTGTGTGTGTATATATATATATATATATATATATATATTAAGCCGATGATATAAAATGTTTTATATAAAAACGATAGGTAGAGATATTATTGTAGAGTGTATCTAATTACCACATATAGAAACACGCAATATTTTGGTCCCGTTCAATTGAGCCCGGGTCAAATTGTGGAAAACCGAAAAAGCTGAATATGGCCTTTTTGGTCAAGCTGAAAAAGCAAAAAAAAAGGTGTATTTTGAACCAGAGAGGGCAATCATGGTGAACTGACCCTAAGGTTATCATCAAGGGTCGTTCGGATTAAAACGATATTAAAAGATGCGGGGATAAGAGGAGGCCTGTATTGATTGAGACAGTCGTCGCCGCGCATCGTGCCCGAAATAAAACCGTCCTAAATTCCGTGTGGCTTAATACTTGATGAAATAATAGAAATAATAATATCACAATGTCTTACATTTGGGTCTTTTCTTTCTTCTGAACCTCGTTCAGAGGAAATTAGTAAGAAATAATTTGCATTTGAAAACGACCCTATTACTTCTACTACTAATAATAATATGTATAATAATCCAACGTACGTTGTCAACTTTCATACCCATTCAAAATTAGATATCGTCCGATCGCTGAAAATGAGTAATTTAAACTTATTTGGTGTCGCTCAGAGAACAAAATACGACTTCCCCATATTTAAATATGTTGTTCCCGAATCGAATTATGTCGTTCCATCAATTTAACACATTTTAAAAATTATTTCTTGCATTCTTAATACTTTAATGGCATTTCAGAAACATCTAATTGACAGACATTAAAATAAGTAAACAAATGTGAATTAATTTTTATTTATCCAAGCAATATTCAGCTGACAATAACCTTTGCAGTAAGAAGAAAACAAATATTTATTTTAAAAAGATTATTTTTTTTACAATAATAAAGTCAAAATTAAATGCGTTTTATTAATTTAAAAACTTGTTGACAATTATTGTTACAGTAAAAATCATTTAACTGTATTTTTTAAAAGAGTTTAAATGGTTACGATGAAAAACGAGCTAAAGCGTTTGTTTCATTTATCAAAACAATATTTTGCATCATACTTTCTTCTTTAAGAATTTAGCATGTTATTTGTCAGTATTAATTTTAATGAGAAATATTAATTATGCAATAAAACCAATATACTTTATTTAATAATTCTCATTTCTGATGTTACCCTATTTTTAAATGTTTGTGATATATTGTCATGCAATCCATACAATTTGATAAAGTATTATTTTCTAAGTGTAACACGATGAGGTATCTTATCCGTGCAATATGAATTAATTAATTTATTTAGTGAGTTAGTTAGCGAATAATAAAATGTAAATTCAGATTAATTCATTGAAGCAATTCAAAAATTATTGGATGGTTATTTGTAGTGCGAGAAATCAATATTGGTATATTCTTTAATACCGCACCACAAATTCTGTTGTAAGCTAGTCATGATATTTATTGAACACAAGTTGCCATTTTATATGTGGACGTCAATTGTAAAACACAAAGCAGAATATATATAGAATTGTTTACAATCAGTTTTGTATTCTGGGATTTTAAAGATAATTATTTATCATTTAGATTTTTATCTGGACAACTATTATTCTCTGGGTTGTAATATTCTCAATGTGTCAGCCAATATTACCTTCGATCTACTTCAGGTATATTGTTTGCCGAATTGCGAAACTTCGAGCAAAAGTTGGAAAACTTTGTATCAAACTGGGGAACTTGTATCGCTTGAAACAGTGTGAATATCAGAACCAAGATTAATAGCAGTCCGAATATTCTAAAGAATATAAATCGACATTGTGCTTCGGCAGCATCAAACAATCAAAAAATGGTTGAATCTTAGTTTGTCAACGTTTATTTCATTAGGGTTTATTTCTCTAGATAGTTTAATCACACAAAACACATGCTAAAATATACACTACTTCTGGTATTGAATTAGATTTTTCAAAAGAAAGGTTTTTAAATAACCGAAAAATTCAACCATTCCCCTCTTTCTCTCTATCCATCTCTCTCTCTCTCTCTATCTCTCTCCCTCTCTATCTATCTATCTATCTATCTCTCTCTCTCTCTCTCTCTCTCTATATATATATATATATATATATATATATATATATATATATATATATATATATATCAGCTATCTTTACATTTAGCTTGTCATCTCTCAATTGTTCTTTATTCAACCATTTGCTAAATAATTCTTAATGTCTCTGTGACGATTTACAGAAATTGTGACATTTTTTGTTCAGTGTTTTCACTTAATTTACACACGTGTGTATGTACACACTACAAAAACTGCATAAATTAGATGCTAAAATAGTGGTTCTTTACTTGTATATAAGAATAAAGATAAATTATTATTTAAACTGTTGTTCTCATAGTGAATGTTATTCTCGTTTCCTAAGCCAGGGGCGGATAGAAGTCTTAAGTTAATCTTAATTGTATGATTAGTATTGCCTGTATTGAAGATTGGCCTTCAACCGAAACGCTTTATCCGTTGCCCCACGAGTATTTGTGGACAATTCTTGTATGAATTTGAAGTATTAAATCAATGTTTGTATTTTATGTGCGGTAATTTTATTTATTACTACATATAACCATATATATATATATATATATATATATATATATATATATATATATATATATATATGATCTACTATTTATAAAACGGTTCCTATATATCAAATTGTAGACTAGGTCTACTTCGGAGGCCATTATAGACAACATGTGTGATGTTTCCTTGAAACGTCTTACACTCCGCCGTTCTTCACTGTTTATAACGTTTACTTCGTCCAACACGAAAGGACGGCTTCACTTATTTCACTTATGGTCAGTCATACACTATTCTCACCATCCCAAAATCTTACGGCTTTTCTAAGTTTTTTCTAGCCTGCCTTTTAGTGAACGGCATGTCTCACGATTTTATAGTTGTATACACTTTCATTGAATGGGGTGCACACAGTTCTTGGTGATGATGTTTTCAGAGAGTTACATCGCTTCTGAAAACTGTGTTGATGCTATATTGATTAACATATCCAATGAAATGCAATTAGTTCTAAATGATAGTTTTCGGGAGAGTTTAAGCTTCAATTCGTAGAACAAGTGATTCTAAGAATCTAATTAGGAATTACTTAACCGGTCATGGATGACGTAATGAGAGCAATCCCCGACATTTTCTACAGATTTCTGAATTCGAGATAACAATTCCAAAGTTTGACAAGATGCACATGTGAAAGGTTAAATCGGCCGAAATGTTATAAGAATCCATTAATAAATGGATTAAAACAATTGTTCAAATAATCAAATTTTCAATTTTCGTCTGAAAAAATTCTTAACACTAATCATCATCATCATCATCGCAACAACACCAACACCAACACCAACACCAACACCAGCAGCAGCAACAACAACAACAACAACAACAATAATAATAATAATAATAATAATAATAATTATAATAATCAAAATAATAATCAAAATAATAATCATAATAATAATCAAAACAACAACAACAACAACAACAATAATAATAATAACAATAATAATAATAATAATAATAATAATAATAATAATAATAATAATAATAATAATAATAATAACCGGAGACGACACAGGGCGTGGAGCTTCTCAAGCAACAGGAGATGAGGGTGCTAGGCTAGCAGGATAGCTACAAATATTTGGGAGATCTAGAAGCAGACACCATCAAATCTACAGAAATGAAAGAGAAGATTGGAAAAGAATATTCACGAAGAACAAGAAAACTCATAGAAAAGAAATTATATAGCAGGAATCTAGTAAAACGGTATTAACACATTGGCAGTATCGCTAAAAAGATACGCTGGACAATTAATAAGCTTGACTAAAGAAGAACTGAGGTACCTTGACCAGAGGACTAGAGAATTAATAACCATGCACAATGCTCTACACCCAAAAGACGATACGGATTGACTATACATGGACGGAAATTAAGTGGGAAGAAGACTGGCAAGTATAGAAGAGTGTTTAGAAACCTCAAAAAAAGAGATGGAGAAATGCATAACTCAGAATACGGAAAGGCTAATCACCGCAGCAAGAGACACTGTTCCAATGGGGAACTCGAGAAGCACCGACACAAGAAACAAAAAGGCAAGTGAAAAATGGTAAGAAAAACAACTACATGGACGCTTCAGAAGACTGACAAGAGAAAAAAATCCTAACGAAAATAGATGGACATGGCTTAAAAAATGAAACTTGAACAGAGAAATGGAATCTTTATTGATGGTTGCACCGAACAATGCGATTTAAGCAAACTACATTAAAGCAAAAATAGATAAAACCCTGGAAAACAGAAAATGCCGACTGTGTAGACAAAAAGACAAAACAGTAAATTATAATAAGTGGATGAAGCAAATGAATACAATGACAGACACGACTATGTGGGAAAAGCAGTATACTGGAAACTGTGCAAACAATTGAATTTCGAATATGCAAACAAATTGTATAAACATAAACCAGAAACAGTACTGGAAAATGAAAAACACGAAATCCTCTGGGATATGGATATACAAACACATAACCTCATACGACCGTAGCTTATTATAATCGACAAGAAGTAAAAACCTTGCCAAATCACAGACTTCGCTGTTTCAGCAGCCGACAGAGTGAAGATCAAAGAGACGGAAATACGAAGTAAATACACAGAACTAGCCAGAGAACTGAAAGGAATGTGGAGTTTGAAGAAAGTCAGTAAACTACCAATAATCATATTAGGACTAGGAACAATTCCCCCCAAATGGAATGAGGACTGGGAGAAATTGGAATCAAATGGACAATCGAAACTATACAAAAGACGGCAATAGTCAAAACAGCTGCAATCTTAAGAAAAATCCTTGAATGTGGATAAGCTACAAAGGATTACTAGTTACTAGGAATTTACAATAGGTAAAAAACAAAACCACACGAAGAACACCACAACTTGATTATATGCATAATTTATGAATTGGACCACAATGAGAAGTTGGTATGATCATAAGCAAGAAATGGTACAGGAGAAGGACAATGTGAAGCTTATTTGGAGCATGCGCATATAAACTGATAAGGTTCTTGAACATTCCAAACTTAGCTGAATTTTTCTAAACAAAAACAGGAGAACTTGCTATATTATTTATACTAGCAAATATATGCTCCCTCCGGTCGCATATTTTTGCTACGCTGCCGCATCAGAAATGAAGGCTCACGCGTAAGCCAATGGAGTCCCAGTCATATTTCTGTGGTGGTTAGACATTGATTTTCTGTGTTTATGACCAAGAATATTTTTAGTTGAAAATAAATAAAAAAAAAAATTTGACCCTACCCCGATTTTTGTTGTACCCTCGCCCATAAATAGAAAGACCTGTAGTTTAAAAAGAAAGAAACATTTTTTTTGTACCCCCCTCAATTTTTTTATATTACCAGTCATTGAAATATTTTTTTAGTTAAGAAAAAAAAAACAACATTTTTTTGACCGCCTTCCCCCAATTTTTTTATCTCCCCCCCCCCTATACATGTAAATATTTTTAATTAAAAAGGGAAAAAAACAAACCTAACCCTAACTGTAACGACGGGGTCAAAGTAAGCGTGGGTCCTAAAATGAAAAAGCACCAAAAAATCGAATACAGTGAACACAGTGTGTGTGTGTGTTTAATGACCCTTTTTTAATTAAACAATTTGATTCTACAATCAGTTGTATAGTTTTCCAGTACAATGTGTTAGTTTATTGTGTTGACATTAAAGGGAAAAAAATCACATCTTTTTTTTTAATAAATAAAACATGGAATCATAAATTCTGTTGAGGTCGTGAAAAAATGATGATATTGGATATGAAAGTATTAAGAAATCAAATACAGTAAACACGAAAAGTTATTTAATTCTCGGAAAGAAAAAGTTTACCTGAACTGTGTGTGTGTGTGGGTGTGTGCGTGTGCGCGCGTTTTTATATAGTAATTTTTAAATCAATTATTATTTTAATTAAACAATTTGATTTAATAAATTCGTGTTTTAAAACATAATTGCTAAGAATAAACAAACTTAGGACGGTTTTAAAAATGAAAAACTGAGCACGGTGACTACCAGCGTTGTTGTTTACATATTTAACGTGCCATATTAACATCGGCTGCTTAATCAGATCGCCCTATTTAATTACCAGAGGGAGGGAGGGTACCACTGATTAAACAGCCAATCGGCTGCTTAATCAGATCGCCATATTTAATTACCGGAGGGAGGGAGGGAGGACACTACTGATTAAACAGCCAATGACTTTGCAATTTCAACAGTACTCGCGTTGAAATAGTTTAGAAAACACGCCGGTTATGATGAAAATGGCTTTAATTAATTGTATGAATAATGTTTATTAATATAACCTTATCGGAAAATATTGTAAATACATATGTAAATTTGATAATAGCAGTTATAAGTGTATATTTGTAAATATGAATTTAATTGAAAGTTTAAAGGAATGACTTATGTTTATGGCAACACCCATCTGGTGTCTGAACGACTTTTGATGACAGTATATAAAGAATTTCAAAAAGATTAGTTTCAGTAAAATAGTCATACTGGAGTTTCGGCTTCAGACAGACAGACAGACAGACAGATACATCAACTCCATTATTAATAGATAGTCTGTCCCTTCTATACCAAAGTGCAGGAGAAAGAACACGAAAACAATATCCAGACCTACAATGGGAATTAGTTACACGTAATGGTGATTTCCGTTTTAATTTGAACGCTTGGAACAGTAACGAAAAGCCACAATAAATGGTTTCAAATAATTGACGATACAATTTATTTTCTAACTCAACAAAGGGCATGCCTGTAAGGAACGGCGAAAGTGTTAATGGACAGCTTGAATGCTTAAAGTCATGGGAATTGACTTAATGTTCAAAAAGAAAAATCCAACTAAACCATCCAAAAGTTAACACTACTATCAAATAATAATAATAATGATCATAATAAAAATCATTATAATAATAATAACTATAATAATAACTATAATAATAATAATAATAATAATAATAATAATAATAATAATAATAATAACGACGACGATGATCATAATAATAACAGAAATAGAAGTTATGTAAGTTGATATGTAAATAATATATCAAAGTTACTGAATTTCCGAATGCAATAAAAGTAGAACAAATAGTGGTAGTCGATGTTATCAAACAAGGCACGATTACGTGTAGAATTAACCCTAACCCTTACCAACGAGCACGATTACGTGGAGAATAAACCCTAACCTTAACCAACGAGGCACGATTACGTGGAGAATTTACCCTAACCCTAACCAACGAGGCACGATTACGTGAACAATTACCAATAGCCTAACCAACAAGGCACGATTACGTGTAGAAATAACCCTTACCCTAACCATCGAGGCAAGATTACGTGTAGAATTTACACTAACCCTTACCATCGAGACACGGGTACGTGTAAAATAAACCATAACCCTTACCAACAAGGAACGATTACGTGTAGAATTAACACTAACCCTTACCATCGATGCACGGGTACGTGTAGAATTAACCCTACCCCTAACCAAGGAGGCACGTTTACGTGTAGAATTAACCGTAACCCGAACCATCGATGCATGGGTACGTGTAGAATTAAGCCTAACCCAAACAAACGAGGCACGATTACATGAAGAATTATCCCTAACCCTAACCCACAAAGCACGATTACGTGAAGAATAAACCACAACCCTTACAAAAGAAGCACAATTACGTGTAGAATTAAACTTATCCTTAATCAAGAAGGCACGATTACGTGTAAAATAAAGCCTAACCCTAACCAACGAGGCAAGATTACGTGTAGAATTAACCCTAACCTTAACAAACGAGGAACGATTACGTGTAGAATTAACCCTAACCCTAACAATCGAGGCACGATTACGTGTAGAATTAATGTAACCCTATCCCACAAGGCACGATTACGTGTAGAATTAACCCTAACACTTACCCATACAAACAAGGAACGATTACGTGTAGAATTAACCATAACCCTAACCCACAAGGCACGATTACGTGTATAATTAACCCTAACATTTACCCTAACAATCGAGGCACGATTACGTGTAGAATTAACGTAACCCTAACCCACAAGGCACGATTACGTGTAGAATAAACCCTAACCCTTACCCTAACAAACGAGGCACGATTACGTGTAGAATTAACCATAACCCTTACCAACGAGGCACGATTACGCGAAGAATTAGCCCTAACCTTTACCAACAAGACACGATTACGTGTAGAATTAAATCTAACCCTAACTAACAAAGCACGATTACGTGTAGAATTAAACTTAACCCTAACCAACAAGGCACGATTACGTGTAGAATTACCCCTAACCCTAACAAACGAAGCACGATTACGTGTAGAATTGAGCCTAACCCTAACAAACGAGGCACGGGTACATGTAGAATTAACCCTAACCCTAACAAACGAGGCATGATTACGTGTAGAATTAACCCTAACCCTAACCAACGAGGCACGATTACGTGTAGGATGAACCCTTACCCTAACTACCGAGGCATGAGTACGCGTAGAATAAACCCTAACCCTAACCCACAAAGCACGATTACGTGTTCAATAAACTCAAACCCTAACCAACAAGGCACGATTACGTGTAGAATTAACTCTAACCTTAACAAACGAGGAACAATTACGTGTAGAATTAACCCAAACCCTGGCCAACAAGGCACGATTACGTGAAAAATTAACCCTAACCCTAACCAACAAGGCACGATTACGTGTAAAAATAACCCTAACCTTAAGCATCGAAGCACGATTACGTGTAGTATTAACCCTAACCCTAACCCACAATGAACGATTACGTGTAGAATTAACCCTAATCCTAACATACTAGGCACGATTACGTGTAGAATTAACCCTAACACTTACCCTAACCAAAATCTAACCTTAACCAACAAGGCACGATTACGTGTGGAATAAACCTTAACCTTAACCAACGAGGACCGATTAAGTGTAGAATTAACCCTAACCCTAACCAACGAGGCACGATTACGTGTAGAATTAACCCTAACAATAACCAACGAGGCACGGGTACGTGTCGAAGTAAACCTAAGCCTAACCAACAAAGAACTGTTACGTGTAGAATTAACCCTAACCTTACCAACAAGGCACGATTACGTGCAGAATAAACCCTAACCCTTACTTTAAAAAACGAGGCACGATTACGTGTAGAATTAACCATAACCCAAACCAACAAGGAAGAATCACGTGTAGAATTAACCCTAAACCTAATCCTAACCCACGATGCACGATTACGTGTAGAATTAACCCTAACCCTACCCAACGAAGCACGATTACGTGTAAAATTTTACCCTAACCCTTACAAACGAAGCACGATTACGTGTAGAATTAACCCAAACCCAGACCAACGAGGCACGGGTACATGCAGAATAAACCCTAACCCTAACCAATGAGGCCCGATTACGTGTAGAACTAACCCTAACACTAACCAAGGAGGCACGATTACGTGTAGAATGGACCCTTACCCTAACAAACGAGGCACGATTACGTGTAGAATTAACCCTAACCCTAACCCTAACCCACAAAGCACGATTACGTGTTAAATAAACCTTAACCCTAACACACATTTACAATTACGTGCAGAATTAACCCTAACCCTAACCAACAAGGCACGATTACGTCAAGAATTAACCCTAACCCTAACCAGCAGCGCACGATTACGTGTGGAATTTAACCCTAACCCATACCAACAAGACACGATTACGTGAAGAAGTTACCCTTACCCTAACCAACAAGGCACAATTACGTGTAGAATTAACCCTTATCGTAATGTACAAGGCACGATGACGTGTTGAATTAACCCTAATCCTAACCAACAAGGCACGATTACGTGAAGAATTTAGCCTTACCCCAACCCACAAGGCAATATTCCGTGTAGAATGTACCCTTACCCTAACAAACGAGGAATGAGTACGTGTATAATTAACCCTAACCCTAACCCTAACACACAAAGCACGATTACGTGTTGAATAACCTCTAACCCTAAACGATTACGTGTAGAATTAACCGTAACCGTAACACTAACCAACAAGGCACGAATACGTGAGGATTGAACCAAAACCCTAACCAACAGGGCACGATTACGTGTAAAATAAACCCTTATCCTAACGAACAAGGTACGATTACGTGTAGAATCAACCCTAACCCTAACCAACAAGGTATGATTACGTGAAGAATTTACCCTTACCCTAACCAACAAGACACGATTACGTGTAGAATACAACTTAACCCTTACCAACGAGGAACGATTACGTGTAGAATTTACGCTAACCCTTACCCTGACCAACGAGGCACGATTACGTGTAGAATTAACCCTAACCCTAACCAACGAAGCACGATTACGTGTAGAATTTACCATAACCCTAACCAACAAGGCACGATAGCGTGTAGAATTTACACTAACCCTAATCCTAACAAACGATGCACGAGTACGTGTAGAATTAAATCTAACCCAAACCAACAAGGCACGATTATGTGTAGAATAAACCCTAACCCTTACGCACGAGAGCCAATAACGTGTAGAATTAACTCTAACCCTAACCAACGAGGCACGATTACGTGTAGAATAAATCCTACTTTTAACCAACGAGGCACAATTACGTGGAGAATTAACGTTAGCCAAGACCTACGACGCACGATTACGTTAAAAATGAACCCTAACGATAAACATCGAGCACGGGTACCGGTAGACTCTACCCTAACCCTTACGATCGAGGCACGATTACGTCCAGAATTTACACTAACGTTTACAAAGGAGGCACGATTACGTGTAGATTTAACCCTAACCCCTACCAACGAAGCACGATTACGTGTAGAATTAACCTTAACCTTCACCAACGAGGCACGATCACGTGTAGAATTAACCGTAACAATAACCAACGAGGCACGGGTACGTGTCGAAGTAAACCCAACTAATTTTACGAGGCAATATTAAATGTAGAATAAACACTAACGCTAACCAACGAGGCACGATTACGTGTAGAATAAACACTAACCCTTACCTACGAGGCACGATTATGTGTAGAATTAACCTTACCATAACCAAATAGGAACGATTACGTGTAGAATTAACCTCAACCCTTACCAACAAGGTACGATTACGTGTAGAATTAACCCTAACTCTTACCTACGAGGCACGGATACGTGTAGAATCAACCTTAACCCTTACAAACAAGGCACGATTACGTGTAGAATTGACCCTAACCCTAACCCACAAAGCACGATTACGTGTAGAATTAACCCTAACCCTAACCAACAAGGCACGATAACGTGTAAAATTTACCCTAAACTAAATCAACGTGGCACGATTACGTGTATAATTAACCCGAACCCTACCTACCGGGGAACGGGTACGTGTAGAATTAACACTAACTTCAACAAACGAGGCACGAATTAACCCTAAGCCTAACCCTTACTATCGAGGCACGGGTACGTTTAGAATAACCCTTAACCCTAACCAACGAGGCACGATCCCGTGTAGTATATACCCTAACCCTAACAACGAGGCACGATTACGCGTATAATTAAACCTAACCCTAACCAACGAGGTACACTTACGTGTAGAATTAACCCTAACCCTAACTAACGAGGCACGATTACGCGTTGAATTAACCCTAACCATAACCAACGAGGCACGGGTACGTATAGAATTAACCCTTTCCTTTACCGACGAGGCACGATTACATGTAGAATTAACCCTAACCCTAACGCTCGAGACACGATTACGTGTAGAATTAACCCTAACCCTAACAAACGAGGCACGATTTCGAGTAGAATAAACCCTAACCCTAACCAATGAGGCACGATTACGTGTAGAATTAACCCTAGCCCAAACCTACGAGGCACGATTACGTGTAGAATTAACCCTAACCCTAACAAACGAAGCACGATTACGTTTAGAATTAACCCTAACCCTAACCATCGAGCATGGGTACGTGATAAATTTACCCGTACGCTTACAAACGAGTCACGATTGCGTGTAGAATATACACTAACCCTTACAAACAAGGAACGATTACGTGTAGATTGAACCCTATCCCCTACCAACGAGGCACGATTACGTGTAGAATCAACCCTAACCCTAACAAAAGAGGCACGATTACGTGTAGAATTTACCCTAACCCTTACAAATGAGGCACGATTACGTGTAGAATTTACTTTGACCCTTAACCTACGAGGCACGATTACGTGTAGAATTAACCCTAACCCTAACAAACGAGGCACGATTTCGAGTAGAATTAACCCTAACCCTTACCTAGGAGGCACGATTACGTGTAGAGTTTACCCTAACCCTCAATTACGAGGTACGATTACGTGTTGAGTTAACCCTGACCTAAACCAACGAGGCCCGATTACGTGTAGAATAAACCCTAACCATAACCAATGAGGCACGATTACGTGTAGAATTAACCCTAGCCCAAATCTACGAGGCACGATTACGTGTATAATTAACCCTAACCCTAACAAACGAAGCACGATTACATGTAGAATTAACCCTAACCCTAACCATCGAGCATGGGTACGTGATAAATTTACCCTTACGCTTACAAACGAGTCACGATTGCGTGTAGAATTTACACTAACCCTTACAAACAAGGAACGATTACGTGTAGATTGAACCCTAACCCCTACCAACGAGGCACGATTACGTGTAGAATCAACCCTAACCCTAACAAAAGAGGCACGATTACGTGTAACATTTACCCTAACCCTTACAAATGAGGCACGATTACGTGTAGAATTTACTTTGACCCTTAACCTACGAGGCACGATTACGTGTAGAATTAACCCTAACCTTACCCTACGAGGCACGATTACGTGTAGAATTAACAGTAACCCTTACCAACGAGGCACGATTACGTGTAGAATGAACTCTAACCCTAACCAACAAAGCACGATTACGTGTAGAATTAACCCTAACCCTACCCAACGAGGCACGATTACGTGTAGAATTAACCCTAACCCTAACCAACGGGTTCACGGGTACGTGTAGAATTAACTCTAACCCTAACTAACGAGGCAAGATTTCGTGTAGAATAAACCCTAACCGTAACCAACGATACACGATTACGTGTAGAATTTAACCTAACCCTAACCAACGAGGCAGGATTACGTGTAGAATTAACCCTAACCCTAACCAACGAGGCCCAATTAGGTGGAGAATTAACACTAGCTATAGCTTACGAGGCACCATTAAGTGTAGAATTAACCCTTACCCTATCCAACGAGGCCCGATTACGTGTAGAATTAACCCTCACCCATACCCTAACAATCGAGGCACGGGTACGGGTAGATTTAACCTAAACCCTAATCAACGAGGCACGAGTACTTGTAGAATTAACCCTAACCTTAACCATCGAGGCAAGGGTACGTGTAGAATTAAATCTAACCCTTACCAACGAGGCACGATTACGTGTAGATTAACCCTAACAGGCACAATTACGTGTAGAATTTACCCTAACCCTAACCATCGAGCACGGGTACGTGTAGAATTTATCCTAACCCTTTCAAACGAGGCACGATTACATTTTGAATTAACCCTACCCTAACCAACCAGGCAGGATTACGTGTATTGATTTACTCCTCTCCAGGAGTTAGGCACAAAGTCAGTTTTTATCTTACTCCCACAAGTAAGATGTGACCCAAGGTCGAGTCAAGAAAGTGGGGTTTAAAAATAGCCTGGGCAGCCCCGTTGGCATTCCCCGGTAGGGGAGCCTCAGGTAGTAAGCAATAAACTTACTCCTCCCCAAAGAGAGGAGGCGAATCCTGGGAGGATGGACTTCCTAGAACTGCACAGGACAAACCCATAGACCGGCGTAAATCAAGCCCCGAATGCCAAGACAATACCAGTCTATGGGGTGCAGTATCCATCGGAACAGATACTACACTTTTACGTGTAGATAGAACCCTAACCCCTACAAACGACGCACGATTAAGTGTAGAATAAACCCGAACTCAAACCTACGAGGCACGATCACGTGTAGAATTAACCCTAACCGTAACCTACCAGGCCCGATTACGTTTAGAATTAACCCTAACCCTAACCTACGAGGAACAATTACGTGAAGAATCAACCCTTACCCTAACCAACGAGGCACGATAACATGTAGAATCAACCCTTACCCTAACCAACGAGGCACGATTACGTGTAGAATTAAACCTAACCCTAACCAACAAGGCACGATTACGTTTAGAATTAACCCTAACCCGAACCTCTGAGGCACGATTACGTGTAGAATTTACCATAACCCTTACTAACAAGGCACGATTACGTGTGGAATTAACCCTAACCATAACCAACAAGAAACGATTACGTGTAGAATTTACCCAAACCTAACCAACGAGGAACAAATACATGTATAATTTACCCTAACCGTAACACACATAGCACGATTACGTCTAGAATTAACCCTAACCGTAACCTACCAGGCCCGATTACGTTTAGAATTAACCCTAACCCTAACCTACGAGGAACAATTACGTGAAGAATCAACCCTTACCCTAACCAACGAGGCACGATAACATGTAGAATTATCCCTAACTCTTACCAACGAGGCCCGATTACGTGTAAATTAACCCTAACCCTAACCAACGAGGCACGATTACGTGTAGAATTAACCCTAACCCTAACAAACGAGGCACGATTACGTGTAGAATTAACCCTAACCCTAACAAACGAGGCACGATTACGTGTAGAATTAACCCTAACCCTAACCAACGAGGCACGATTACGTGTAGAATTAACCCTAACCCTTACCAACGAGGCACGATTACGTGTAGAATTAACCCTAACCTTAAGAAACGAGGCAAGATTACGTGTAGAATTAACCCTAACCCTTACCAACAAGGCACCATTACGTGTAGAATTAACCATAACCCTAACCTACGAGGCACGATTACGTGTAGAATTAACCCTAACCTTTACCTACGAGGCACGATTACGGATAGATTGAACCCTAACCCTAACCAACGAGGCACGATTACGTGTAGTATTACCCCTAACCCTAACCGACAAGGCATGATTACGTGTAGAATTAACTCTAACCCTAACAAACGAGCCACGATTACCTGTAGAATTAACTCTAATCCTAACCAACAAGGCTCGATTACGTGTAGAAGTAACCCTTACCCTAACAAACGAGGCAGGATTACGTGTAGAATTACCCCAAACCCTAACCTTCGAGGCACGATTACGTGTAGAATTAACCCTAACCCCAACTAACGAGGCACAATTACGTGTAGAATTAACCCTAACCCTAACCAACGAGGGACAATTATGTGTAGAATTAACGCTAACCTTAACCAACGAGGCACGATAACGTGTAAATTAACCCAAACCCTAACCAACGAGGCACGATTACGTGTAGAATTAACCCTAACCCTGACCAACGAGGCACGATTACGTGTAGAATTAACCCTAACTCTATCCAACAACGCACGATTACGTGTAGAATTAACCCTAACCAACGAGGCACGAGTACGTCTAGAATTAACCCTAACCCTAACCATCGAGGCCCGGGTACGTGTGGAATTAACCATAACCCTAACCAACAAGGCACGATTACGTGTAGAATTAACCCTAACCAACGAGGCACGAGTACGTTTAGAATTAACCCTAACCCTTACCATCGAGGCCCGGGTACGTGTGGAATTAACTCTAACCCTAACCAACGAGGCATGATTACGTATAGAATGAACCCTTACCCTAATCAACGAGACACAATTACGTGTAGATTTTACCCTAACCCTTACCAACGAGGCACGATTACGTGTGGCATTAACCCTAGTTTTAACCAACGAGGCAGAATTACGTGTAAAATTAACCCTAACCCTAACCTACGAGGCACGATTACGTGTAGAATTAACCCTAACCCTAACCTACGAGGCACGATTACGTGAAGAATTAACTTTAACGTAAACCTACGAGGCACGATTACGTGTAGAATTTACCCCCACCATAACAAACAAGGAACGATTACGTGTAGAATTAACGCTAACCCTTGCAAACAAGGCACGATTATGTGTACGGTAAAACCCGGACCCTAACCAACGAAGCACGATTACGAGTAGAATTAACCTTAACCCTTACCTACGAGGCACGATTACGTGTAGAATTTACCCTAACCCTAACAAACGAGGAACGGTTACGTGTAGAATTAACCCTAACCCTAACCAACAAGGCCAGATTACGTGTAGAATAAACCCTAACCTTATCCAACAAAGCACGATTACGTGTAGAATTTACCTAACCCTTACCAACGAGGCACGGGTGCGTGTCGAATTAACCCTAACCGTAACTATCGAGGCACGGGTACGTGTAGAATTAACTCTAACCCTTACTAACGAGGCATTATTACGTGTAGAATTAACCTTTACCCTAACTAACGAGGCACGATTACGTGTAGATGTAACCCTAACCCTTACCAACGAGGGACGATTACGTGTAGAATTAACCCTAACCCTAACCAACGAGGCGCGGGTACGTGTAGAATTAACCCTAACCCTATCCATCGAGGCACGGGTACGTGTAGAATTAACCCTAACCCTTTACCAACGGGCACGATTACGTGTAGAATTAACCCTTACCCTAACTCTAACCAACGGGCACGGGTACGTGTAGAATTAACTCTAACCCTAACTTACGAGGCACGATTACGTGTAGAATTAACCCTAACCCTAACCAAGTAGGCACGATTACGTGTAGAATTAACCCTAACCCTAACCAACGGGCACGATTACGTGTAGAATTAACCCTAACCCTAACCTACGAGGCACGATTACGTGTAGAATTAACCTAAATCTTAACCAACAAGGCACGATTACGTGTAGAATTAACCCTAACCCTAACTTACGAGGCACGATTATGTGTAGAATTAACCCTAACCCTTACCCACGAGGCACGATTACGTGTAGAATTTACCCTAACCCTAACCAACGCGGCACGGGTACGTGTAGAATTAACTCTAATCCTAACCAACAAGGCACGATCACGTGTAGAATGAACCCTAACCCTAACTAACGAGGCACGATTATGTGTAGAATTAACCCTAACCCTTACCAACGAGGCACGATTACGTGTAGAATTAACCCTAACCCTAACCAACGCGGCACGGGTACGTGTAGTATGCTATCAAATAACAAACCGTGAAAGTGATTATAAACGATTCGTGTTCAATAAATATTGTGAGTCGGCATTTCATAATTTAAAATGTATGTTTGCGTTATTTGCTGACTAAATATTTGTAAATGAAGCAAATAGAGACGCAGGCTCATTCTTTAATCAACCAAATTGTTTTTAGTGTTCCTTATCTTTTATGGTTCTGTCAAAAGAAACAACCCAGCAACCGATGGGGGTTGCAGGTAATTTAACTTACATTATCATTGAAATACAATTGTTAAAGATTTCCTTTTTGTTATTTTTCGTTTTCACTCTTTCTTTTGCGAAAACAAGAATTCATAACGGAAAGCCTTTTGATGCGTCCATTTAATCTGCGCGTTTCGCAAGGAAAATTATATTTTAAAGTCAAGCGTGACAGACCAACGAAAATGTTATTTAAAAAACTCAGGAAAAAAAAACGTTTATAAACTGAACTTTAGTATAATAATAAGAAGACAAAATGAAGTTTAGAATAAAAACGGCATGTCTAAAAACAAGAACAAATTGAAAGTAAAACAACTACTGCGCAAACTCAAGCTTGATACAGCTGCGATAAAATGGGATATGTATATTGAATGTGCATAATTAACAATGAATATGCTACTTCAAAGTTGAGCGTGAGAGACCTAAGCCGGTTTAGGAAATGTCTGGACGCATCTAAATTAAGACCGGAAATAATCATATTTGGCTATGTCCAGTGTATAAAGCGGATGGAGTATCAAGTAATTTTTAAAAATTTCAACATGGCGACCACGCAGATTCGATTCAAGTTTAGAAAACCGGAAGGAATCAGATTTGGCTATGTCCAGTTTATAAAGCGGATAGAGTATAAAGTAATTGTAAAAAAATTAAAACCTGGCGACCACGCAGATTTGATTCAAGTTTAGAAATCCGGAAGGAATCAGATTTGGCTATTTCCAGTTTATAAAGCGGATGGGGTATAAAGTAATTGTAAATAACTTTAAACATAGCGACCACGCAGATTTGATTCAAGTTTAGAAAACCGGAAGGAATCAGATTTGGCTATGTCCAGTGTATAAAGCGGATGGAGTATCAAGTAATTGTAAATAAATTTCAACATGGCGACCACGCAGATTGGATTACAGTTTAGAAAACCGGAAGAAATCAGATTTAGCTATGATCAGTTTTTAAAGCGGATAGAGTGTCAAGTAATTGTAAAAAATTTAAACATGGCGACCACACAGATTTAATTCAAGTTTAGAAATCCAGAAAGAATCAGATTTTGCTATGTCCAGTTTAAAAAGTGGATGGAGTATCAAGTAATTGTAAATAAGTTTAAATATGGCGACCACGCAGATTTGATTTTTGCTAGGTTGCCGCGTCAGTAATGAAAGCTCACCCTGTGTAGTGGGAATTTGTAAGTATCCTCTGTAGTGGCAATTTGTTAGTATCCTCTGTAGTGGTCATTTGTTAGTATCCTCTTTAGTGACAATTTGTTAGTATCTTCGGTAGTAACAATTTGTCAGAATCTTCGGTAGTAACAATTTGTCAGTATCCTCTGTAGTGGCAATTTGTAAGTATCCTTTGTAGAAACAATTTGTTAGTATCCTCTGTAGTGGCAATTTGTTATTATCCTTTGTAGTGGACATTAGTTAGTATCCTCTGTAGTGACAATTTGTGATTAACCATCTGTAGTGTAAATTTGTTAGTATCCTCTGTAGTGGCAATTTGTAAGTAACCTTCTGTAGTGACAATTTATTAGTATCATCTGTAGTGGCAATTTGTAAGTATCTTCTACAGTGGCAAATTGTTAGTATCCTCTGTAGCGACAATTTGTTAGTATCCACTGTAGTGAGAATTTGTTAGTATCCTCTTTAGCGATAATTTGTTAGTATCATCTGTAGTGACAATTTATTAGTATCCTGTGTAGTGACAATTTGTTAGTATCCTCTGTAGTGACAATTTGCAAGTACCCTCTGTAGTGACAATTTTATAGTATCCTCTGTTGTGGCAATTTGTAAGTATCCTCTGTATTGACAATTTGTAAGTATCCTTTATTGTTTACAATTTGTTAGAATCCTCTGTAGTTACAATTTTTTAATAACCTATTTAGTGAAATTTGTTAGTATTCTCTGCAATGACAATTTGTTCGTATTGTCTATAGTTACAATTTGTTAGTATTCTTTGTAGTGACAATTGGTTAGTATCATCTGTAGTTACACTTTGTTAGTATTTTCATGAGTTACTATTTGTTTGTACCTTCTGCAGTGACAATTTTTTAGTATCCTCTGTAGTGACAATTTGTGAGTATACTCTGTAGTGACAATTTGTAAGTAGCCTCTGTAGTGGCACTTTGTTAGTACCGTATGTAGTGACAATTTGTAAGTATCCTCTGTAGCGGCAATTTGTAAGTATCCTCTATAGTGATAATTTGTTAGTATCCTCTGTTGTGGCAATTTGATTAGTACCTTCTGTAGTGACAATTTGTTAGTATTCTCTGTTGTGACAATTTGTGAGTATCCTCTGTAGTGGGACTTTGTTAGTACTGTATGTAGTGACAATTTGTAAGTATCCTCTGTAGCGGCAATTTGTACGTAGCCTCTGTAGTGATAATTTGTTAGTATCATCTATAGTGGCAATTTGTTAGTAGCTTCTATAGTGACAATTTGTTAGTACTTTCTGTACTGACAATTTGTTAGTATTCTCTCTTGTGGCAATTTGTTAGTATTTATGTTCTGGCAATTTGTTAGTATTCTTTGTAGTTACAATGTGTTAGTAGCCTGTGTAGTGGAAAATTTGTTAGTATCTTTTGTAGTGGCAATTTGTTAGTATCCTCTGTTGTGGCAATTTGTAAGTATTCTTTGTAGTTACAATGTGTAAATAGCCTGTGTAGTGGAAGATTTGTTAGTATCCTTTGTAGTGGCAATTTGTTAGTATCCTCTGTTGTGACAATTTGTTAGTATTTTTTGTAGTTACAATTTGTTAGTATCCTTTGTAGTTCAAATTTGTTTGTATCCTCTGTAGCGGTATTTTGTTTTTATCCTCTGTTGTTGCAATTTGTTAGTATCCTTTGTAATGACAATTATTTAGTATCCTGTGTATTGACAATTTGTTGTATCTGCTGTTGTGACAATTTATTAGTATGCTCTGTAGTGACAATTTGTTAGTATGCTCTGTAGTGACAATTTTTCTAATATCATTTGTAGTTGCAATTTGTTATTATCCTCTGTAGTGGCAATTTGTTAGTAACCTCTGTAGTGGCAATTTGTTAGTATCCTCCGTAGTAACAATTTGTTAGTATCCACTGTGGTGACAATTTGTTAGTATCTCTTGTAATTACAATTTGTTAGTATCCTTTGTAGTGGACTATTTGTTAATATCCTCTGTAGCGACAATGTGTTAGTATCCTCTGTAGTTACAATTTGTGTGTATCCTCTGTAGTAAAAAATATGTCAGTATCATCTCTAGTTACAATTGTTTAGTATCCTCTCTAATGACAATTTATTAGTATCCTCTGTAGTGGCAATTTGTTAGTATCTTCTGTAGAAGAAAATTTGTTATTATCCTTTATAGTGTCAATTTGTAAGTATCCAATGTAGTGATGATTTGTTTGTATCCTCTATAGTGACAATTTTTCAGTATCCTTTGGTGTGGCAATTTGTTAGTATGCTCTGTAGTTGCAATTTGTTAGTATCCTCTGTAGTTGCAATTTGTTAGTATCGTATGTAGTGGCAATTTGTTAGTATCCTCTGTAGTTACAATGTGTTAGTACCCTTTTCAGTTACAATTTGTAAGTAGCCTCTGTAGTGACAATTTTTAGGTATCATCTGTAGTGACACTTTGTTAGTATCAATTTTTCGAAACAGTTTGTTTGTATCCTCTGTAGTGACAATTTATTATTATTCTCTGTAGTTGCACTTTGTTACTATCATCTAGAGTTACAATTTGTTAGTATCCTCTTTAGTTACAATTTGTGAGTATTCTCTATAGTGCCACTTTGTTAGTATCCTCTGTGGTTGCAATTTGATAGTATCCTCTGTAGTGGCAATTTTATAGTATCCTCTGTAGAGACAATTTCTTAGTATCCTCAGTAGGGACTATTTGTTAGTACTGTCTATAGTATCCTCTTTAGTGACAATTTGTTAGTATCATCTGTAGTCGCACATTGTTAGTATTTTCTGGAGTTACAATTTGGTAGTATCTTCTGTAGTGACAATTTTTTAGTACCGTCTATAGTGACAATTTGTGAGTATCCTCTGTAGTTACAATTTGTTAGTATCCTCTGTAGTGGCACTTAGTTAGTACCGTAGGTAGTGACAATTGTTTAGTATCCTCTGTAGTGGCAATTTGTAAGTAGCCTCTATAGTAATAATTTGTTAGTATCCTTTGTAGTGGCAATTTGTTTGTAGCTTCTATAGTGACAATTTGCTAGTAGTCTCTGTAGAACAATTGGTTAGTATCGTCTGTTGTGGCAATTTGTTAGTATTCTTTGTAGTTACAATGTGTTAGTAGCTTCTGTAGTTGCAAATTTGTAAGTATCCTCTGTAGTTACAATTTGTTAGTATCCTTTGTAATGACAATTTTTTAGTATCCTCTGTTGTGGCAATTTTTTAGTATCCTTTGTAGTGACAATTTTTCAGAATCCTTTGTAGTGGCAATTTATTAGTATCCTCTGTAGTGACAATTTGTTAGTATCCTCTGTAGTGACAATTTGTTAGTATACTCTGTAGTAACTATTTGTTAGTATCCACTGTGGTGACAATTTGTTAGTATCTTCTGTAGTGACACTTTGTTAGTATCCATTTTTCGAAACAGTTTGTTCGTATCCGCTGTAGTGACAATTTATTATTATTCTCTGTAGTTGCACTTTGTTACTATCATCTAGAGTTACAATTTGTTAGTATCGTCTGTAGTGACAATTTGTTAGTATCCTCTTTAGTTACAATTTGTGAGTATTCTCTATAGTGCCACTTTCTTAGTATCCTCTGTGGTTGCAATTTAATAGTATCCTCTGTAGAGACAATTTGTTAGTACCGTCTATAGTATCCTCTTTAGTGACAATTTGTTAGTATCATCTGTAGTCGCACTTTGTTATATTTTCTGGAGTTACAATTTGTAGTATCCTCTGTAGTGGCAATTTGTAAGAAGCCTCTATAGTAATAATTTGATAGTATCCTCTGTAGTGGAAATTTGTTTGTAGCTTCTATAGTGACAATTTGTTAGTAGTCTCTGTAGAGGCAATTGGTTAGTATCCTCTGTTGTGGCAATTTGTTAGTATTCTTTGTAGTTACAATGTGTTAGTAGCCTCTGTAGTTGCAAATTTGTAAGTATCCCCTGTAGTTACAATTTGTTAGTATCCTTTGTAATGACAATTTTTTAGTATCCTCTGTTGTGGCAATTTTTTAGTATCCTTTGTAGTGACAATTTTTCAGAATCCTTTGTAGTGGCAATTTTTTAGTATCCTCTGTAGTGACAATTTGTTAGTATACTCTGTAGTAACTATTTGTTAGTATCCACTGTGGTGACAATTTGTTAGTATCTTCTGTAGTGACAATTTGTTTGTATCCTTTGTAGTAGACTATTTGTTAATATCCTCTGTAGGGACAATGGATTAGTATCCTCTGTAGTAAAAAATATGTTAGTATCCGCTCTAGTTACAATTTGTTAGTATCCGCTCTTGTGGCAATTTGTTAGTATCCTTTGTAGTTACAAGTTATATGTATCCTCTGTAGCGGCAATTTGTTAGTATCATATATAGTCACAATTTGTAAGTATCCTCTGTAGTAACAATTTGATAGTATCCTCTGTAGTGAAAATTTGTTAGTATCCTCTTTAATGAAAATTTGCTAGTATCCTTTGTAGTGACAATTTATTAGTATTCTCTGTAGTGGCAATTTGTTAGTATCTTCTGTAGGGGGATTTTTTTATTATCCTTTATAGTGTAAATTTGTTAGTATCCAATGTAGTGATGATTTGTTTGTATCCGATTAAGTGGGAATTTATAAGTATTCTCTGTAGATTCTATTTGATAGTATCCTCTGTAGTTGCAATTTGTAAGTATCCTCTATAGTTACAATTTTTCAGTATCCTTTGGTGTGGCAATTTGTTAGTATCCTATGTAGTGGACATTTGTTGGTATCCTCTGTTGTTACAATGTGTTTGTATCCCCTGCAGTTACAATTTGTAAGTAGCCTCTGTTGTGACAATTTTTGAGTATCCTCCCTAGTGAAACTTTGTTAGCATCTATTTTAGAAACAGTTTGTTAGTATCCTCTGTAGTGACAATTTATTTGTATCCTCTGTAGGGACAGTTTGTTAGTAACCTCGGTAGTGACAATTTGTAAGTACCTTCTGTAGTTGCAATTTTTAAGTATCATCTGTTGTGGCAATTTGTTAGTATCCTCTGTAGTAGCAATTTGTTTGTATCCTCTGTAGTGACAATTGGTAAGTATCCTCTGTAGTGACAATTTATAAGTATCCGCTGTAGTTACAATTTGTAAGTAGCCTCTGTAGTGACAGTTTGTTAGTATTATCTGTAGTTGCACTTTGTTAGTATCATCTAGAGTTACAATTTGTTAGTATCGTCTGTAGTGACAATTTGTTAGTATCCTCTTTAGTGACAATTTGTGAGTATTCTCTGTAGTGACAATTTGTGAGTATCCTCTGTAGTGACAAATTGTAAGTATCCTCTGTAGTGGCACTTTGTAAGTATCCTCTGTGGTTGCAATTTGATAGTATCCTCTGTTGTTACAATTTTTTAGTATCCTCTGTAGTGACAAGTTGTAAGTATCTTTTGTAGTGACAATTTGTTAGTATAATCTGTAGTTACACTTCGTTAGTATCCTCAGTAGTGACTATTGTTAGTAGTATTTGCAGTTACAATTTGTTAGTATCCGCTGTAGTGACTATTTGTTAGTATCCTCTGTAGTGACAATTTGTAGGTATCCTTTGTTGTGGCAATTTGTTATCATTCTTTGTAGTTACAATGTGTCTGTATCCTCTGTAGTGGCAAATATGTTAGTGTCCTCTGTAATGACAATTTTTTAGTATCCTCCGTAGTGGAATTTGTTTGTATCCTCTGTAGTTACAATTTGTGTGTATCTTCTGTAGGGACAATTTTTTAGTATCCTTAGTAGTGGCAATTTGTTAGTATCCTCTTAAGTGGCAATTTGTCAGTATCCTCTGAAGTGACAATTTGTGAGTCAATGCTGTAGTGACAATTTGTTAGTATACTTTCTAGTGACAATTTTTTAGTATCCTCTGTAGTGAAAATTTGTAAGCATCCTCTGGAGCGACAGTTTGTTAGTATCCTATTTAGTGGACATTTGTTAGTTTCCTCTTTAGTGGCAATATGTTAGGATCCTCTTAGCGACAATTTGTTAAGATTGGGTGTAGTGATAATTTGTTAGTATCTTCTGTAGTGGAAATGTTACAATTTGTTAGTATCCTCTGTTGTGGCAATTTGTGAGTATTCTCTGTAGTAAGAATCTGTTAATATTCTCTTTAGTGACAATTTGTCAGTATTCTCTGTAGTTAAAATTTGTAAATATCCTCAGTAGTGGCAATTTGTTGGTAATCTTCGATAGTGGCAATTTGGTAGTATCATCTGTAGTTTCAATTTGTTATTATGCTATGTAGTTACAATGTGTTAGTATCCTCTGTAGTGGAAATTTGTTAGTATCCTTTGTAGCGACAATTTGAAGATATCCTTTGTAGTGACAATTTGTTAGTATCCTCTGTAGTGGCAATTTGTTAGTATCGTTTGTAGTGGCAATTTGTTAGTATCTACTATAGTCACAATTTTTTAGTATCCATTGTAGTGACAATTTGTTAGTATCTTCTGTAGTGACAATTTGTTAGTATCCTTTGTAGTGACAATTTGTTGGTATCCTCTGTAGTGAAAATTTTTTAGTATCCTCTCTAGTGACTATTTGGTAGTATCCTCTGTAGCATCAATTTGTAAGTATCATCTGTAGCGACAATTTTTGTGTATCCTTTTTAGTGGTAATTATTTAGTATCCATTGTTGTTACATTTTGTTAGTATCCTCTGTAGTGACATTTTGTTAGTATCCTTTCTAATGTACAATTTGTTAGTATCCTCTGTAGCGACAGTTTGTTAGCATCCTCTGTGGTTTCAATTCATTGATATCTTCTGTAGCGACAATTTGTTAGTGTCCGATTTTGTGGCAATTAGTTAGTATCATTTGTAGCGACAATTGGTTAGTATCCTGTGTAGTGACACTTTGTTAGTATCCTTTGCAGTGAAAAGTTGTTAATATTGTTTGTAGTTACAATTTGTTAGTATCCTCTGTAGTAGTAATTTTTTGAGTATCCTCTGTAGTTAGAATTTGTTAATTTACTATGTAATGACAATTTGTCAGTATTCTATGTAGTTAAAATATGTAAGTATCCTCTGTAGTGGCAATTTGTGAGTATCCTTGATGGTGGCAATTTGTTAGTATCCTATGTTGTTACAATTTTTTAGTATCCTCTGTAGTTACAATTTGTTAGTACCCTCGATAGTGACAATGTGTAGTATCCTCTGTAGTGACAATTTATTAGTATCTTTTTTGGTGGAAATTTGTTACTATCCTTTATGGTTACAATTAGTTAGTATCCTAAGTAGTCGCACTTTGTTTGTATCCTTTAAAGTGACAATTTGTTAGTATCTTCTGTAGTTACAATTTGGTTAGTGTCCTCATTAGTGTCAATTTGTGAGTATCCCCTGTAGTGACAATTTGTGTATGTTCTCTGTAGTTACACTTTGTTAGTATCCTCTGTAGTGACAACTTGTTAGTATCCTTTTTAGTGACATTTTTTTCTATCCTCTGTAGCAACAATATGTTCGTATTCGCCGTAGTATCAGATTGTGAGTATCCTCTATAGTGACAATTTTTAAGTATCCTCTGTAGTTACAAGTTGTTAGTATCCTCTGTAGTGACAATGTGTTTGTATCCTCTGTAGTGACTATGTGTTAGTATCCTCTCTAGTCACAATTTGTTTGTATTCTTTGTTATGGTATTTTATTAGTACCATCTGTAGTGACAATTTGCTTGTATCCTCTGTAGTGACAATTTGGTTATATCCTTAGTAGTGGCAATTTGTTAGTATCCTCCGTAGTAACAATTTGTTAGTATCTTCTGTTATTACAATTTGTTGGTATTCTCTGTTAAAAGACTTTTTTATTATCCTTTTTAGTATCAATTTGTTAGTATTCTCTGTAGTGGGAATTTATTTGTATCCTATGTAATGAAAATTTATTAGTATCCTCTGTAGTTACAATTTGTTCGTATCCTTTGTAGTGACAATTTGTTAGTATCCTCTATAGTGACAATTTATTAGTATCCTCTGTAGTGAAAATTTGTTAGTATCCTCTGTAGTGGCAATTTGTTTGTATCCTCTGTAGGGACAATTTGTTAGTATCCTTAGTAGTGGCAATTTGTTAGTATCCTCTTAAGTGGCAATTTGTCAGTATCCTCTAAAGTGACAATTTGTGAGTCAATGCTGTAGTGACAATTTGTTAGTATCCTTTCTAGTTACAATTTTTTAGTATCCTCTGTAGTGAAAATTTGTAAGCATCCTCTGGAGCGACAATTTGTTAGTATCCTATTTAGTGGAAATTTGTTAGTATCCTCTTTAGTGGCAATATGTTAGGATCCTCGTTGCGACAATTTGTTAGTATCTTCTGTAGTTCAATTTGTTAGTATTCTCTTTAGTGGCAATTTATTTGTATCTTCTGTAGTTACAATTTGTTAGTATCCTCTTTAGTGGCAATTTGTTAGTATACTCTGTAGTTACAATTTATTTTTGTATTCTGTAGTGGCAATTTTTACGTATCCTTTGTAGCGACAATGTGTTAGTATCCTCTATAGTGACAATTTAACATCAAATCTTCAAAAGATTGTCACTTAGAATCGATTTACTCAAAGCTTTTTTTCCGTTGTTCGATATTCCCTTTGTTTGTTTTAACATGTTTTTAATATATTTTGATTTTTTGTACATAAAAGTATTATAGTTCAAAGAAGCTGTTGCTGTTTGATCGGTGTCACCTTGACATGTGTGTTGCTTTCTGCACACGAGGATTGTCTCTATATTGTGGCTGTTTTCTACCGTGCGATCTTCTATATTATGTTAATATTCAATGTGGTTCCAATGTCTTGTAGTCCCATAGTATTTTTTCTGAAATATTGATTATTATTATAATTAGTAGTAGTATTTCGTTAATTCTGATCTCGTATAACACAAAAAGACATGCACACGTTATTACTGTGATATTGAGTGAAATGAATTCTAATAGAATCGACAGCCTTTATAATTGGTGCTTTTTTAATGGATGATTGTGTGACGTTGTCGCCCCTTTAGTTTTACTCTTTACTGACGTTTCTCTTTTGAAAAAGGTCGGACAAAAAGACCTCAAAGAGATTGTATTACTTATTTTTATATTTTCTTCGAAAACATTTTCATTGGTAATATGCTTATCCTATCTTTCTGATGTACGAAGAATCTATTAATATAAGCAGCTACTCATTATAAAGTTTGATTAAAGAAAATGGATTCTTTTCTTTTTATTATTTTCTTTGTCTCGACTTTGCAATATGAAAACTTGAATAAAAGTAACAAGCATATTCGTGCTTGTTGCGAAAGATTTGATTCAAAACAAATAGAGCACTCGATTTTGATACGTGCTTTGCAAAAGCGGCATGTTTGTTGCAGAAACTGTCTGTCAAGTGTCGGTGTATTGAGCCAGGTGAGTCCCATATCAGAAGCCAACTACGCCAATGCCAAACAAGAGTTGAAAACTGTCATATCTGCAACAAGACTTTGAGAGATAAGTCCTGGCTGCTAAGCAATCTGCGTGCCCACAACCGGACACTACAATCTCGTTTGGTTAGCCTTCTTCTGAAAAAAGTTGAAATCAACATATATATATATATATATATATATATATATATATATATATAATGAAAAATGGAAAGCCAAAAACTATGTGAATTATGTATTCATCAACGTTTCGACTTCCTTAGGATGAAGAAAACAATGTAGAAAAATCATACAGAATATTAATTTTGATATGTCAGAAAGTGTCCAGACTTCGGCATGGCTGTGAACAAGCAGAGAATGAAAAACATGATTTTGATAATAATCTTATCAGTCGTGGTCAGTCTCCTTCAAAGGACGCGAAGTTGAATAGGAGTGATGACTTGGATTTGTCAGTTTATGGCTGTTTTACCTAGGAAGGTAACTGGGGTCAACAAATGTTATAGCAAAGCATTGCTGCAGTAAGTAGTGGGGCGTGGTGTGTTGAAGTATGATATATATATATATATATGATATATATATATATATCATATATATATCATATATGATATATATATACATATATATATATTTATATATATATATATATATATATATATATATATATATATATATATTGAAATCTTTATTTTCGATTATAAGTGGGTCTAATGCTTCTTTTGACTCGATTCTAGTGTCTAAATGTAAGTTTGGGGGGGGCAGTGAATCCAATCAAACAATCTGCATTTTTGCATCTTTCAGCAATGAGCCGCCATGTTGGATTTACAAAATGACCGCCATTTATATCTACATTTGCGATTCCTTTTGGGTTTAATAGCGCTATTGACTTGATTCTTGTGTCACTGGCTAAGCAGATACAGTGGAAGTGGCCAGATAGTTATGGTGAAGACCATATAGTGGTGATGTTTGGTTGTCTCCACATGGCGACACTGAAGACACTTGGGGACTCACTGAAAGGAAGTGGGTGGGTGCAAACACTGATGAAAGCTGAGATTGCGACAGTAGGGACAGCAGATTCATTCTTGCGAGCATCTCATGTCTTGCGCACTAGAAGAGCACATCAAGTGACTGCAGCATCACTGTACATCCTGCAACACCATGTCTACAACCGCTTCTGTTTGGGAGAAACTAGAGATGCAGAGGACCTTCCCGCGTTTGAAGACTGGTGTGGCCTGAGACGAGACAACATCCCCCAGTTTCATTATTTGTAAACTGTGCTGGAACTAGAATTGTTGGTTCAAGTATATGTGCGTTCTCTCAGGCAGGAATCGTTTGTGATGTACCTAGATGCTCTGACAGAGCTGAACCCCTGGTTTCACGCATTATATCATACCCACTATGCAAGATGGATACCAGTGCATCTGAAAGACATGGCCGAGCTAACTACGAAACACCCAAACGTAGCCAGAAAATTCAGCGATAGTCACTTCACATTTAATAAAACGCAGAGAGTGTTCTTTTTAATCCCGCCTGACCAGACATGAGCAGAATAATGCCTGCATCAAATGAGACGGTTGCGCAGTTGGGCTTACTGACACCACGAGTCCCCTTCGTCGCTTGATGGTTGCACGACCAGAAGTTGCTAGGGTGATCAAAGAATTCCAAGACGGGAACCAATACTGTAGACGGCAAACATCAGACACACGTCATCATGTTCAGCCGCCAAGTGTACAGGTTTCATTTGTGAGAGATGTCTGCTCCCTCGTTGGTGTAATAGAGGAGACGAGGAATCCATTAGAAGAGAGCCAGGATCTAGTCATACTGGAGGCAAAGGACATTGCAGGTCCTGCTGCCGTGGAGACCGTGACGAATGCCAAGAAATTATCCAAGAGCAGTTCGAGACCTTCACCAGAGAGTGTATGTTGGACAGAACAAAAGCACTGGACAACCACATACCTCGTAACAAGCTGAAAGTGTTCAGCACTTCAACTCCAAGAAGCCAGAGCAAAATTCAGCAACAGCCCACCTCCGTCAAGAATGATTGTGAACTCTTCGCATGTTTGTACATTGGCTGCCAGACGAGGGAACGGAACCTTGATGAGTTATTTCGTAATGAGAACCAGACATGTCCTCCTGAACTGTCCGATTCTGGAAACCTCTTCACTGGTACCAAGAGTGATCTCATCACATTTTTGGAAGAAGTCTCCGACGCTAAGAAAGAGACTCCTGTCACTACCTGTATAGTGCTTGACTTCACTCGAGATGCTGAAGCCGGCAACATCTAATATATTTGAAGAGTACGCACATCAGATGTTCATGCTATATATATATCTACTAAGCTGCAAACAGTGTCACGCCTGGACTTGATCTGGGATACTTATCTTGCTGATTCACTGAAAGGTAGTACACGTGCAAAGCGGGGACAAGGCGTGCGAAGACGTGTGGTAGCCGCCGCATTCATACCAGGAAACTGGCAGCACTTCTTACGAGTTGACAGCAACAAAACCGATCTGTTAAGTTTCTCTCAACAGCTCTCTTTGAATGGTTTGACCAGGAGGACATCAACTCGTCATTACTGATGGAGAGGCAGTTCTCGGCAAGTCACTACTACCAGATCTGACTTCACTCGACCCATGAAACCATAAAGAGGCTGACGGATGTTGCTGCATGCATATCATGCAACTAAGCACGGACACCATTCAATAGTAATCCGGACTGTAGACACCGATGTTGTGGTGCTGGCAGTGTCCGTGGTACAGAAATTGAAACCAGAAGAAAAACTATGGCTAGCATTCGGAACAGACCCAGGTTTCGGAAACCTAGCAGCGCATGAAATAGCAGCTGGGCTGGGGCCAGAGAAGTGTCGTGCACTGATAATGTTCCACGCTCTAAATGGATGCGATATAGTGTCAAACTTTTCTAGACATGGCAAGAAGACCGCATGGGCAATCTGGACAGTACTGTCAGAGTTAACTGAGGCGCTGATGCAGCTGTCTTCCGCAATAAGTGACATATCAAATGATGCAATGTGCATCATTGAGAGATTCGTGTGTATGATCGAACCACCAACCGCACGGACATTGACAAGACCAGGAGAAACTCTTCGCAAGGAAGAACACTGTGCAGCTGATCCCTCCAACGAAGGCAGCTTTAGAGGAACATGTCAAAGGGGCAGTATATCAAGGGGAACATGTTTGGGGTTAGATACTGCTGCCAGAACCAGAACTCCCACCACCAACCAACTGGGGTTGGTCAATGACTGGAGGACAATACACACCATACTGGACATGGCTAGCTGAGGCAGCTTACACCTGCATTGAGCTGGTTTCTTGCAAGTGCCAGAAAGGGTGTGTAAGACACATCAAGTGCAAGAAGACTCCTATTAAATGCACAGCTCTGTGTGTGTGTGAAAGGGACTGCACATGAAGATTAGTCCACAACATTCATTTACTTGTGACAGTGCTGAACTGGTTAACATGACACTGTTTATGTACACATATCTTCAGTACCGATGTATACCTAGCCTCAAATACCAGACCATTGTAGAATGTCAGTACACACTCAACCTTACATATGACACCATAGCATGTCAGAATTTTAACTTAGATATTTAATGACTTAAGACATTAAGTATAAAACTTAAAATTGGTAGTTGAAGTAAATTGATATTTTTATTTAGAGTTAAACAAGAAAAGTTTGTTTTGAGAAGTTTACGTTGTTTTGTCTTAATGTTCACACTATTTTTGTGGATATTCAGACTAAACCCGAATTGATCATTTTGGGATATTGATTGAAGGAATAGAGAATACTAATCAACCAAATCTCTTACAAAAGGTGCCATATCAAACTTAGAATAGCACAGAATCTAATCAATAACTATACTTGTCAAAACAATTTTTACTTCACAGACTTTGAATAAAATGTTGTCTTGTAAAAAATACATGATGATGAATATTCATCTCTCATGAATTAAGTGGAGTACTGTAATAAAGTATGTCATTTTGAAAAATGGATTTTTTGTCATGTACTATAGAAATATTTGACACAGAGTTAATCGCACATATAGAATTCAAGTAGCGGCCATTTAGAAATCCAATATGTTGGCTAATTTATAAAATACACAATGCAGATTGTAACCATCGAATTTCTTTCCTCCGAAAACATACATTTAGACACCAGAATCGAGTCAATAGCAGCATTCGAGTAAAAGATAATCGAAAATGTAGGTTTCAAACAACGGCCATTTTGAAATCCAGTATTGTTGCTCATTTAGAGAAAATATGCGATGCATATTGTTACAATTATATTTCGCGCTACGTAAAACATACATTTAGACACCAGAATCGAGTCAATAGCAGCATTAGACCAAAAGATAATCGAACATGTAGATTTCAAATCGCGGCCAGTTTGAATTCCAATATGGCGGACTTAAATGAAAAATTCCAAGTGACTCAATATCTGAAAATATTAGCCATATATTAATGTACATCTGTGCCAAATTTCGTGCTTGTATCACAAAATGCACAATCCTTTTGAAATTTCGAGCTAAACCGCCCCACTAAACTAGTGTTTGCACTTTTTCAAAAAATATAACTATTGTTTTTCTACAGCCGTGTATTTATCGTATGCATTTAAAACATGGAAGCCCATTTTAATGTTATTCGTTAAAAACAGTTACACTCTCAGGAGGGCACATTTGTTCTATCCTAATTAGAATATGATTTTTTTATCGGTGAAGAAAAAAGAAAATAGGATTAATTCTTATGAGTCAAAAAGTAGAAGGGAAAAAGATGGAAACAAAAATTGCAAGTCAAAGGCGGGTGGTAGGTAAGGGTTATACAAGAGAGGCCAACGAGTTTAGGGATAAGGTAATGGCTGAATGATCGAATCGTTCACACTTTCGATCTTATTTCGCATGTTCTTTGTCAGCAAATGGCCCAAGAGGCTGACCAATTCATCGCCGCGAGCTAAACATTGTTCAGCGAACTGATCATCGCCATTACAATAGCGAAGCTAAGACGAAAATCAGTCCATTACTTGGAATAAAAAATCGAATAGGACACCTTTCTCTCTATCTCTCTCTCTCTCTCTCTCTCTCTCTATATATATATATATGTATATATATATATATATACATATATATTATTCAATTTTATATCATACCCAATGTTTTGAAAGACAGCTTATTTCTTGGTGTAACTATAATTAGCACTAAAGATGACAACCCAAAAAATAAATGCATAGGAGCATTTACATATATGTTCGTTTATGCCGAAACAATTATATGCTAAATAAGAAAATAAATTCTGGGACATGTGGGAATCTGTATTTAAAAACATTGGGTATGATATGAAATAGAATTAAAAATACAGAACATAGCTCTGGCCTTAGACTATTAAGCTATGAAAATTATATATGTTATAAATTTGTTATTTTAACATAATTTTTGTTCTTAATCTCAAATATATATATATATATATATATATATATATATATATATATATATATATATATATATATATATATATATATATACATAATCGACAGTTGGCTTGTGAACGCAGATTAGAAAAACTGTAAGTGAACAAGGAAGATTAGTATTTATTTGAGGTTGACGACAACGGGGAGATGGACAACAAAGGAGGAGGAGGGAGAGAAGGAGGGACTAAAAGTATATATATATATATATATATATATATATATATATATATATATATATATATATATATATATATACTTATTTATTTATTTTTATTTTTTGATGTGTTGATATTTTTTATATTATAATATAAAACTAAAAATCATACATTATTCTCCAAAATAATAGTGTAATGGATTCGTCCAAACACTTTAAATGCAGCAACATTTTTGTAAGTAACGGATAAATGTTATTAGACAGACGAACAGCACAGGTAAGGGAATTCTTTTTTTTAAATAACTAATATGAGTTAGCAAAACATTTATGTGGAACAAAAAGTAGATTTAGTATAAGGAACGTTTATGTTTTTGTCTTTTAAGGGAAGTGGAGTCTGATCAACTCTGCTGGGAAGCCATGAAATTAAATACTGTCTTGTTTTGAAATTCCCGAAACAGTTTTTCATGGTAAACAACTGATGATCCCTTAAAATAATGTTAGAAACAAACTAATATAATAACTGTAAAAAATAAATTGACTTACATGAGTGATTTTCCACTGAACGACTTGGGACTAAAAGTTTGTTTTTTTTTGTTATTTTTAATATAGTTTTAATGGTTGAGAAACTTCCGAGACTATATATATAGAGATTTATAAACTCTTAAGTACGTTATATGCTTGATACTTCTAAATACAGGATTCACTGCTGAGCTTAAGGGATGGTTAATGTGGTCTATATCTAGTTTCATTTAGTTCTAGGCAAAAAGTTAGAAAGGGTTTGAAGCCCTTTGTGAAATTTTAATCATAAATAGATAGTAATTCATAAATATTCATCAAATGGTATTTCTTTGAGAATTTTAAAGGGTTTTAGAAAACATAATATCGCAACACCCCATGTTAAGTTAAAAATGTAGCAGATTTGCATAAAATTGGGTCGATACCCATTAGACAAAGATTCTCTGTCATCTGCCATTTTAGACATTGTCAAAATAAAATTCTGCAATGGGTTTTTATCAAAGGTCTATAATTTTAAATCGTGTGTATTTAGGCAGAATTATGCAAATATTGTTAAAAATAACAGAATTCGTCTGTTTATATTGTACTTTTTAAAAAATGTTCAAGCCCTCTGATCGTCTTTTTTTTGTACTAAATTCAAAAAAGGTATAAATGTTCCGTAGGTTTCACGAACGTTTTCGATTCTTCATCGAATCGTCCTCAGGTGTCAAAGGCAAATGAATAAAAATGCTGGAGACAGAAGAGAATTTTTAAAAAGACTGCGGAGAAACGCGCAGAGTATGTTTCTCGCATTGTTCCAGGAAGTCGTTGACGATTTAAATTCATTCAATGTTTGCATTATATATATATATATATATATATATATATATATATATATATATATATATATATATATATATATATATATTGTAGTATCTTACATTTAGAAACAACAACAATGTATCGTAGTTACCTCCCTTACATTGTTTAATTATCTCCCTTTGTATATTTCTCATGCATATATAAACGAATGCTGACGTAGATCGCTCTCTTTCTTAGAAGGTCTGGGAAGCGTAAACATCAACCATGTCTCTCTCTTATTCATTCCACATTCTCTGCTTCGCATTGTATGTATATGTATCTATTACGTCGCGATCCGAATACTAATAGATTCACATAACAATTGACAAGCGAGAACACAATAAATGGCGACGAGAATTTTAAACAACTCACATTTAAAAAAGAAAAGAACACTTCGAATTAAAGTCGCAACAAGGCGACGAGTATTTTAAACAACTCACGTTTAAAAAAAGAAAAGAACACTTCGAATGAAAGTCGCTTCAAAGCGACGAAAATTTTAAACAAACTCAGGTTTAAAAAAAATACGAAACGAAATACGAAGAAACGAAACGAAACGAAAACTAAACGATACGAAGAACGAAACAAAAGAACAGAACACACGGAGTGAATAAAGAGACAATTTTTACCAAACTTTGATGTTGCTCCATAACTTTTCGAAGAGTCCGTGCCAAAACAAAACGGTGAAGGTTTGCACATAACCTTCAGATACTGACAAAGGCAAGAGAGAAACAGATCCCTATGCCGAAACGAAAGAGGGAAACAGTCAAATGCGGCCAAACTCTGATATTGCCCAAAATCATTCGAAGAGTCCGTATCAGAGACAAAGAACAGAAGAAGGTTTTACACGAAACAAAAACCTTTCAAGTATTCAAGCCCAGACATAATTCTACTACATAAGAAGAGAGCTGGCAAAGTCCCAAAAGGTGCCACGTATCTTGGCAGAAAGAAAAGATAGTCTCTATACAGTGTCCACGTGCAGACAACGACTAGTTGATTCAGCAGGGAGTGCTATCAACACTTTGAATGAAACGAAATAACCCAAGAACACTGAAGGAAAAAACAAAAACAAAAAAAAAACGTAACTGGGATAAAACTCCTTTCAAAGAAAAAAGAAGTAAACAACCAGTTTTATCGGTGAAAAGCACAGTTAAAAAGCCGGAATCTAACACCTTTGATTCCCACGTGGCAGCAATGCGCGAAGAAAAAAAAAAGAAAGAAAAGCAGTGACATATGCACAGAGAGAAAGAAGGAGAAAGTTTCGACGTCCAACCTAAGACAACTCTTCACGCGGACAAATTCAGACAGTTCCCCTGAAGAAGAGAGAATTGGAATCAGAAACAAATTCGGATTCAAAAGAGTCGAAAGTCGATTTCCAGCCCCACTCATCCTGCAGACGACGTAAGTTAGTCTTCAATTATGTATATTGCAAAGAAAAAAAGAAAGAAAAAATAATTTCCTCCTTGACTGAGACAATTGTTTAACCGGTGAAATGTACTTTGAGGGTCCCCCTTGAAACCAGAGAATCACCATGGACATATTGCATACGTAAGTGATGGACAATAATGGACTGTACTCTCTCCACTTATCATACGCATACACTTAATTACGGTAGTGAGAGGATGTAATATCTTACATTTAGAAACAACAACAATGTATCGTAGTTACCTCCCTTACGTTGTGTAATTATCTCCCTTTGTATATTTCTCATGCATATATAAACGAATGCTGACGTAGATTGCTCTCTTTGGTAGAAGGTCTCGGAAGCGTAAACATCAACCATGTCTCTCTCTTATTCATTCCACGTTCTCTGCTTCGCATTGTATGTATATGTATCTATTACGTCGCGATCCGAACACTAATAGATTCACATAACAATTAAACACACACACACACACACACACACATATATATATATATATATATATATATATATATATATATATATATATATATATATATATATATGTGTGTGTGTGTGTGAGCGTGTGTGAAACAGACAAACGAAATAAACAAATTGAAGCACGGGAAAAAATCATCAAATAAGATTTTACCGGTTTCGTTCGGATTAACGAACGTCTTCAGCAAAGTGAACATTTTGAAGTTATTCGATAACAGTAAAAACATAGGAAAGAGAAGAACGCACAATAGGTAGTTATTGACGCGTGTAAAACTATTCGCAAAAAAGAAAGGATAATTAAACGCGTGCGACAGAGAACGTTACAGTTGGAAAAGGGGGTAAAAGAAAAGAAAAACGGCAGGCCACTAGACGAAGTAAGAAAACCCCACGGCGGACCTATCAACGATGAAGAGATCCGACCAAAGGTTATCAATTGGGACCGGTATATAATAATTGTAATAATAATAATCATGATAAAATAATTATAATAATAATAGCAATACTACCAATAATACTAATAAGAACAATAAAAAATAAGATGTTGATAATAATAATAATAATAATAATAATAATAATAATAATAATAATAATAATAATAATAATAATAATAATAATAATAATTTTTCTTTGTGAGATTGAACAAGTCAGTTTGTGTTGTCAAATAAGTAAAAGTAAGTATAGTATTATATACAGGGTTGGCAAAAATAAGGGTCCTATTTTTAAAAATTCATGACTTTTTTATTTATTGATTTTTTTTTTTTTTTTTTAGAATAAGTAAAGGACCCTTTCCGAAGCAAGCATGAGCCGTATTAGCCCTAAGGAACGTACCCTTATTTAGAAAACATTATTTTTGCTTAAAAAACTCAAAACAGTGTAAAAAACAATACTTTAGTTTTTGTAAGTTTTAAGAAGTGTTTTTCGGCTAAAATTTGTTTTGTTTGTTTCAAAAAATCTCGGAAGGGTCAGTCTACACACACATAAAGTTTGGTGAGTTTAACTTTCACTTTGTGGAAGTTATTCAAATTCAAGTTATTCAAATTTAAAGATAGGACCCTTATTTTGGCCCACCCTGTATATATATATATATATATATATATATATTTTATTTACTTACTATTATATATTATTTATTTATGAATTTTCCAACAAATGTTAAGTCTACACTATTTTGGATTTAGTTAGTTTCTCTGGGAATTTAAACTGCATTTTCCTTTTTTTTTGTTTTGTCTTTTTGTTTAAAATAACTCAAAGCTTCTTTAGACTATATATTGGGTATTTGGATCTGTATGGCTAGGTTTCCTTCCTCTTATCTATTTGCCTTTCTGGTACCAAAGGTGCTAAAGCTTTTTTTTTTTTTTTTTTTTTTTTGCAACCTTAATTCCTATATAATTTTATTTCTAGCTACCATATCGCAGAATGGTTCGTAGGTGTAGTGTTTAGATAGTAATTTATTATTATTATTATTATTATTATTATTATTATTACTAGTATTACTATTGTTATAAAGAATTTTATTTGATATGCAAATTACCATATCACACGGTAGTTTTAAGGTAGTATATTATTATTATTATTATTATTATTTTATTATTTATTTATGTATATATATAAGTAACATTTTAGGCTGAATTATTGGGGAAATGGTAGTCTTATCTGTACCATTGGAGAGCCATGCATATAACTGTCCTGTTTTTAAATCTCCGAAACAGTTTCATGGTAAACAGCTGAAGATCCCCGTGTTAATATTAGATGCTTACGTTAAGGTCTCCTGCTTTTGTTTCACTGTTAGATACTAAATCCCCCTTTTTTATTTTATTTACTTACTATTATATATTATTTATTTATGAATTTTCCAACAAATGTTAAGTCTACACTATTTTGGATTTAGTTAGTTTCTCTGGGAATTTAAACTGCATTTTCCTTTTTTTTTTGTTTTGTCTTTTTGTTTAAAATAACTCAAAGCTTCTTTAGACTATATATTGGGTATTTGGATCTGTATGGCTAGGTTTCCTTCCTCTTATCTATTTGCCTTTCTGGTACCAAAGGTGCTAAAGCTTTTTTTTTTTTTTTTTTTTTTTTTTTTGCAACCTTAATTCCTATATAATTTTATTTCTAGCTACCATATCGCAGAATGGTTCGTAGGTGTAGTGTTTAGATAGTATTTTATTATTATTATTATTATTATTATTATTATTATTACTAGTATTACTATTGTTATAAAGAATTTTATTTGATATGCAAATTACCATATCACACGGTAGTTTTAAGGTAGTATATTATTATTATTATTATTATTATTTTATTATTTATTTATGTATATATATAAGTAACATTTTAGGCTGAATTATTGGGGAAATGGTAGTCTTATCTGTACCATTGGAGAGCCATGCATATAACTGTCCTGTTTTTAAATCTCCGAAACAGTTTCATGGTAAACAGCTGAAGATCCCCGTGTTAATATTAGATGCTTACGTTAAGGTCTCCTGCTTTTGTTTCACTGTTAGATACTAAATCCCCCTTTTTTATTTTATTTACTTACTATTATATATTATTTATTTATGAATTTTCCAACAAATGTTAAGTCTACACTATTTTGGATTTAGTTAGTTTCTCTGGGAATTTAAACTGCATTTTCCTTTTTTTTTGTTTTGTCTTTTTGTTTAAAATAACTCAAAGCTTCTTTAGACTATATATTGGGTATTTGGATCTGTATGGCTAGGTTTCCTTCCTCTTATCTATTTGCCTTTCTGGTACCAAAGGTGCTAAAGCTTTTTTTTTTTTTTTTTTTTTTTTGCAACCTTAATTCCTATATAATTTTATTTCTAGCTACCATATCGCAGAATGGTTCGTAGGTGTAGTGTTTAGATAGTAATTTATTATTATTATTATTATTATTATTATTATTATTATTACTAGTATTACTATTGTTATAAAGAATTTTATTTGATATGCAAATTACCATATCACACGGTAGTTTTAAGGTAGTATATTATTATTATTATTATTATTATTTTATTATTTATTTATGTATATATATAAGTAACATTTTAGGCTGAATTATTGGGGAAATGGTAGTCTTATCTGTACCATTGGAGAGCCATGCATATAACTGTCCTGTTTTTAAATCTCCGAAACAGTTTCATGGTAAACAGCTGAAGATCCCCGTGTTAATATTAGATGCTTACGTTAAGGTCTCCTGCTTTTGTTTCACTGTTAGATACTAAATCCCCCTTTTTTATTTTATTTACTTACTATTATATATTATTTATTTATGAATTTTCCAACAAATGTTAAGTCTACACTATTTTGGATTTAGTTAGTTTCTCTGGGAATTTAAACTGCATTTTCCTTTTTTTTTGTTTTGTCTTTTTGTTTAAAATAACTCAAAGCTTCTTTAGACTATATATTGGGTATTTGGATCTGTATGGCTAGGTTTCCTTCCTCTTATCTATTTGCCTTTCTGGTACCAAAGGTGCTAAAGCTTTTTTTTTTTTTTTTTTTTTTTGCAACCTTAATTCCTATATAATTTTATTTCTAGCTACCATATCGCAGAATGGTTCGTAGGTGTAGTGTTTAGATAGTATTTTATTATTATTATTATTATTATTATTATTATTACTAGTATTACTATTGTTATAAAGAATTTTATTTGATATGCAAATTACCATATCACACGGTAGTTTTAAGGTAGTATATTATTATTATTATTATTATTATTTTATTATTTATTTATGTATATATATAAGTAACATTTTAGGCTGAATTATTGGGGAAATGGTAGTCTTATCTGTACCATTGGAGAGCCATGCATATAACTGTCCTGTTTTTAAATCTCCGAAACAGTTTCATGGTAAACAGCTGAAGATCCCCGTGTTAATATTAGATGCTTACGTTAAGGTCTCCTGCTTTTGTTTCACTGTTAGATACTAAATCCCCCTTTTTTATTTTATTTACTTACTATTATATATTATTTATTTATGAATTTTCCAACAAATGTTAAGTCTACACTATTTTGGATTTAGTTAGTTTCTCTGGGAATTTAAACTGCATTTTCCTTTTTTTTTGTTTTGTCTTTTTGTTTAAAATAACTCAAAGCTTCTTTAGACTATATATTGGGTATTTGGATCTGTATGGCTAGGTTTCCTTCCTCTTATCTATTTGCCTTTCTGGTACCAAAGGTGCTAAAGCTTTTTTTTTTTTTTTTTTTTTTTTGCAACCTTAATTCCTATATAATTTTATTTCTAGCTACCATATCGCAGAATGGTTCGTAGGTGTAGTGTTTAGATAGTATTTTATTATTATTATTATTATTATTATTATTATTACTAGTATTACTATTGTTATAAAGAATTTTATTTGATATGCAAATTACCATATCACACGGTAGTTTTAAGGTAGTATATTATTATTATTATTATTATTATTTTATTATTTATTTATGTATATATATAAGTAACATTTTAGGCTGAATTATTGGGGAAATGGTAGTCTTATCTGTACCATTGGAGAGCCATGCATATAACTGTCCTGTTTTTAAATCTCCGAAACAGTTTCATGGTAAACAGCTGAAGATCCCCGTGTTAATATTAGATGCTTACGTTAAGGTCTCCTGCTTTTGTTTCACTGTTAGATACTAAATCCCCCTTTTTTATTTTATTTACTTACTATTATATATTATTTATTTATGAATTTTCCAACAAATGTTAAGTCTACACTATTTTGGATTTAGTTAGTTTCTCTGGGAATTTAAACTGCATTTTCCTTTTTTTTTGTTTTGTCTTTTTGTTTAAAATAACTCAAAGCTTCTTTAGACTATATATATATATATATATATATATATACGCTGATTTTTTGTTATTGTTTTGAGGCGATAGTAAATCAGTGTTTACCTGTGCGTTTTTATTTTTTTGTCGCTACTCTGAAATGTTCTTTTACATTTTATTTAAGAATATGCAGACGACCGCATTCTTTTAATTCGCCCTTAATCCGACGCGTCATAAATGTTTGTATATATAGATTTTGTAATTATTTAATTTATAAACTAATTTTTTAAATAATTAATTTTAGCGTGCACGTAAAACTTAATTAATTAAAGAAATATATATATATATATATATATATATATATATATATATATTAATAGTAGCGTTATTAATATCTAAAATGCATTTACCCGAAACCATATAGATACTAAAGAATTGAACAAAATAAATTACTAATCTATATAAAATGCGTAGTATATATATGTCTTGAATGATAATATTAATATCAGCAAAAAATACAAATTTAAATGAAATATTATTTAATTAGAAATTAATAAACAAAATAAATACATAATAAATAATAAATAAAAAATTAAAAAACACATGTCTAAAAAAACTACGACACATTAACGCATGTCTTTGTGTGTTTCTAACTTAAACGTAACTATAATAAAAACACATCAAATTATCATAATCTTATTTACAATAAATCAAACATTTATTAAAATCAAAAATAAAAGTTTAAAAACCTAAAACGTATTTCGAAAAAAAACTGTTTAATTTATAAAGATGATTTCTTAATATCTTTACATTTAAATCATCGATTAAGCACCGCCATTTTCAACTATTCAAGAACAAAACTGCCCGTTGCGACATGGTGGTCAATAACAATGGTAAAAAGAAAGATTACAGACGATGGAGATATATCTGGGGATAAGAATATTTTTCCAAAAATTTAGATGATGAAAAAAATTGCATTGTTAAAAGATTCTAATAATCATATAATCTCAAATTAAACAATGCTTCTTAAATGAATAACTTTTTTATTCTCATATAATGGTTTTATCTATGCAAACACTTGGTTAACTACCATAGCACGTTTTACAGAAGTTTTTGTGAAGCCAGTATTTTGGGGCGGAAAAATTAATAATAATGGACAGAGTTCGAATTCGTAAGAGTCACATGACTGAATTTAAATGCAAAGTTTAAAATGTTCAATAATCAGATGTCAGCTGATTAATTTGAGATTTTGTCAAATTGTTTTGTGTCTTGCTTAAGTATATTTGCATTTTTTGGTACGTATATTTCATGCAAAATCATCCTCATGCTGTACGATTGTTATATGTGCATACCCATATTGTTCATAAGGATTGCTTACCATTCGCCATTTTGAAGTTAGTACACATGACCTTACCCTTCCAAAATGACTAGTTACATGTGTAGTTTATATTTCACCATTATATTCATCGTTGTTGTAATAATATGATAATTAAAAAAACGATGAATATAATGGTAAAATAGTTATCGTTAGCTTATCTTATTCCATCTTATTTTATTCATAATATTATCGTATATTTTATTTATTAATATTTTATTATACATTTTTTAACTTTAATTAATAATTTTAATTTTTATCCTGTGTTTTTACTATTATATATTATTATTATAGTTTTATGTATATTTTAATACAATGGTTCATCGTTAATATTATTATTATTATTATAAATTGTTATATAAAGAGCGTATAAACGCTCAAAATATTAAAAATCAAAACTATAATACAACCTATAATCTTACATATTTTCTATAAGGCTATTTTGTTATTCGTCAAATGTGAAGAAATTCATTATTTTCAGTCGAGAATCTTAAAATAACAATAATAGCAGACGTGGATGTATCTTATAAACATCACGAATAGTTGCTTTGTTTTCTTCCGGTTTACTGTAATCATACTAATAGATATTTACTAATAGATATTTACTGAAATGTATTGACTGGAGTTTACCATTTCTAATCCTAAAAAATCCTGTGTTTTTTTGCTCGTATATATTTTATTTTTGAATCATTTTTTGGGTTTACTGATAATGTGTTTTAATTGAATAATTGTTTACTGATAATGTGTTTTAATTGAATAATTGTTTACTGATAATGTGTTTTAATTGAATAATTGTTTACTGATAATGTGTTTTAATTGAATAATTGTTTACTGATAATGTGTTTTAATTGAATAATTGTTTACTGATAATGTGTTTTAATTGAATAATTGTTTACTGATAATGTGTTTTAATTGAATAATTGATTGTTTTTGTGGATTACTTATTTTTGTTACGTTATTTCTCTTTCGTTGGTAGTTTTTGTTTAAATTTTGCTGGGCGAAAAAGAATAACTATTATTGTATTACGTTTTTTAGATCAGGTGCTACATTAATTGCTATATTAATTGCTACATGTGAAATTTTACATTAATTGAGTCATGCGCTGATTTTACATTAATTGCTACATGTGACGTTTTTCACATGTATTTCTACGTGTGCCGTTTTTTTACATTAACTTCTAAATGTGATGTTTTCCCGGATATGTAGTTATTCAGATATTCACATTTTTCTATATTTAATGGTGATAGATTTATTGGCCCGTCACGATGTCCTATCTATTTGACACTTTCATGTTTAGGTCCCGAGGGCCTTGACATTATCAGAAGGATTTTGTCTTGGTCTTTTGGCTAAGATCAAAGTGTAGTATCTGATCCGATGGATACTGCACCCCATACTGGTATTGTCTTGTCCTTCGGGGCTTGACTTACGCCGGTCAATGGGTATGTCCTGTGCAGTTCTAGAAGGTCCAGTTTATTGCTTACTGTCTGAGGCGCCCCTACCGGGGAATGCCGACAAGGCTGCCCAGGCAATTTTTAAATGGCCAGAGTGCTCACCTCTCGGGCGCTGGCTTTTCAAACCCCACTTTCCCGACCCGACCTTGGGTCACATTTTACTTGTGGGAGTAGGATAAAAACTGACCTTGTGCCTAACTCCTGGAGAAGATTAAATCAATACCTAACGCTGTTTTCCAGCATCCATGCTAAGAGCGGTTTACATGACTCGAAACTTTTTCTCCTCTAACCGTAAGAATGTTTTGCTAGCCATTCCAAAAATGACGTTGTTTATAAATTCCTACGTCAGTGTAGAGCTGACTACATAAGCAAAAATTCACAAAGATTGAAAATGAGAAGAGCCCAAAATATACAACGTAACATTCGTTTACACAAAGTTTCAGATCATCCGAGAACTTTCAAGCACATGAATCTGCCATCAGTAATCACTAGGTTGGTACAAATACTTGTTCTGACCAGTATTCCGATGAGTGTTTTTTTAGTTTTACACAGCGTCAGGTCACACTATCGTCTCGATATTATTGAGGCTTTAGTTATTAAAAATTCTCGACCTAGCCTGTGTAAACAAAATATTTTGAAACATCAGTTAGAGATCTTCCATGATTCAACACCCCAAACGTTGAAAGATTTACCTTTATTTTCCCAATTGATTTCTCCAATTGAAACAATTTTACCCTCATTTTTTATCCGATATTCTTACTTTTTAATTCAACATGATGACGTTTCGTATTAGGTCAGACGATAAGGCCGTAAGAAAATTTTTAGCATTTAATTTTTTTCCACCAGCCCCGTTTCATTGATTAAAAATAATGTCTCCTCTGAAATGCATCTTACCATGTATGTATGTATGTATGTATGTATGTATGTATCTTACACAGACACACACACACACACACACACACACACACACACATATATATATATATATATATATATATATATATATATATATATATATATATATATATATATATATATATATAAATAATTTTTAGTTTTTCTAAAGATAAAAAAGCTTCTGTTGATAAATGTCCTGTTTACTTTCGCCAACCTCGGCTAGATAATATAAGTAATGGATTCGCCAAACAAATCTCTTTGTATGTACAAAATGTTTCTTTGTCGCGAATACACGTGTTGTTGTTTTTTCTACCAGATCCATTTTGTGGTCAATTCGAAAATATGTTCTCCCCCACCTCCCACCACCACCATAATAATTCTATCATTTATTTATTTAAATGTAGTTGCAGTTCGCACTACGTTGAGCGGATATCGCAAAGATTGGACACTCGGGTCAAACAACATGTGCCCACAAAAATCCGTCAGGCAAATTACTTACCAACTGATGTTTTGCATAATACGTATGGTTCTTTCATCGCCAAACATCTCATAATTAACTGTTCCTGTGCTTTAAATTTCAGTGTTGACTTATTTTCCATTCTCAGTAAATCACACTCTTCCTTTTCATCTGAAGATTTTAGAAACTATTTAAATTAAATCTTTGAGACCTTCTCTTTGTAAACACAGCGTAACTCTTCTCGAACTGAATGTAGTTTCTATTTGATTCCCTTCGTTGTCCTCTTTTTCCTCGCTATGATATAGCATGTTTTCTCTTAATCTTAACCTCGGTCTAGCTCGGATGAGCGACGTACAAAACCGGTCAGCTTGCCCGTTAATTCTGTTATCTTTTCATTTCATCATGTTTAAAAATAAAGATGGTCTTAGCAATAACATACATTTCTACAACAAATAAAATATTTAAATATATATATATATATATATATATATATATATATATATATATATATATATATATATATATATATAACCACATACGACTCGATATTCAAAACCTGGACGCGAGTCACTACCAACCGTGGCCAGAGGCACCCGGTATTTTAACATCTAACCTAACAAACCTGCTAGTCTGAATGGATGAAATGCTATGTTTCGAAATGAATTTATTAATTTCTTTACATTTGACGCTACTAATAATCGAAATAGCTCAATTCTTTTTTCAAGTCAAATCTATAATTACCCTACCAGATGCCTTACCCTATAGGACACCGTATATATATATATATATATATATATATATATATATATATATATATATATCAATCATCCACGGACAGTTGTTTCGCTGTTTCACAACGCATCAGTGTTAGTAGACGTAGCACGCCCATCAACTCCAAGATAACAAATCCGGACGCCAATATATATATAGTCTGCGGTGTGTCTGCGTGTTATTTCCTGCGGTTTATTTAGTTTTCCAATCTTAAAACCGACTGCGTCGATCCATTTTATATTAAACGATGGTGCAACTAGATATTTTTGAATAGAATCCCTCTTGGACGTTTGCTTAGATACACCCTCCCACTTCATCCGTCTTCAGACCTGGGTCCCTATCTAGGGTTACATATTCATTATAATTAATATCAGAAAATGGTGATGTCAATGTCTGACCGCTAGGTGTCGCCGATAGTATCAGCGTCCGGCCGCAAAGATCGGGCCTTCAATTCCCTCGACCGCAGCCGTTTTGACACTTGCATGTTTACTAAGGACCGCATAAATCATGTCAAAAACACAAACAAGAAAAGGAAGAAAAAAAGGGAGAAGCTAATAACGTTTCGACCCGTTCACCGCATTCGTCCGCATGTTTTCAATATCAAAAGAGATACTGTATTATATTGTGTTGTATTTTTATTTTTGATTTTTTGTTGTTCTTTTTCTTGCGATTTGATTCCCACAAATGTACAAGGACTGGTCGTAATACATAGGGCGCTTGTCGCGGCGGCGTATACTGATATATGTACAAATGTAGAAATAATCACTATCATTCTAACGAAAGTACATACACACATATGCTGGGCTGGATGTTGCGATATCGTAATTGCTTTTGATGCAGACTATAAGAATCGGCAAACCGAGTTGAAATCCAGTTGGATCTATTCCAGTTATGTTCGACCCGTCTTTTTACTCAGGACGACACAAATCATAAAAAAACAAAAAAAGAGAGAACAACCAATAACGTTTCGATCACTTCGCTGTCTTCGTCCGGTTTTAAGTAGTAAACTCGATATTTTTTTTTTTGCATATGGTGTAATTCTTGGTTTTGGGATGTGGATATTAATTTGTTTGTGTTTTATAGATACGCCTTTGCATGGTCGGTCTGTCAATAAATGGTCGGTCGATTAGTCTGTCACGCTTTAGTTTGAAATAGCATGCCCATCGTTCAATGAGGAGATTGAACGGACACATTGCATTTAACCTATGTCTGAGCTAAGATCCTTAGTTCCTTTGTTGGTTTGTCAGGCATGTTTTAAACGGCATTTTATTTGGTCTGTCATGCTTTAGAGGAACACCTGTTTCGGAATCCGATTATTTTGTCAACTGTTAACGTACCTACCCACTAACGCCATCATCATATACTATGGCAAGAAGAGAAGTCTTCATGGTGGCATAGAGATTATCAGCTATCTCTATCGCTCTATTATTGCACGAAGAGCTATGCATTATCGCGAAATGGCAGCCAGCGATTTCTCCTTATGAAGATCTATAAGAAGATATTAACATACAGGAAAAATAGATATCTATTCAAAATAAATTAAAGACGAAATACAAAACCCGTCTCTTACTTCTCGCTATATATCCCTCTATGCTTTTAATTCTCAAGCTACGGGTAATATAGAAATACTACTTGTGGTGATATTCGCCTTTCGTAATAATGGGCAATTCCGATATTTTATTCTCTCTTTTCTTATATCCCTTTATATTCCTTTTATATACATTTATATACATCATCTTACGAGCAAGAAAAAAAACTGAAAATACTGAGTAAGAATGAATAAAAAAAAGAAAGAAAACTGAAAAGACAAAAAAAATGAAAGCGAAACTGAGTAAAAATAAAGAAATAGGAGAAAAAAGTAAAAATGCTTTAATGCCAACAATTTCGGTTTGTAATAAAAAAAATATTCTTGATATGTACAATTTGAAATAGTTTTTTATTGAGTGAATATGGACACTACACCCAAACGAGAAAAAAATAGATATGATAGATATAAATTTGGAAAAGTTCATTTTTTAAAGCATCTTTTTAATTTTAACATAAAGATAGAGGAAACATGCCTTCAAAGAAACCATGTGTTAGAACAGATATTTTTATTAAATCAAAATAAAAATCAATTTTTTTTTCTTCATCTTGACTTTTTTTATCTAATATTGATAAAACAAACCTCTATCTAATATTGATAAAACAAACCTCGACAGAGCTTAGACAAATAAAGATATAAACCCTTTTTTTGTAATAATCCTTCTTGGCCTTGTAGAAGTGTCTCGTTCGATGTTGTGGACTAACGGTGCAAATGTCTGTTTTAAATAGAACTTAAATCACGCTGGTAGTTATACATTTGGGAAAGTTCATTTTTTAAGCATCTTTTGGGGGCGGATAGTCAGGCACGCTTTCCCTTTCTCTCGTAGCAGCGTGGACCGTAGCTTGCTAAGAGGTTGTGTCTTGTGTTGCGTCTTAGAGAAAATGCTTACATTTTGAATGTTATAAACGTATTAGAAAACAGAAAAGCAGATAAAAACATGAAAGAAGGATGGGAAGAAGGAAATATAACTTAAAGAACACCAGATGTATACAAAATTACAAGACCTTAATTGTTTATTTGAAATGTTTAGTTAGAAATTTATGAATGTGTATATGCGTGCGACAGTGTAAGCATTTGTGTTGTGCTTTTCATTAGAATGTGTTAGGTGTATGAATGCACAGTAAAACAAATTTAGACCAAGTACATTTTGTAGACACCACACTGAACCTTACCAGCCACTGGGGAGCCGCAACAGAAGGAGGTCGGGGATCTGGTTTTGCCCCACCTTTTTCCATCAAAATCAAGACACGGGTAGGTCACATTTTCCTCAACTTACTCGACAAACCCTCCCCCTACAGACAATCTGCACACATTTTTTAACAGAAATTAAATGAATGTTAGCTGCTCACTACCCCATCCATAAGAAAAATCATCTTTGAATTCTACGCATTAATAATCTCGGAAATGCAACATATTCCGCAGTTTCATAATCACTTTTGTCAATTAAGTTTTAATCGAAATTTTCATCGTGAATATTTTTAATTTCCTTCCAATATTTAAAATATACTTCACTTAAAATGAGGGTAATCTCTTTCCCCAACTATTAGGAACAAAAGAAAAATGCTAAGTTGTAAATAATTTTTTTGTAAATTTCGTCTCATTCTTCAAATTATAATCTCTGCACTGTAACATATCCCGCATTTTTCACGATGGTTCATCTCGAACTGTTCAGCTGCTATTGCTCAGAAGAAGCAAGCATTCATACCATTAAACCGCCGTGAGCTAACTACAAATAACCAGAAACTTATAGTGTCATGAAATCATTGTAAGACTGTAATAGATGAAGCAAAGGGAAGATATACAGAGATGACCAGACGACGCATTCAGTCACAGAAACTGTTGATTTCTAGAAACATTCAATAGTACAATCAACAATTCTCCCGCCATCCAACCACAGAAACTGATAAGGCTGAACTATTTGCCCAGCGGTTCACCTTAAACTCCACGTTGAACTTGGCAAACCACTCCCTCTCAAATTTCCCATTGCGGACTGAAGCCACACTAGATGGCCTGTCTGAGACATCATAAAAAAACCTTGACACCTCCAAAGCGCTTAGGCATAGTCTTATACTAGTA
>OY744542.1:22367293-22547293 GCA_963556195.1 Sepiola atlantica | reverse complement strand
CTCCTTTTTTCTGCATACACCCCCCACAACCTTCCAACCTATTTTTTCCTTCAGTCTTTGCCGCAGCCATCTGTTCAAATCTCTTCCCCACCCCTCCACTTCCTCACTCACTGCTATCCACATTTTTCCCAGTAATCCCCCCGCACCTTTTTCTTTTACCACCAGCCACAGTATCCCTGCTCACCCCCTGTTTACCTTTCTACCCCCACTTCTACTACCGATCCGTCCGACTTATTTGTGTATTGCTGCTTAGCTTGTGTCAATATCCATTTTTGACGTCCGACTCCCAGTTTTATTTTTTGCCTTCCCCCTGCCCTTTCCTTTTTATTTCACCCTTTCCCCTTTTTCACCTTGCCACCGTATTCGTTCACTGCTGTCTGTTTTGTCTATTCTATTTTCATATCAATGTTGGATTTTCTTACGGCTACCTATTTAGATTGAAATTATTACTTTCTATTTTATTTTGAATTGAATAACTCAATAAAAGTCTCTCTACAAAGCCCATGGAAATTCACCAAACGCCACTGACATTCTAAATCTGTACACACCGCAACGTTTTCTAACTGGACGTTTCGTCAATACCATTTAATAGTATTTGCCTATCCACAACTTTAACGGTGTGTTACAACTTCAGATTCCATGTTTTCCCTAAAAAAAAAGTGGATGTTACCTTACTTCAAATCTGCTTCAACGAACTCTTATGGTTCCTTTCAACGGTGATCTTTTGCCGATATCATCTTTTTACATTTTAGATAATTTTTATATCTTTTCAAATTTTGACTTTTGATAAATTTCCCTTTTACACCATCTGTTTACTCTCCTCTGACGATAAGATATCCTTCTTTGAAATATCATGGCTTAAAGAAAGAATAATAAAAAATATGTCATTTAAAACCCCTTGTTTTCAACAACTTGTGACTTAATACATATTGTATTTTGCACAATTTTTATTCTCATCTTTTACTTATATATATATATATATACATACTATCATGTTCTAAAATTGCCAACAAGAATAAAAAAATGGGCAATTTGTGATAAAAATAGAAAATATTTTCAAAGTGTGGTTGCTTTTGAAAAGAAACTCATAAAATATTAACAACTGAATAAGTCAGAAATGAATCTACGAATATGGGGAAGTTAGAATTGCTAATTAATTAATTATTAATTTATTAAAAATTAATATTTAATAGTAGGTCTGTTAATTAACTTAATAGTGATTTCAAACCCCTATCACTGAAGCGTGCTTTTAAAATATAATTCTCAAATTCCAATTCTATAGATACAATTTGCTAAAAACATAGGTTTAGCTTGTTATTGTGTTTAATTATAACTTTTCTTTTTGGTATTTATGAAGGAAAGCCATCCACCATTGAACGGAGATTCCTAGGTTTTGATGATAGATTCTAGACTTTTCCAAAATATGCAGACGATAAAATGGCTTCTACGGATGAAAGTCAAATTTTCACAAGAACTTTAAAGTGATTAACATAATGAACCTCACAGAGTTATTTTTTAAATCTTCAAATATTTCGGAAATATGTCTAATGCCAATTTATTGGCATTTGTCATTCGTTTGCAGTCTTCCTTCCCCACCGTAAAAAGCACTGGACCCATACCTTTTACCCTAACCCTAAGCTAACTCTCCAGGTGGAAACAAACTTCCCCCCAAAAGGAATAAAAAACAGAAGAATAAATTAAAACAAAAATGTAGTGCCACTTTCCTTCAAAACAATTAAAATGATTGGCATCTGCTTCGCAATCAAGAAAAACACACAATAAATTGGTTGCAAATTAAAAAAAGAATATAGATAGCTACGTACGTCAAGACTTCGGAGTCTCTGTAACTACTGGCATTCTTTGGATACTACTCTGAATCAACATCCACTACTTTACTTCAATAATTTAGAATGTATAATAAAACTTTGTCATTGCTTTAATGAGTTGTACTACTACACATCTAGATATGATTAGATTCAAAGTTCACAAAGTTCAGACTTGAATTGTTCACCTGAACTCGTGGCGTATCGATTAAAGGCGTTGGTTAGCAGTTCTAAATGATAATCTTTAGGAACTTGAGGGTTCAATCATACTATAGGCGATAATAATCAAGGATGACTTCTACACGGCCGACAACAATCAAACTCCGTGGCTAAAGGGTTCAGTTCGAAATAGCGGACAGGTTCTCGAGTCCGACATAAAGATTCCCAACTTCGATCAAATGTGCATGACTGAAAAGCTCGGAGGTTAAACGGCCGAAACGTTGTGAAAATCAGCACCAATATCAGAATAGGAGTCTGAATAATTAAAAACATACGAGCCACTTTCATTTACGTACGTGCGAGGTTGCAAAGTCGTGATCTTTTTTAACGAATTTATGTTTGAAATGTACTAAACATTAATTCTATGTGATACGATTGGTTACACTACAGAACTCGTGAACTAAAAGTGGAAACAACAAATAATTTATAGGAAACACCGTTGAATCAAATTCTTCACTGATTCGTATATTTTGAACGTGCGGAAACTATAAGACTTTTTACAGTTTTATTTCAATGTTAGTCTGCCTCATTGACACACGAGAAACAATATGGCGGCCGAGATTATCGCTTAACTACGCTAAACGTACGGGATAAAGTACGGTTTCAAGAACGTTTTTGGTTGGGGGATTGCTACTCAGACGTAGGGTTAATGGTAGAGTTAGTATTTTTTATGTTGCTATCTTTTCAGCATGAAGTTAACCGAAGTGATCTCGGCCGCTATTTTGGGATTCGTGTCTCTATACAACACCCGAACATCGAAATATAATTTTGAAATAGAAAAAGCTTAGTTTCCATAGAATTTCATTTTACTGTGTTTGTTATAAACTATTTGTTTTAAAAAAAAAATTTTTATTTACCAGTTTTCGGCTGTTAACTCTTCTGGACTTTTATCGATTTAACCAGATTTTTAAAAAATGACAGAAAAATTAGATAATATTGATCACAGAATTCGAACACGACACGCCTGCCCAACAGTCCGAGACGATAACCACTGCAGCTTTGCTGCACATTGTGTTAGCGCACTTTAAAGGCCTTTATTTATTTCTAACATAAAACATCACATGGTTTATTTTGTTTTGTGCTTGATGTTTCTTTAACACCGTTTTTATTCCTGCCATTTCCCTTTGCCCTTCTAAAGAACGCGGTGTTTTGTTCTCTTCCACGAAAGCAACGACGTCGTTTAATCATGGCGACAGTAAAACATTTAATATTATTCATTTATTCGGGATTAGTGCGATCAGCGCGAGATAACACTGGTCAGGAACATTTATCGGACTTCAATAAAGCCCGGATAAATTAAGAAGTAAAATTACTAAATAAAAACCGAAATATATAAATAAAACAAAAGTACAACATAAAAAAAAATCAATAATTTTAAGCTGTAAGACAAAAATTAAGAAAATGACTTCAGAATGTTTGGGAGGACGGAGAAGTTTGAGGTGAAAGGTTTTCTACATAATAATAAAACAACCTACGTGTAAAAAAACTGAAATAAAATATGATATAAAAATAAATAAAAATAACACCCTCAATTTCTTTCTTATCTGATAGAGACGTAAGGTTTTTGATAGACAAAGCCCCCCGCCCCCCATGGGAACGCTGTGGTAAAATAAAAAAAAATAAAAATGGTGGTAGAAACACTGTTTCGTGATGTCACGCCAAACCTTTTTAAATCGTATCTTGCAGGAAATAACCACTCGTCCCCCTTTCGCCCAAGAGAGTAAAGGGTCTGATGAAATGTACAAGATTAAAAAAAAGACAGTCAATCACATTCGCCAAAAGAAGACATTTTTCTTCTTGTAATTCCGCTACATTATCAGCTCTAATCAACTATTGAAGACGTTTTTTTGAAATATTATGACCGCTTAACAGAAATTCTTTCAGACTGAAAAAAAAACAACAACAAAGAACAGGAAAGGTTTTTCTTCTTCAGTTGCATCCATTTTTTCGACGCTTTTATCCATTAAACTGCTATTTAAAAATTAAGCGTGTTAGACCGACTGACGAACGGCGTAGTCTCTTAAAGAGATGCGTCATCTCAAATACGTCCGTTCAATCGATCGTTTGTAGAAGAACCTCGGTAAAAATACGTCCGTCACAAAAAAACCTACAAAACACGCATTATAATAATAAAAAAAAACATGGTATTGAGTCCTTGCATAAAAAGATCGTTTTCCTTATATTTTTGCTTCCACAAAAACTTATATAGATAGATGTCCACGATACCGCTACGCCTTCCACAGTGGCGTTTATTTTATCAGTTTTACGACGAGACATGGACCATGATACTGTGACTAAGTGGTTACCTACACTTACTAGAGACCTGGATGTACCAAGTTTAAAACCACATCGTTTTACGGAAACGCTTTCATCAAACTCACACCGACCTTGTGTCTAACCTCCTGAAAGGGAGTAAATAAAATGATACTAACCAGACACATATCTAGACAGCAGTCATAAACGTAAGCCAAGTCCGTGCGCGCACACTGCGTGCTACTGTCAGGGCAGTTTTCCATTAGTGGCGGGGATCGTTTACAAAAAACTCCATTATATCCGCGCTTTAACCATCAAAATGTAAGCAGGACAGACCGAGTGACGGACGAATATAGCATATTATAGGGATTCATGAACGCATGTCAAAACAAATCGACAGACAGAGCATTTCATAGTGATACGTGGACGCATTTTAAAATATTATTTCAAACTTAAGTGTTACAAACTGACAAAAAGAATACTTCAAATATAAACGTTACATATCAAAGCGAATGCTATTTCAAACATAAACGTGACAGATCGATCGCCAGACCTATAGAGACCTTATAGATAGAGTGGGGCGCATACACAATGTTATTTCAAGCTGAAGCGTGGCAGACAAACCGACAGACAGAGACTTTTATATAGACTAACGACGCATTTAAAATGCTATTAAACTTAAGCGCGACCAACCAAAATAAATCATATATTAAACAGATGTCGATCTGTCAGGCACGTCGGATGCATAACGCCCGTAATAGATAAGTGGGTGCATCTTAAAATGGTATTTCAAAAATAAGCGTCACAGATTGACTAACTGACATAGGCTCTTGTAGATATGTTTGGACGCATCTGAAATCCGATGTGTGAGTTCAATACGATGTGCTTTGAAAATGCTATTTCAAACTTAAGTGTGACTGACAGACAGAGCCTATTATACAGAAAACTTGACGTCATTCAATCTGTATGCTGACAGAAGAAAGTGCTATTTAAAACCCAACCAGTCTGAATCGTGAGCATAGCCGACCACCGGACAGACGTAGTCCTTTATATATAGTCAAGGTTGCATTTAGAAAGATTATTCGGACAATGCAAGTTCTCGTCTCGAAAAGGACCCTTTAATAACAGAAAAAAAAACGTTTATCTTTTATGTTTTTTGTATAGAACAAGCATACTTAATGATTTAAATAAAACGTACGATACACGCAGGGTAATTACGGAGACATTTTTTTTCAGCTTTCTTTAGTGAAGAGTTCGGATGTGTTAACACGCGAATCAGTTATATAAATATGGCGCAAAAAAGGGCTTATGTATGATTTTAAGAATCAATAACCATGACGACGAGATATGTGTGTGTCTATGGGGTGTTCTGCTCATGCAGATACAGGGACAGGTTCGAGAAGTCGTGGTAAGAGTGAGATAGAGGGGACAGGGTGTCGTAAATACATGTCACATCATCTAATGGATGAAAGTTCAATTCCTGTGCAGAGCAGTACATTAATAAACACGGTGTTGTGTTTCTTCTGATAAAATATGGTGAGATACGAAAAGTTTAGCTATTACTGACGGATATTTGGTATCTGTCTGCAATCGAAACTATACCACTATTTCTATTCATAGTACTCTATTACTAATAGATGAGTTGGTATCTTTCTAGCTAAAGCCGAAACTAGACGGATATTTCTATATTACTAATGGAGATTTAGTATATGTCTGTTTGTAGCTAAAACTTTACTATAAATTCAATTAATACTACTAGTGTACTTCTATTACGAATGGAGAGTTGGTATATGTCTGTCTGAAGCTAAAACTGTACTATGACTTCTATTAATTGTAATATACTTCTATTACAAATAGAGCGTTGGTATGTGTCTGTCTAAAGCTGAAATTATACTTTTCTTCTTTTAATTGTACTATTGTATTTCTATTAGTAATGGCGAGTTAGTATCCGTCTGTCGGCAGCTGAAACTATAATATTACTTCTATTAAGTGTACTTTTGTACTTCTATTTCTAATAGAAAGTTAGTATATGTATGTCTAAAGGTGAAACTATACCATTGCTTCTATGAATTGTACCATTGTACTTCGATTACCAATGAAGATGTATTATCTGTCTGTCCGAAGCTGAAACAATATTATTACTTCTATTAATTGTACTGTTGTAGTTTCATTATCAATAGAGTTGGTATATGTCTGTCTGATGCTGAAACTATACTATTACTCCTATTAATTGTACTAGTGTACTTCTATTACTAATGGAGATTTGGTATATGTCTGTCTGAAGCTGAACCTTTACAATTACTTCTACTAATAGTACGTTTGTACTTCTATTACTAATAGAGAGTAGATATATGTCTGTCTGAAGCTGAAACTATACAATTACTTCTATAGTCTTATTAGACTATTGTAGTTCTATTACTACTGAAGATTTGGTATATGTCTGTCTAAAGCTGAAACTATACTATTATTTCTATTAAGTGTACGATTGTACTTCTATTACTAATAGAGACTTTGTATATGGCTGTCTCAAGCCTAAACTATATTATTACTTCTAATTATTTTACTATTGTACTGCTATTACTAATAAAGACTTGGTATCTGTCTGTCTGTAGCTAAAACATTACAATTACTTCTATTAAACATACTATTGCACTTCTATTACTAATTGAGATTATGTATATGTCTGTCTGAAAGCGAAACTATAAAATTATTTCTAATTATTTTACTATTGTACTTCTATTACTTATAAAGATTTGGTTTCTGTCTGTCTGAAGCTGAAACTATACCATTACTTCTATTTATTGTTTCATTGTACTTCTATTACAAATGGCGAGTTGGTATCAGTCTGCCTGAAGCTGTAACTATATGATTACTTCTATTAATTGTATTATTGTACTTCTATTACTAATGGAAAGTTAATATCTTTCAGTTTGAAGCTGAAACTGTACCATTACTTCTATTAGTATTACTATTGTTCTTTTATTACTAATGAATAGTTGGTGTCTGTCTGTCAGAAGGTGACACTGTACTATTACTTCTATTAATTGTACTAGTGTACTTGTATTACTAATACAGATTTGGTTTCTGTCTGTCTGAAGCTTAAACTATACGGTTACTCTTATTATTTGTTCTATTGTACTTCTATGACTAACGGAGAGTTGGTATCTGTTTGTTTGAAGCTGAAACTATACCATTACTTCTTTTAGTTGTACTATTTTTTGTTATTACTAATGGAGAGTCGGCATTTGTCTGCCCGAAGCTGAAACTATACTATTACTACTTTTAATTTTATTATTGTAGTTCTATTACTAATCGAGAGTTCGTATATGGCTGTCTTAAGCTCAAACTATACTATTAATCGTGTTTATTGGACTATTGAACTTCTATTACTACTGGAGATTAGGTAGCTGTCTGCCTGAAGGCGAAACTATACTATTACTGTACTATTGTGCTTCTATTTCTAATACAATGGTGTCTGTCTGAAGATGAAATTATACCATTACTTCTATGAATTGTACTATTGTAGTTCTATTATAAATGGAGAGTTGGTATCTGTCTGAAGCTTAAACTATACTATTACTTCTTTTAATTGTACTATTGTAGTTCTATTACTAATCAAGATTTAGTATATGTATGTAGGCAAAACTATACTATTATTTGTAATTATTGTACTATTGTACTGTTTTTACTGGTGGAGATTTGGTATATGTATCCCATAAGCTGAAACTTTACTATTACTTACATTAATTGTACTTCTATTGCTAGCGGAGTTTTGTTATATGTTTGGCTGAGTCCCAAACTATACTGTAACTTCTATTACTTGTACTATTGTACTAAATGTAAATACATTATTCAAAAGGTTTATAGTATTATATGTTCATACTATTTTCTTAGGCCTTATTTCTTTAACTTTTGGTGGAGGAGATAGTGTAATATATGTTCGATTGACATTAGACCATCTTTCCACGCAGTATCTCGTATTTTGGGAAGAGGAATAGCATAGTATATTTTCTGTTCTTATGAGACCACTCTCCCAGGCACGCTCTATTTCTTTTCATATGTGTGTTTGTTATGATATCTACTATGTATTCAACGTATATTTTATATTATTTGTTTTAATTCTTTATTCTGAATTGATCTTCTATTCTGATCAGTGTTACGATTTATTAATCTAAAACTTGGATATATGCGACCCGTTATCTTACTAGCTAAAAAGAAATGTTTGTAAAGCCAGTTACATATTATTAAAGGGAAAACTCCAAAATGATTCTCTTTCTGTTCGCTTATCTCCCTTCTTTCTTTTTCTAGTGACGGTTTAAATAGAATTACCGACTTGTGATATTTGTTTTTCATAATGGCCTATCCCAATCTTTTTTTTCTCTTTTTAATTATCCTAGACTATTAATAGATCACGAAAAACAATGACGGATCTGAGAGTTATATATACTGTATAAAACAACAACAGTTATAATGAGGTCAAATGAGATACAGCGAGAAAGGATGAGAAGTGTCAAAGTGTACCTGTTGTCTACGAGCATAATACTAAACCTCTGTATACCTTGTTTTTTATATAGACGGAAGGGGAGACAAGGCAGACAAACTTTTTTACATTATAAGCAGACTAATCTTCACATTTTAACCACATGTTAAAAATCGGGCAGCCGACACAACAATAAATACTCTATTGGTTATATATATATATATATATATATATATATATATATATATATATATATATATATATAATAGGAGAAAAGGAAAATAAGATATTAAAAATATATCTTTAAAATATAACCTATCATGATACACGAAATAGAGCAATAATATAAAAAATTAAGTGATGATATATATATATATATATATATATATATATATATATATATATATATATACATATTTAAATATATACATATACATATGTATATGTATATATAATATTAATTTAAGCAAACATTGTAAAAAATAACAGACATTTATATATTTTCAATTTCTCTAATGATCTTTTTTGTGTTAAAAAATTAATAAAATTAATGTATGTTCCATATGTATCACGAATGTTTTCGATTTTTCGTCAAAAATGCAAATTAACAAAAAATTAGAAGAAAAAGCCATACAAATATTGTACGCATATAGATATCCTCAATTTACAATAAAAATAAAATTCGACTCATTATTTACTATACGAAATTTTAGACCCAAAATCATCCAACCCTTTAAACATTAGAAAAAACCAATGTTATTAATAAGTTTTAATGAGCTTTGGGAGAATGCAACTCCCATAATAATAATAAAGCTAATAGCTACATTGGTTTCACAACCACTAAACATTCCCGCCACCTTATCATGCATATTGTTAACTCTAGCTAAATTTACAACATCTACAAACACATAACTGCCCCCATCCCAATGAGTTAAGAGAAATTTAACTTAATAACCGTAAAATAATACATTCCGAAACAAATTTAGAAAAATTAAAAGTCTTTGAAACTATCTAGATTAAACCCCAACAACCTACAATTAATAACACAGCGATTCTTATTGATTTCTGGTAAACGCCGGATGCACCTCAAAGGTGATCAAAACTCTAAATTTATCGAAATTTATTTCAATTAATCTAATATTTTACACAAATTACCATCCAACCAATGCTAAACATATCTTTGGAGCCTCACCTCCAAAATTGAATTTAATAACATGTAAAGAATAAGAAACGTAATATGGTTCTATTGAATGATGACAACAAGAGAAAGAGTGTCTCTATAAAATAATGGCGATATTTCTGTGAATCGCTAGAATTTTTATAGGCAACTTTATCGAGCCCTCATAAACGATTGTGTTTCGCCATAAAAAATAATATATACTGGAATAAATTTATAAATACAGTTGATATTTAATCTGGATTTCGATTTCGCTTTTCTTATTGACACAACGAGGAAGTAGGGGTTATTAGAAAATGAGTACCTCCTCTCCCATACTTATCCACGTCTTTCAGGCTACGTTCTAAGTGAACCGATTATCAGATTAGTAGTAATCTTAGAAAGAGACAGAGACAGAGAGGAGGGAGAGTGTGAAAAAACTGTATTTGCCGTCACTGTCTATATTTTTATCAAGACTACTACTTTGGCAATCGCCTCTTTTAGTTTAACTGTCGGCTGCCCGACATTAGTTTGGAACGCAAGAATCTGCTGCTCTCAGCTCTGAATCCCATATCATTATTTTTACTTGTATTCTTTAATTTTCTATAAGAATCAATTGTCAAGTTATAAATAAAACAAAGAAAAATGATTGCTTTGCTGTTTTAGTTAACGATTTCAGAATAACATTCGAACTATTGTTGACTGAAGAACACGAATACCTGACGGATATAAACTTTAATTCTGGTCAGAAATTATTTTTCTATTCACAGTTTAAAGACTTCAAAATCCAATTTACACGGACTCAAACAAGTCATAAGACTTTAGTAAATACACTTTTAATTATTTATTTGTATTGATCGAATATTTATTTAAATTAAAAGTAAAAAATTAAATTAAAACGATTTTTTTGAAAATCTTATTGATCTTCCGTATATATACAACAGTCTATAAGTACGTGTGTGCGTGATGTGTGTGTTCCTTATAGAATTTAAGGTTAGAGAATCTACATAAAATCTAAAAGTGTATGCTGATGTAAAATTAAGTGGGAAAGACGATGGAAGTGGTTGCGAATCTCTAAGAATACTCCTAGAGGGGCTATTAGAGCATAACCTCCTCAAAACTTCAACTAAATTTATGCTAATGAAATTTAAACAATGTGTAATATATATATATATATATATATATATATATATATATATATATATATATATATATATATATTAGTAAACTATGAAAATATATTGATCGCAATTAAGCTACACAGAGGCTCCCGCGTTTCATCCCCGGGGGAAATCTTCAGGCTAAAATGCATGAAGTTATTTTTGCCGCGTGTTTTTATATACACAGCTAGCTTGTTAACCAATCAGATCCTTTGTTGTTTTTCAGCCAATCGTTGGGCTTCCCACGAACAAAGGTCCGGTTAGTGTTACTTCCTATATCCTGTTCTATTGTTCTGTTTTCTATAGCGTGGCCTATATCCTGTTACGTTGTTGTGTCAATATAATGGGTGAACTTATTTTAACACGTGGTTTCTTTTTATTTCGACTTCAGGTTTTAGTTGTTAAATTGTTAGGTTTTAGTTTAGCTTAGTTTTTTTTACTCCATGCATTTTAGCCTGAAGATTCCCCCGGGGATGAACGCGGGAGCCTCTGTGTAGCTTAATTGCCATAAATATATTTTCATAGCTTACTCCCCAGCTCTACTTACGTATCGAGCACGGTTAAAGTAAATACTGAAAATTGATACATAAAAAATTATATCTCCTCATATATTTTATGTGGATACATGAAATAGTAATATATATATATATATATATATATATATATATATATATATATATATATATATATAAACCCATCGAAGTAGTACCGAATCCCTTAGTGCATCGTAACCCAAGGGAGCTAGGGGGAACCTTCTTTTAAAACGTAAATATATTATATTTTGATAAAATGTATATCTTACGTATAAAATTATTCGGGGAAGACAATGGAAGTGCCCTCGAATCTCTACCCTCTATCCGCTGAATAGTTACGTTGCCACACCTCTAAGTGACCTATGGGGACAAATAAAACCTTAAAACTTTAAAAACGTATTTCCGATGTTAATGAAATTTAAACCACATGTGTAAGAGTGTTCCAACATTACAGCTTCTTTCGACTATGTTAGGGGGTGAAACGAGAGGAGGGGGATCCCCGTTCAATCACGTCGCGTCTTCCTGTTATTTATTTATAGATGCAAGAGTTAAATAACTCGAATGTATTCATGCGATTTAAATGTTAACACTTCGTAAGTTGTTTGACCGATTTTATTGCAAAATCGCTTTTCTTAAATATTAAATTTTATTTCATTGAATATTAATATTCATAATATATCCATTCATTTAATGATCTTTCCAAGCATACGAATATTTTTCTCACAAGAAAGTACATAAGAGAAAGTACAAAAAGGCTGCAGAGGGGGGGGGGGGTCCGAAACAAAAATTAAAGTTAAAATACGCCCGCACAACGGCGGGCAGATGCATTGAATTTTGAAAACTTAAACTTTATAGACAAGATTAGGGTTAAAAAACTCAAATCCATACCAAAATTGTACAAATAGACATGGTGCGTAACAGGTAGCGACGTTGGTTCTAAGTGAGTGTCTTCTGCAGGTTGAAAGTTCGATCCCTACTGCCGGCGATAATAAGAATAACATAAAATGTGCACTTTTACTCAGTCGTAGCTGACGGAATGAGAACAATCTGGTTCCGTGGATTAAATAAAGAGTTCCCAAATTCGGCATAATTTCAACTAACAGGTTCTCAAGTTCGAAAAGATGCACTTGAAGACGATCAGAGGAGAGGGGGAGGAAGGAGGGTAGATGTAAAATGGGAGATAGAATCATTATGACCTTTTGTTCTTCTTTATTTTGTTGGTGTTGTTGTTTATAGAAAGAAAGACAGTGAGAGTGGGTGGGTGCACTCGCACATATGTTGGAGAGAAAGAGAGTGAAAGAGAGAGAGAGAGAGAGAGACAGACAGAAGTTGAGACGATTTAACTGTTTTTTGCTTTTCTCTTTCTTTTTTCTTAATTGATAGAGTGGGTGTGCAAGAGGGAAATGTAACTTTAGTCGATATGAACTTTCATTCTTTAATTGTTGATGGGAAGAGATAGACAGAGAGAGTGAGAAAGCAGGGAAGACTGGGAAAGTATGAGAGAGACAGAGAGGGCACTATTCGGTCGATTCGAATTGTATTATTTAAGTTATTCGAACTACTATTCTCATCTTGGTTGTTATTTTCACGACGTTTCGGCCGTTGTAACTTTCGACTGTCATCTGGAGGTTGGAGATTAAACTCTTACTACAGGCGATAATAACTAAAGATAATAAATAATTAAGAATGTTACTCGGCCATGGCTGACGGGACGAGGACAATCTACCTCCGTGGATTAAATTAAGACTTCAGTTCGAAAATCCGTACAGGTTCCCAAATTCGGCAGAAAGATTGCCTAGTTAGAAAAGATGCACCTGAAGAAGCTCGGAGGTTACATCGGCCGAAACTTTGGGAAAACAGCAATCACAATCAGTAGGAGTAGTTCGAATAATTAAATATGTTTTCAATTTCTTTGTGATGAAAATAAAATTCACCTTATGTGAACTTTCTTTATCGAATGTAGAGAGAAAGATCGAGATCGAAATAAAAGAAATGAAAGTAGATGAGATATAGAGGGAAAAAGGAATAAAGTTGAACCTTCTTTTCTTAGAAGAGAGATATGTAGATATACATAGAGAGTGAGAGCAAGAGAGAGAGAGAACGAGAGAGAGACCATTTCTTGTCGATATTAACAGGATTGCGCTCCGTCCTAACTGAGTGGCAGCTTCATCAGTCAATGGCAGCTTCATTTATTATTATATTTCTATTTGTGTTACTTTGATTTTTGGTTTTCTGTGTCTTTTACTTTTTTGTGTATAGTATTCGGGGTGGGGGGGGGGCGGTACTACCCCTAAAGATTAATGAGCAGAAAAATATTTCGTCTTCTCTAAATACGGGATTTCGTGTCTTCAAGATGTGCGTTTTTTCTTTTTTTGTATGAAGAGAGGTTAGCGTGTTCGCAGAAAAGTTATCGGACAACCACCAAACTCGGATTGAACCACACCGCTTAGAAAACAGTTTCACACACACACACACACACACACACATATATATATATATATATATATATATATATATATATATTAGAAAATATGCAACCCGTTGGATCAGCCATTGTGCTCGGGTTTGATTGTTTGAATCAGGAAAAATGAGTTTGCAAAGCTAATTAAATTTTTAATAAATAAATGTAGAAATCACAAAATTAGTATTTCTATGCGCCATATATCTCTGTCGTTCTTTATGTCACTTTTTCACTCCAGCTATGGGGTATATAGTATTAATGCTGTGGTGATATTCCCTATTGACTATTCCAATCGATAGTTTCAGCTAGTTTTATTAATTCTGACTGTTAATTGTTTTATGTGGAGGAGTCGAACTCATGATGACATAAAGGATTTTTAAGTTACAAAGAGAGAGAGAGAGAGAGAGAGAGAGAGTGGGTAGCGTGCATGACTCACTCTATAAAAAAGAGCGGGTGTTCCAAGAACATAGAGTGAGAGAGGGTGAGAATAAAAGATCGAAACTTAGTTAGAGATGGTAGACTTATTGAGTCAATTGCAAATAACGGCCAATTAAGGCAATTAAAATTAATTTCAAAAAAATATAAGTCAATTCCAAAACCAAGAGTACTTTTTCAGCTTTTCTTTTCATAGCAGTTGAGGAATTATTAGCACATTTGTATTTTAGTGTCCTTCTATCTGAAATATGTATGGGTCCGTTCGGTGGAAGAAAGTTCTTTCTCCGACGTATGCCGACAGCTGCGTATAGTGTTATTTTTCTGCCATTCTAATGTGCACCCAGTTGTTGGAGTCAACTTTTTCTAGGCCATGCACCACACTTCACAGGAACGTTTTAATGATTCGAACCATCTAACTCGAGCTCAATGAGTACCCCACCCGGTCACATTTTTTTTTAATTTTTTAAATAGTGCTCAATAAAAAATAGGGCTGTATTTAGTTATACATTTTTATTTATACGAAGATTTTTTGGCACCAGATGTGCATACATATTTCAGCTAGGACTTTTTCGAAGTCTACCTTCCTCAGGCCACCGACAGAGAAGAATATGAGAGAACTCTTTTAGAATCTCTGTCGGTGGAAAAGTTATAGCTCAAATATGTGTCCATACACGGTAGCAAACATCTTTGTAGAAATAAAAATGTATACTTAAACACACACACACACACACACACACACACACACATATATATATATATATATATATATGTATATATATATATATATATATATATTATATTGCTTTCAGATGTATTCGGCGTCGATTGAGTATCAAATACGCCGTAATATTTGGTCATAATTATTCAGACCTAGTGCATGGAATAAATCGAAACATTCGATTGCGTAAAATATTCTACTACTTTAGAATTCATAGGAAATATCGAATTCTTGTCACTGTCATCGGTAAATGTAAAGCGTCCGACTGAAGCTAAGACATATCACTAGTTGTATCAAGCCGGCGTTGCCCGAGATACTTTTTTCTATGTTCATCTTTGTTTCGCGAAGGAGAAACAAAACTGAAATTTAAATAAATGTGTTATATCCGGAAAAGTCTTCTTATTTCACTTAATATAATGACACATTCGGAGGAGGGTTATTAAGATAGTTTGTGAAATGTAAATTAATTTCATTGCGGTAGCTTTTGCTCGTTAAATTCATTAATTGGGCTTGTTTAATAAGATAAACCCTTATTTAAAGAATTCAGTTTTTAACTCGTTAAATTATACTTAAAAAATTGTCGCGAAAAAATCTAAATTGGTTTCCAACCCTGAATAATGTATAGCGAGAATTAAAATCTCACAGAAAAGTCGAGTATTATGGTTCGTTAGAAGAGATTATTTTTTCTACGAAGGAGAACGAAAATTAGAAATTTAAATAAATCTGTAATTCCCGAAAAGTTTTGTTTTTTTAATATAAAACGGTGGTAAGTGAAGAGGCACTACGATGTTGGTTGATTGTTAAGAATTTTTTTTTAAATATAAAACGTTGGCAAGTGAAGACGCACTACCATGTTGGTTGATTGTTAATAATGTTTTTATATATAAAACGGTGGCAAGTGAAGAGGCACTTCCATGTTAGTTGATTGTTAATAATGTTTTTATATATAAAACGGTGGCAAGTGAAGAGGCACTTCCATGTTGGTTGATTGTTAAGAAATTACTTGTTTTTGTTGCCGATAAGTAAAATGAACGAATTGAAATATGTGTGTTAGAAAATTGATTTATTTCAGAGTTTTTTTTTCTTTTGAGAACGAAATAGACACGTAAAGAAATAAACATCTCTGTTATGATAATGCATTTTTATTCCAATAGAAATCTTGTGAAGTTTAACTGAATTACTTCAAATGTCGTTGCTTGGTTACATTAAATGAATACAATTATTTGAGATTATGAAATAATTTTTTTTAAAGTTCATTTAAAAAATTACGTTTGAACGTGAATTAACTCAGACAATTGATCCGATCACGCAGAATTGTATAACTATGCAACTATGTTGTAATTGATTCCAAAATCTTCTGAACACACATACAATATTTTAATAGTCGTATATACTTCCTAATCAATAAAGATACATCGGCAATTACACGTAAGGAAAAGACTGAAAAACCGTTAAAAATCACCCCCCCCCCAAAAAAAAATGAAAAGATTAATCTATAATGAATTCATTGAAGTACAGCTTGAAACTCCTTATATTTTGTTTAAAATATTTAAAAAAACCCGGAGTAATTCAATTTATCAAGGATGAACTTTGTCCGAGATAAAATGAAGAAACCTATTCCCCCAGAGGGAGTTAGTTGCTCTCAGAATTGACAGAAATGTGTGTGTTACGAAATTTATAAGAATTAATGTTGTTAAGAAAATCCAAAGAATTAAAGTTGTTACATAATTCCAAAGAATTAAGTGTATAACGAAATTCTTAAGAATTAAGGGCGTTGAGAAATTCCAAAAAAATAAGGGTATCTAGATATTCCAAAGAATTTAGCGGGTTACGAAATCCCTGAATATAAAGAAGTTACGAAATTACAAAGAATTATGAATGTTTTGACATACCTAAGAATTAAGAAGTAACGACATTTCTAAGAATTAATGTTATTACGAAATTCCTAAGAATTAAGGGTGTTACAGAATTCCTAATAATTAATTATGTTACGAAATACCTAAGAATTAATGATGTTACGAAATTCCTAAGAATTAAGAGTGTTACAAAATACATTAAAATAAAAAGTGTTACGAAATTCCTCAGAATTACGAAATTTCTCAAGCATTCGTAATTACATAGTTACGAACTTCCTAAAAATAAGGATGTTACAAACTTCCTTAGAATTAAGGGGTAATGAAATGTCTAACAAATTAATGATGTAATGTTACGAAATCGCTAAGAATGAAAAGATGTTAAGAAATTCATAGATATTAAAGAGGTACGAAATTTCTAAGAACTTATGTTGTTAGGAATTCCTAAGAATTAAAGGGTTACGAAATTCCAAAGATGTTTTTGTTACGAAATTTAGAAGAATGTAAAGTGCTAAGAAATTCTTTAAAAAATTAAGGGATTACGATATTCCTTAGAATTAAACTTTTTTGCGAAATTCTGAAGTTTTAGGCGGTTACGAAATTTCTAAGAATTAATGGTGGTACAAAATTGGTAAGAATTAAGAGTGTGATAAAACTCTTAGAAATAAAGGGTATTACAAAATTCCTGATAATTAAGGAGTTGCAAAATTTCTTAAGTATTAATATTTTTACGAAATTCCTAAAAATTAAGGGTGTTACGAAATTTCTAAGAATTAAGGGTGTTACAAAATTCATAAAAATAAAAGTTTCTACGAAATTTCTAAGAAATTTGAAATAATTAAGAGTGTTACGAAATTCCAAATAATTGAGAGATTACGAATTTTTAAAGAATTAACAGTGTAACAAAATTTGAAAGGATTAAAGAGGTTGCGAAATTCCAAAGAATTGAGAGGTATAGATATTCTTAATAATTGAGGGTATTACAAAATTCCTAAGGATTAAGGAGGTTACAAAATTCCTAAGGATCAAAGGTGTTACGAAATTCCTAAGGATCAAAGGTGTTACGAAATTCCTAAGGATCAAAGGGGTTACGAAATTCCTTAATTAATGCCCATTAACGTCAGAAATGTTGCCTCTCCTCAAAGAATAACATAGTTATCAAGAAAACGTTTATATAACTATGATCGGTGATTTTTATTACTTTATTTACTTGCCTCCCCACGATGTAGGGGTAATTTCACTCACAAAATAGGGGCACTCTGGATTAGAACAAAAACAAAAAGAAAAGTTACCTCAGGCTAGAACACTTCTTTCACCGACCGAGGACATAAAAGATGAAGTGTAATTCCAGAACATGCACAACAGTTTGGTTTTTCAGGTCTTTTCGAAAGTAAACATCCAAAATAGTTTGTTTTTTTAAATTCGCATAAAAAGAGTAAAAAAGGTTGGCGATTAGAGCAGTGTTTCCATAAAAAAATATGCGCAAAAATGAGTTTTAATACGTAAGATGTTATTATAGCAAAATAAATATCTGACACTTAAGAGATAGACACAGTAACTCGACCGGAACTTTATAGTTTAATTTAACCCATATATTATTTTATGAATGAAACTATAAAGGTAACAATATTCTTTACATTTCGAACAGTTTACAAGTCAGCCATTTTTATGTATTCTAAATATTTTCAAACGATATTAGTTCAATTCAAGACCTTCGAAATTTGATGGTGATTTTTAAGCTTTTTAACCGATAGAAAATAATTTCCCACTTTACTTAAAGTTTACGAATGAAGTGAAATATCAAAATACACGTCAAGCTAGGGAAACCATTAGTTTTCGAATGCGTTGTTTTAATGTAAAACAGCAATCACCAAAGTTTTAGACGTCATGGACCACTAAATCTATCATCTTAAATTTGACGGACAAATAAATTCAGAAAACAATAGGTAAATACATTTATATAATAATATTCAAAAAACTTTTATTTGTATAAAAACGTTTCCAGTAAAGCATTCAGTTATACACAGTAATGGTAAAAAACTATTCAGTAGCAAGAACCGAACATGTCTCAGCATAGCTGGATGATGTCACATTTGTAGAGTTGTGTGTTTGTTTTTATTTCGAGATTATATAAGATCTATATACCATCCATAATAATTGTTGTTACTCGTCATTTTTTAATCTAAAGCTTTATAAATATTTAAATAATGTCTCAATATTTTTGAGGACTATTAAAACTTTTGCACGATTCACGAGGGGTTCGTAGATCAATAGTTGGCGACTACTGGTATAAAAGAATCGAAACTTTCTTTCCATGCTGATCACTAAGTAGCTCATTGCAAAATTGATTGGACGTAAAGTATTAGCAATTAACATACAAACATACATATATCTAGTAATAATAGAGATCATGTATCTGTCGGTCTGTCTGTCTAAAACCGAAACTCCATCAGAGTAATATTACTATTTACTTAGTCTGCCAGCTTCTATATATAGTACTACAAAAACCGCCGTAAACATATAAATAAAGTAGAAAGAAATTTCAAGACGAGACTACGATTAGAACAGAAAACGTGTCAAAAATCTTACTTAAACTATTTATTTATCTCAAAATTACAATTGTAATTTAAAAGATGTGGCACAAGGCCAACAATGGGGGTGGGAGGAGGTCGAGCGTCGTCCACTTGGTCTATTCCCTATGCTAGTATCTGTCACCACAATACCGCATTCACTCTATGGGCTTAATCTATTTAAAATTTCCCAAATGATTATTTACAATGCGTTTTAAATGTCAGAGTCGTTTGGTTATATACAAATAGTCTCTGAAAAAGTGAATGGTATTTACAAAAGTGTTTTTTTTTTTTTTTTGTTTTTTGTTGTGTGTGTGATTTTTTTTTTGTGATAACATGTAGATTACAATATAATACAATGAATGATAGGGGGGGGAGGAAGCCTAAAAACACCCAAAATAAAGAAAAATAACAATAATTAAAAAAAAAGAACGAAATAAAATGCTAAAAATTGGAATGGGTTAGTAGAGAACCCCCTTACCTGTCTAATTGTGAACTGCTCTCTGTTTTCCGGTGTAAACTGAAAACAATAAAGACAGTTCCTAAGTGGGATTGGGGATTTACCTAATGGATAAAAGAAAAATGGGTGGTGGGCATTTTGAGGACAGTTGGTATCTTTCAGGATATGTACCAATTGGGTCGTGCCAGGGATAAAAATAAATCTTGGGAACGGGCATCCTGAAAGATTACTAATACCAAACAATAAATATAGGGACAGGACTCATTTATACCTCTAGTTAAGGGACTTTGAAGTCAAGCGTCTTGTCCAGCTTCTTGTCTTTTTAAAAAACTTTTTTTTTGACTTAAAGACGGCGCGTGCCATGCCTAGACAGGGAACATGAACTCAAATCTAGTTCGACCAGATACACATAAGCTAGCGGTGTGTATCCACCTTCTTCTAAACTGCGAGGCATGCAATCTCCTCCTATCAGACTTAATTTTGATTTTAAGCTGATGTTAAAAATGCAAAATCAAATCGTGATCAGAAGGCGACGCACCCCCGTGACCTATCTCTAAGCGTGGAACCCACACTACTAGTCTAGCTAGGATCTAGATAGGCTAGGATCGTGAGAAACATAATTCGTTTCTCCCTGGTCCACAAAGGAACCACATTGTAAATTACAGATGCTACATCCAGGCGAACCAGCTGATCGGGTACGATGCGAGCCGTCACCTCGTTGACATATTTCCAAAACTCACAAAGTCTGCTGCAAGTGAAGAAGGCGTGCTCAGCCGATTCTTCTTCGTCGTCCTCGCAGCGAACACACCATGGACTAAGCACTATTTTGGCTTTGTGAAGCCTGCCATTGAGGGGTAGAGCATTCCTAACCAATCGCCAGGTCAGAGAGAATTATTGAGATACCCCCGGCCTGGCGCCCAACACCACTGAGAGCGGATCTCTTCCTCCGACCATCCCAGCCGCTCACCTAGCGGATCAGAAGTAGTCCCTATAAAGTGTCTTTCTAGGTCGTGCAAGGTCACTGGACCCCGGCAGCAATCTGAGCGCAGCTCGGCATTCGGCGAAGAAACGCGTCTGCTCTCTTGGTCTACGTCGGCCTTCGACCAAGTGGTCGGGGATGAGGTTGGGAAAAACCTTCTAAACCACGCAGGGCCCCACACAGTTTCTTTCATCAGAGTACAACTCAGGAATGACAATCCTTCGGCATGTCCATGACTTGCCAAGTAAGGCATTCCCAAGCCCCCCTCACACAGACGTTGACTTCCTGCTCTACCTCTGGCCCCGGCTGTTCTTTGTTGACTGGGGGAGGGGACTCAAAAAGGGCGGGTTTGTTCTGTTCAGTTGAAGGGGGTGGGGATTGGGGCGTTGGGCACTGAACAGCAGAGATAGTCATCTCTGTTTCTAGGGAGTTGGGCCTAGTCTTTTTACCTTTCTCAGTTTTCTGGGTTGTTTTTCGACTTCTTTGCAAAAGGAGTAGTCGGTCGCCATCAAAGTTTTGTTCGCCTCCCCTTCGGAGTCAGACGAAGTAGCGGTGACCGGAATCTTCCGTTTAAGGTTTTATCCCGCTTCGGAAGAAGTAGACGGCACGGCTGGGGCAGGCTGAAGCTTCTTGGTGGGTAGCTTGGTACCTGACGACTTAGTGGGAGGCTGCACTCTTCGATCATCCGGGGGACGCATCGATTTATCGGAGGGAACGGAACTGGTTTTTGTAGTGTTTTTGCTGACTACAGTGTTTCACCCCATCCTCTGTCGGTGCAGCTACTGGAGTCTGCGTTGAAGGAGCTGCTGGTGTCACTTTGGTTATCCCGGCCTGAGCAGCCGGCGGCTTATTGGGGGCTCTGGTTGGGCAGTCTTTAGCCATATGCCCCGACTGCTCACAGTGCCAACAGATGGGTCGTCTACCTTCGACAATGATTGACAATGTCCAAGATTCGTACCTGAGCTGCGGATGAATGGCTTTGAAGCCGGCCCGGTCCAGGCACATTTCGATCTTGTAGTCCCCTACCATTAGGTTATGGGGGCCTCGGACCGGGATGATGGATTCGACGTCCCCATACTGGCTCATAACAGCACCCAAATGTTTGGAGCTGATATAGCAGGGGACGCCGAGAACAGAGACTGTAGTTCTCCTGCGGCTCAGGTACTCCGGTTTTATTTTGATGACGGCGTGTACAAAGTCTGATTTCGCCAGTTTTGTGGCGATCTCCCTAGTTGGGAGCTGCAAATCCCATGAAGCAAACCCCTTTTGGCAGATGTATGTTGCGGGGATCTTCAAATCTTCAAGGAGTTTGCCCATTTTTTCTTTTGGGACCCTAGTCAGTCCTTTGGTGTTTGCATCAGACGTGACGAATGTTAGCATGCGCTTTTTTAGCTCCTCCACAGAACCTGGGGCGGGTTTGATTATGTTTCCGTCCGTCAGGTCCTTGTATGTGGAGTCAAATAAGTCTGTGTACTCTTTTGGTGACAATTGTGACTGGGGCCCCCATGCTTCTCCCGTCTTCGCTGGAGACGTTGATTTTGAAGTAGCTTGTTGAGGTGTTCTTTGACCGGCTGGGATAGATTTGTCTAACGACGCTGCCGGTGTCTTCTGAGTAAGAGGGACGGACGGCCAGTCGGATTGAGACGACACCGGCGGTGAATTTGGTTTCGTCACTCTCCCCTGGGTGCTGGCGACACCAACTGCTCCTTTTCTCCTCTTCAACGTAGAAGCACCCCCCTTTTTGACTCTGGGCCGAGAAGGTCTGCTGCCAAGCGTCGGGAAGGATCCGTCGCTGCTGCTACCGCTGCTGCTGTACAAATGATGGCCACTGCCGGCGAGACTGTCGTTGCTACTGCTACAGCTGAGTCGCAGGTCTTGTAAAAGTTCGCGTTTAACAGCCTCCCTGTCGAAGAAGCTGGTCGCCGGTGGCATCTGGTCCAGGTGGGTGGCCTGCTCTTCTTGCAGGTCCAACGACCTAGCATTCCTTATCCCTTGGGGGGGGTGCGTTCCTCCCTCCCGAAGGGGGACTGACAGTTGAAGCCCGTCTTCTGGGGTGCATTACGGCTGGGACGTAGGCGATGGCATCCCACCCTCCTGGACCATCCCTAGGAGCTGAGCTAACCTTGCTGCGGGGGACTGCAGCAGAACGAGTCGGAGTGGCACCTAAGGCAGCACCTCCGTGCAGGGACATTTTGCTCACTCCAGCCTTCGGGGTCTTAACAGGCGCCCGAGTGCTGGAGCCCAGGTTGAGCGAAGCAGAAGAACCTGGACTTTGGCATATTTGGCCTAGACCAGCCTCCATACGAGTACGGAGATTGATCCCCGAGTTAGGCTATTTCAACAGAACTCGGTCTGCTCCTCCCCTCTCGTTCTAGAAAACCAATTCAGACCCGCCGATTCGAAATCATCTAAACGTCTGTTAGATGTGACTCTAACTGTTCAGTAAAAGTCTGTCAGCTGCTTAAGCTGAAAAGGAAAACAGAACCTTCCTGCAAAAAATAGAAAACCTTAAAGTTAATTAATAGCCAAGGGAGGCGACAAGAAAGATGGCCCCTAAAGGGGGCCGAAGAGACAAAGCTATACCAACGGGGAGCTGCCCCCCCCCCCAACGGGGGAGGAATTAGAGTGGAGCATAGACAGTAACAAAGAAGAACAAAATAAGAACAAAATGCCAAAATAGAGGCCGAGTAAAAGTAAGAAAAATCTTACTTAAACTAATACTTTTCCAACTTCCTTATATACTGTACAAAAAGTCGCTCATACACTAGACGGGTTTTGCCATTTACATAATTCATTCCTTTTAAAGTTCAATTAAATTCATATTTACAAATATACACTTATTACTGCTATGATCAAATTTACATATGTATTTACAATATTTTCCGATAAGATGATATTAATAAAAATGATTCATATAATTAATTAAACATATTTCATTAAGAAACCAGCGTGTTTTTAAACCATACTTTGAATGGCATATACTGTTAAAATTGCCAAGTCATCCTTTTGGAAGTGACGTCGTTTTGAGCGGATTTTTTTTTAACATTATAATTCTTTATTTTCATTACGTTGTTAAGACAAGGTGTTTTGTTGTAAATTAAAGTTAAGCAAAGCATATCCCAGCCATTAGTAAATAGGTGACCATTTTGGAGAAATAAATTGCTGAGTCATCCTTCCGGTCCTTCCGGAAGTGACGTCATTGTGAGACGAGTTTTTCTCATTATTATTCTTTATTTTCATTACGTTGTTAAGACAAGGTGTTTTGTAGAAAATTGAAGTTAAGCAAGGCATATTCTAGCCATTAGTAAATGGGTGACCATTTTGGAAAAGTAAATTGCTGAATAATCATTCCGGTCCTTCTGGTCCTTCCGGAAGTGACGTCATTGTGAGATAATTTTTCACATTATCAATCTTTATTGTCATTACGTTGTTAAGACAAGGTGTTTTGTTGTAAATTGAAGTTAAGCAAGGTATATCTTGGACATTAGTAAATGGGTGACAATTTTGGAAGAATTAATTGCTGACTCATCCTTCCGGAAGTGACGTCATTGTGAGAGGATTTTTTCACATTATCATTCTTTATTTTCATTACGTTGTTAAGACAAGGTGGTTTGTTGTAAATTAAAGTTTAGCAATACATACCCCGGCCATTACTAAATGGGTGACGATTTTGGAAGAATTAATTGCTGACTCATCCTTCCGGAAGTGACGTCATTGTGAGAGGATTTTTTCACATTATCATACTTTATTTTCATTACGTTGTTAAAACACGGTGTTTGTTGTAAATTGAAGTGAGGCAACAAATATCTCGGCCATTACTAAATGGGTAACCATTTTGGAAGAATAACAAAACTGGTTCTTTGATAGGACGTAGGCGCATTCAATAGCATATTTAAACATGAGTGATTTGATATGACTAAGGCGCCTCCTAATTTTAAAAACTTTTTTTTAATTATGTATGGGGGAAGAGAAAAAAAATTTTTTTAGGTGGTGGGGTCAAAATATTTTTTTCTAACTAAAAATATTCTTATGTATGGGGAGGGTAAAAAAATTTAGGGGGGGTAAATTTTTTTTTGAATTAAAAATATTTATATGTATAGAAGGAGGATAAAAAAAATTGGTGTGGGGGCACAATTTTTTTTCTTTCTTTTCCTAACTATAAATATTTCTATTCATGGGGGAGGGTAAAAAAAATGGGGGGGGGGCAAAAACATTTTTTTGTTTATTTTGTTTAACTAAAAATATTTCTATTTATGGGGAAGGGTAAAAAAAAAATTGGGTTTGGTCGAAATTTTTTAAAAATGTATTTTTAACTAAAAATATTCTTTGTCGAAACCAAAGAAAATCAATGTCTAACCACCCAAGAAATATGACTGGGGCTCCATCGGTTTACGGGTGAGCGTTCATTTCTGACGCGGTAGCCTAGCAAAAATATCCGACCGGAGGGAGCATATATTTGCTAGTATATATGATTATTTTAATAATTAATATTTAAATATTATCTATAGTATACGTTTCGCTCTTGCGGAATCATCAGTGTACAGATAACCACTCAAACAAGTCGCACGATTCAAGAGTCACATTTTACCTTAATTACGAGCGCTCCAAGCAATATAGCTAAAACAATTTAAATTGCTGTAATACACACACATAGTTATATATATATATATATATATATATATATATATATATATATATATATATATATATATATATATATATATATATATATAAGTGATCTAATAAGTGAATGTAGTAAACACGCCTAAAGGGAATACAAAGGCAGATATGACTGATTGGGGAAAGCAGTACACTGGGAACTGTGCAAACGATTGGAGTTCGAATACGCAGACAAATCGTACAAACATAAACCAGAAACAGTACTGGAAAACGAAAAACATAAAATCATCTGGGATATGGATATACAAACAGACAAACCTATACAAGCAAGAATACTGGATGTTATAATAATCAACAAGTAAAAAGAATCGTACAAAATCGTAGACTTCTCCGTTCCAGCAGCCATTGGAGTGAATAGCAAACGCACGGGAAAACGGAGCAATTACATGGAATCAGCCAGAGAACTGAAAGGAATATGGAGCATGAAGAAAGTCAGTATAATACCAATAATCATAGGAACACTAGAAACATTCCGCAAAAAACTGGAGAAAAGACTGGGAAAAATTGGAATCAAAGAGATTACTGAAACCATGCAATATAAGGCAATGATCAAAACAGCTGCAATCTTAAAGAAAATCTTTGAATGCGGAAACCAATCAACATAAGCTACGAATAGTAACCAGTTATATGGAAGGACAAGACAAAACAAAACCACAGGAAAAACACCACCATATGAACAGCGACGGCAAGAAATATCATGAGATCCGCCCCCCCCCCCAAAAAAAAATGACGCCGGTCTAGGCTGACACTACACAAAATATGTGCAGAGGATCAAGGAGGATGAGTGGACCGAGGAAGGACAGCACAAACCAGACCTCAACTGGAAGAGTGCGGAGAATGCTAGGACTTTGAAGATGCTTGTTGCAACCCAAATCCCAGAGAAGACCAATGGTTCTTACCAGCGGGAAATCAATGGTAAGCGACTGTTGCGATACCACACATTCATTTGCGGTGATTATCGAAAAGAAGTGGAGAGTACTGGATATCTGGAAGGGGGGGCTTGTTGTCACTCAGACTCCATGGAATACTACCGGTTGTTGTCGGTTAGCAATCACTGACGATGACCTGTATGATAACTCCTAGTGAGTACAAATAATAATTAATAATTAATAATAAACCGAAAAAGAAACATGGCCATGGCATGATCGACTACAAGAAAGCCAACAACAGAATCCCTAAAACATGGAGAATTAATACTTAAAGATGTAAAAAATATCAGAAAAAAAATGACATATGGGTACACTTTTAGTTTTATGTAGATTCTCAAAACACCTTTTATTCCATAGAGAACATGCACACAGATGGACATAGACATATATATATATATATATATATATATATATATATATATATATATATATATATATAGAGAGAGAGAGAGAGAGAGAGAGAGAGAGGGGGGGAGAGCGAGAGAGAGAAATACAAAGAATGGCAAAATCTGAAATAATAAGCAAATCAAAACCATAATCGATAAAGTATGTATAAGTAATGTTTTTCGGCATCAAATATCCCAACGGATTGATATGCAGTAAAACAAAAAGTTCGTATTAAGAATTATTTCCATGAACAATATACTTGTAGCTGTTCGGCTGCTTTCATACTCGCCGAGGATTCGAGTGCAGGATTCAGTCCGATGAGGTATGCGTCAGTCCAAGTTTAGGAGTTTCAACCTAACACACTGTGTTTCCCATACCGGCAAATACTGACTTAGCTAGTTTTGCGCACAACCAGAGTGTCCTTTCGGGTGAGGAGTTTTCTGATTTGTGAGGAGTTTTCTGATTTGTGAGACATGTTCTGGTTTTGGGGGCCACAGGAGGAGTGAAAAATGTCCCACAAATTAGTCAAAAACAATTGACATTTTAACAAATATCTAAATGTAAACTCATTTTCTTTTCCTCAAATCCCAAAAAACTTGCAATTAAAAGTTGTTTATATCCTTTCTAATCGTAATGATCGCAGGAGAAGATTACTCATTCTTTACTTATACAAGTTGTAGTTATTGAAGGGGCAGACTACTCATGTTTTATCAAATTTTCTCTCCCTTAAATGGGCGTGGCTGAATATTTTTTTGTGTATATGTATTTGAAATGTAGTCAATGTATTACTAAAACAAATTTAAGGAAGAGGACCCCCGGTAAACCTTACACGGGCCCCCACTCGACCACGATGCGGCTGTAGTTAGTTGGCAAGAAAGTGAACTGCGTTAGTCGTTCGCTTAGTTTCATTATAGTTTACAAGACTTGTTATCAATAAACGAATCGATCAAAGGTTTTTCGAGTTTGGAAGTAAGTCGATTCTTTGCAGGCACCTTTCGCTACAAATCACGGAATTGTAAGGTTCCAAGAAATGGTTCCATCAATCGGAGCCGTCAGAAAGTCGATATACATTAACGCGCCGGTATGCTTATATTGGCATGTTGAGTGATAGACTTCATTTTCGTAACGTCGGCTTTTAGTTTTCGTTTTTGTTTCTGGACGAGGTGTTGGTTAAAAGGGAGGGGGTCTATATCGACCCCGAACTCATCTGTCTCGTTGCTGCATGATTATTAGGTACCGATTCGCATACCTATGAGACGACGCTTTGTCCATTGCTCGCCCCGTCATGCCTACACTTGAAATAGCATTCCATCACTAAAGGCGCAGATCAAATAAACGTTGAGATGCGTCTAAATCTTTCTATGAGAACTGTTTACGATTAAAGTAGTATTTTCATCGGAAAACGCGCAGATTATATGACTTGCATCCGATAATCTCACTAATATGTTTGCTCGTTCAATATGTTTTACCTATCAGTCTGTCACGTTTAAGTCTGAAATAATGTGTTCATCGTAAAACGCACAAACTGAATGGGTGCAACTTAGAGATTACTTTTTCTTGTTCTATACGGCGTGTATTTCTATCTCACTCGCATATAATAGGCATTTTCAGGTCATTGTTTTTGTGTGGTTTACTTTCCTTGCCCGCCAACACGATTCCAACCGGCCACCATCAAAATATATCGCGTGTCGGTATTGTACCTTGACGAATTCTCTCGGCCGATGGAAAAGACCAACTATCGATAGAAGCAATCATCTCTCGGCCAATTTAGGCGAATCGAAAAATACTGGAGCCTCGGATTTGGGCGTGGTTGTAGGGTAGTGGTCGTGGAGGTGGGGTTACACATAAAGCGGAGAATTGCGGGGTGTAGGATCGGGGGAGGTTGTGCAATAGGGGTGCCCTAATGCGTTGATTTCATGTTTAGACGGTCCGAAATTGGAATGTCCATCTCAACAGATAATAATTTCTGTCGACATCAGAAAAGCAGATATTGTGGAGCGCAGGTTTGCGACAACGTTAGACCGGTGATTACGGTTTAGTTATTGCTTTCAGTATACTTTTATAATATATAAGTGCATAAGCATATATATATATATATATATATATATATATATATATATATATATATATATATATATATATATATATATATATATATGTATATATAGATATGTATATAAATATATATATATATATATGTATATATATATGTATATATATATGTAAATATATGTGTGTATGTATATATATATATATGTGTGTGTATATATATATGTATATATATATATATATATATATATATATATATATATATATATATATATATATATACATTCGATTGATATTTGAATTTATCAATGTTACACGGAGACGAGAAACAACAACACACAATATGATGTCTGATAGTTTTATTGATAGGGAGATTTTAACAAGTGTAACGTTTCTTTCTAATATATATTGAATTATTTTAAATGTGATTATTTGAATCATGTTTTTACAAAAGAAAAAAACTTAAAGAATAAGTCATTACAAAGTATTTCTATTTTGTATGGAGGTAAATTTCAAAGCCAGTAAATTCTAAAAGATTTATTTTAACAAAACAAAATTCTAATTTATAACTTTTTATTTCTGCATACCAAACATGAAAAAATGAAATTAAAATAAATTCAATTTTTCAACAGCAAAATCCATGAAAATTATTTCAAATAGGAAATAGAAAACGCCTTGTCATATTTTATCTTCAACAGCATATTTTTACCATCGAAATATTTATAATCCATTCTTATTATCAACCGATACACTGTATGATTGATGTTATTTCCTTGTGACGGCGTCCATTAAATAAATTAGGCTAACTGTGCACAGTTGCTTACGTCACTAAAATAAGACGTCGTCTATTTAAACAAAGAAAGGGATAATCGTGCACATTTCGTGATGTCATCCATGAAATCAAAGGGAGGGAGTAAGCGATACTCTATCAAGCTTTATCTACGTAACCCGTGTTTTGTAGGGTCATGGATTATCTGACCTGGTACCCTAAGAAAAAAATCTACTAGCGGATCCGTGACCTCTTGGGGTATTATTGTGGATTTCTGCTTGTTATCTTACTAACTTGTTTGTGACCTTGCATACTTGGTGACGTCACAAAAGATCTCACGCGCACTAAATAACGTCATAAAAGGCGTTGTGCATACGAGATAACGTAAAAAAGAAGGCATAATGCAGTTAGACAGAGGATTGATATTATTGTTTATAACATCGTATAGGATGACGACATCCTTTACAGCAGAGGAAGAAAGAGGGTTGAGTTAATTACATCATGACCTCACTTAACAGTCACTTTTTGCGATAGGACTGCGATAGTAATGCCTGATACAGCTCCCTCCAGCGGTTTCTTTCAATCTCTCGCTATTAACACCTGATACAGCTCTCTCCAGCGGCTCCCGCTCCAGCTCTCTCGAGTAACGCCTGCTACAGCTCTCTCCAGCGGCTCCTGTTCCATCTCTCTCTAGTAACGCAAGCTACAGCTCTCCTCAGCGACTCCCGCCCCAGTTCTCTCTATTAACGCCTGCTAAAACTCTCTCGAGCGGCTCCTTCTTCAGCTCTCTCTAGTAACGCCTGCTACAGCTCCCTCCAGCGGCTCCTGCTCCAGCTCTCTCTATTAACGCCTGGTACAACTCTCTCCAGCAGCTCCCGCTCCAGCTTTCTCTAGTAACGCCTGCTACAGCTCCCTCAAGCGGCTCCTGCTCCAGCTTTCTCTATTAACGCCTGATAGAGCTCTCTTCAGTGTGCCCCGCTCCAGCTCTCTCTAGTAACGCCTGTTCCTCGTCGCAGCACCAGCTTCTTCAGCTACTTTTCCAGTTCCTACCGACATCCTGCCTTTCCCGTTTTTATTGACGCTCTGATTTTTTCTGATTTTGCGTGTGGCAACGTCCACACAGACAGGACCGACCTGAGGCACACCATTACACCTCAGAGGCGTCCACATCAAACCTCGTGTGACGTCTTCCTAAGCTGCCCAGGTTCCAGATGTATATCCTGTCGATCAAGAATATCCTGCTTTCTAGGACCCAAATGTTTGTTTTTACCGACTCAGCCTATCCAATGCTCAGTCCTGTCGATCCAGCATTTACTGCTATTCAGTTCCAGACATCTTTCCTATCCATCCAACCTTTCCTGAAGTCCAGGTTCCACATATCATAGTTTATGAATTTCAGAGTTAAATCAAAGTGGAATAAATAAAAAAGCTGTCCAATAGTTTTTGAATCGATGTGCACATTTATTTTCAGAGTATACTAAAATCCGGAGGAGTTTTTATTTCTTTCAAGTTTCAGAGAAAACCATCGACTGTAATAAGAATGAATTTAATGGGAAACAACACACTAGAGAAAGTAACGGGATTTGCCACGAAACTCGAAAGAAACTAAGACTACTAGACATATATGTCGATTATTGTCCCTCAGACTCAAGAGAAAATCACTTTTTTAATGCTAGTGAGCAATCGCTGATAATGACTCGTGTTAAAAGTCTAAGTCATTTAATAATAATAATAATAATGCTAATAATTATAATGATAATGATAATTATAATAACAACAAAAACAACAATAACAACAATAATAATAATAACAATAATAACAATAATCATAATAAGAAAAAGAACAACAAGAGCAATAATAATAATAATAATAACAATAATAATAATAATGATCATAATAAAAACAACAATTATAATAACAACAAGACAAACAAGAACAACAAAAATAATTATAATAATAATAATAATAGTAATAATGATAATAATAACAATTATAAATATAATAACAAGAATTATATCAACAAGAAAAACAAGAACAACAATAATAATAATAGTAATAATAATAATAATAACAATAATAATAATAACAACAAGAACCATAATAATAATAATAATAATAATAATAACAATAATTATAATAACAACAAGAACAACAATAATAATAATAATAATAATAACAATAATGATAATAACAACAAGAACAACAAGAACAACAATAATAATAATAGAAATAATAATAATAATAATAATAATGATAACAATAATAACAATGATTATAATAACAACAAAGAACAACAAGAACAACAATAATAATAATAATAATAATAATAATATAATAACATAATAACAATAAATATAATAACAACAAGAACAACAAGAACAACAATGATAATAATAATAATCATCATGATAATTATAATAATAATAACAAAATAACAATAATTGTGATAACAACAAGAACAACACCTATAATAATAATAATGATAATAATAATAACAATAATTATAATAACAACAAGAACAACAAGAACAACAATAATAATCATAATAACAATAACAACAATAATTATAATAACAACAAGAACAACAATAATAGTAATAATAACAATAATAACAATAATAATAATAAAAACAAGAAAACAAGAACAACAATAATAATAATAATAATAACAATAACAACAACAATTATAATAACAACAAGAACAACAATTATGATAATAATAATAATAATAATTATAATAATAATTATAATAACAAGAACAACAAGAACATCAATGATAATAATAATGATAATAATAATAATGATAATAATAATAACAATAACAATAATAACAATAATAACAATAATTATAATAACAACAAGAACAAAAATAATAATAATGATAATAATCACAATAATAACAATAATTATTATAACAACAAGAACAACAAGAACAACCATAACAACAATAATAATAATGATAATAATTATAAAAATAATAACAATAATAACAATAATTATAATAAGAACAAGAGCAACAAGAACAATAATAATAATAATAATAATAATAATAATAATAATAATAATAATAATAATAATAACAATAATAACAATAATTATAATAACAACAAGAACAACAAGAACAATAATAATAATAATAATAATAATAATAATAATAATAATAATAATAATAATAATAATAATAATAATAATAATAATAATGTTGCATAGCCCTCAAAAAGGGGCACGGAACCAAAAGGGGGCTTGTTGCATAGTCATTACTCCTGCATGAACCGCGGCAGTTCTCTTAAACCAGTCAAACAACTGGTTACTGTCCCAGAAAGGCATTTGTTACATAACACTTGTTAATTAAAACTTCTCCGAACCGAAAACAATACGAAAGTTTATTAGAAGATTTATAAGCGGTTTCAATCTTTTTTTAACACTTTTCGTAAAGCACTTTCAAGTGACATTTTCTTAGAGCTATTTTAAGCCTTAAAACTGTCACTTTATTACACATTAATTCTCGTTAAACAACTGTTCTTTAAACATTTCAAATTACGGATTTTTAAACATTGTTCGTTTTTTAAATTCTTACTCATTAAACACAGTTGATTCAACATTTTTCGTTAGGCATATCTTTCGATTTTAAGTTCTTTCTGTTTTACATGTTAGGACTGGTCGTGATCGCCGTGGGTACCGTCGGTTTCATGGCTGTGATCGGTGTTGATGATATTCGATTTGTGGATAAATTTTATCGACAGGCAGAAGAGAAACACGGAGACGATTTTCCCCAGAGAGATTCAATCTTTTATTCGTTGTGGGGATTTTCCCATTCGCATCGCGATTCATTCATTCTTTCTTCCTGCAGGGGAAATGCAACGAGAATTGCTAGTGGATCTTCCAGAGACCCAGCCATTACGACAAGCGATAACATTCTCGAATCCGCGCTCCCACTTCCTGAACACTTGAGATAGGTCGACCGTCCAGCTTGCTGCAAAACTAGTAACTCATTTTCAAACCTTAGTTTCTCCTAAAGGAGGAGTGACGTCACAGATGTACACGTGGAACCGTCATGCAAAATACTTTCGTTTACTCATGTTCTTCTGACCTTTTCTGACCCGACGCCGTCTGTGCCGGCGTCGACTTTTGAAACCTTGTTATAGTTTTTCAAAACACGAGTGACTCATAACGGTTCCATTCGGTGCTTGTCAGCGTGACCTGCACCGAGCTCGACAAAGTTCACCCCTTTCTCATAATAAAAACTAGTGGACCTACACACTTCCAGGCACACGGGGCCCCTCATAATATAAAAATAACAATAATTATAATAACAATAAGAGCAACAAGAACAATAATAATAATAATTACAATAATAACAATAATTATAATAACAACAAGAACAACAAGAACAACAATGATTATAACAATAATAATAATAATAATAATAATAATAATAATAATAATAATAATAATAATAATAATGTTGCATAACACACATGAAAATTAAAGCCACGAAAGTCTATTAACTCTTCTCAAAACACGAAAGAAACACGAAAGTTTAGAAGCGTTTTTAAATTTTTGTAACACTCAAGTTTAAGGTACTTTTAATATATTTCCTTAAGGGACACTTTTATGGCACTTTTAAGCCTTCAAACTGTCGGTCCATTTTCACATTACTTTTTAAACACTTCCCGTTATCAAAACCTTTTTTCTTTTTAAACATTCTCATTAAACACAGTTCATTAAACATTTTATATTATTTAAACACTTTAAACATTAACCACTTTAAACATTGTTCGTTTAGCATATCAAATAAAGCATGGAACCCTTTCCCTTCCTGCTTTTTAGTTCTTTCAGTTTTACAGATTAGGACCCCAAAATGTTATGCCCCAAAAAAGTTACCTAACATTTGTTTTCGTCGTCTGGTTGTGGTCGCCGTTGGTGCCGTCGGTTATGTGGTGTCTCTCTGGCCGTGATCAGTGTTGGTGATCTTTAGCCTGTGGATACAAACTTTATCGACAGGCAGAAGACAAACGCGGAGACAATTTTTCCTCAGAGGGATTCAAGTCTTTTATTCTGCGTTGCAGAGGGTTTTTTCATTCATTCTTTCGATTCTTTCATTCTTCTCGCTGGGGAATGCGACGGGGATTTCTGCTGGATCTCCATGTGATCCAACCATTACGACGCACGTCTACATTTTCGATTCCCCGCTCTCACTTCCAGAGCACTTCTCTTTCATTTCAGGACCCACAGAGAGGGTCGACTGTCCAGCTCGCTGTCAAACTCGTAACTCTTTTCCAAACCTTAGTTTCTCACGAAAGAATGAGTGACGTCACAGATGTACACGTGGGACCGTCATGCAAAAGCATGTTCGTTCACTCATGTTTTCTGACCTTCTCTGACCCGAAGTTGTCTGTGCCGGCGTCGACTTTGAAACGTTGTTATGGTCTTTCAAAACATGATTGACTCATAACGGTTCCCTTCGGTGCGTGTCAGCTTGACCTGCACCGAACTCGAACAAAGTTCACCCCTCTCACATTCACAACTAGTGGACCTATACACTTTTAGGCATACGGTGCCCCTCATAATAACAATAATTATAATAACAACAAGAACAACAAGAACGGCAATAATAATAACAACAGTAATAACAATAATTATAATAACAACAAGAACAACAAGCACAGCAATAATAATAACAGCAATAATAACAATAATTATAATAATAACAAGTACAACAAGAACAACGATAATAATAATAATAATAATAATAATAATAATAATAATAATAATAATAATAATAATAATAATAATAATAATAATAATAATAATAATAATAATAATAATAATAATAATTCCCCTGTAGAAAATGAACGAAAATGTCAAACTACTTTTGGAGCATGCGCATACAGACTGATAGGGTTATTGAACATTCAAAGCCCGACTCAATCTTTCTAAACAAAATCATATACGAGAGCGCAGGAAAAAAAACACGAACAAATAAATAAATAGCAAGACCTAAAATGGGAATTAGACAATAGAAATGTAAATAGGTAAAGGTGATTCCCGTTGTAATTGAAACGCTTAGAAACATAACGAAAACCCACCATAAATAGCTTAAAAATATTGACGAGACATTTCTTTTCCAATTATTCAAAAGGCTTGCCTGTTAGGAACAGCGAAAGTCTTAAGGTATAGCTTGAATGTCTAAGGTCAAGGGACTTGATGTTCAAAAAAGAAAACTAAAACTAAAACATCCAAAAGTTGAGACTACTATGAAATAATAATAATAATAATAATAATAATAATAATAATAATAATGATTATTATTATTATTATTATTATTATCATTATTATTATTATTATTATTATTATTATTATTATTATTATTATTATTATTATAATGACGACGACTCTACGGGAAAGTTGTACACTGAGAACTATGCAACCGTCTTAATTTTGAACATACAGACAAATGGTGCAGATACAAACCGGAGACAGTACTAAGAACGAAAAGCGACACATCCTCTGATATATGGAGGTACAAACAGACAAATTCATCGACGCAAGGAGACCGGGTGTCATAATAATCAACAAGAAGTAAAACCTGACAGATTTCACCGTCCCGACAAGCAGAGAGTGAATAATCAAGGAGACAAAAAAAATCGAAGCAAATATATAGAACTTGCCAGAGAATTGAAAGGGTATGAAATCTGGAAAAGTCTGTATAATACCAATAATAGTCGAAGCACTAGGAACAATCTCTGAAAAACATGGAAAAATTACAAGGAAAATTTGAATCAAAGAGTAGATTGCGACCACACAACGGACGATAAGTAAGAACACATCTAAAGTCTTAAGGAAAATCCTCGAATGCGGGAATTAACCATCATAAATTACAAACGCTAAACAGCAACACGATAGTTGAAATTGAAATATAGGAAACACATAGAAAGAACGAGTTAGAAATCCAATAAAATGACACCCACTCCTAAAACCAAAATACTCCGGCTAGTACCATAGAAAATACTAATGGAGGTTACGACGGATGGTAAGACCGAGGACTGAGAGCAGCAACCAGGCGTTCACTGAACGGATGCGGACAGCACTAGGAACTTGATGAGGTTTATTGTCACTCAAACCCAGAGTAGGCTAATGAGAGACCAGTGGTAAACGGCTATTACAATAACACACAATGATTTGCGACGGTTATCAAAGATGGGGTAGGTACTTAAAATCGGGGGAGTATTGCTGTCACTCGGACTGTAATAATAATAATAATAATAATAATAATAATAATAATAATAATAATAATAATAATAATAATAATAATAATAATAATCTTGCCAGAGAACTGAAAGGAATATGTCGCATGAAGAAAGTCAGTATAATACCAATAATCGTAGGAGCACTAGGAACAGTCCCAAGACACTTAGAGGAAAGACTGGGAGGAATTGGAATCAAAGGGATCATTGAGACCATACAAAGGACGGCAATTATGATGAGAGTTGCAATATAAAGGAAACCCCTCGAATGCGGAAACCAACCTGCATAAGCTACAAATGGTAACCAGAAGTACAAGAAGAAAACAAAACCACAGGAAAAACACCACCGCATTAACTGAAACTGCAAGAAATATCATAAGCTGCCCTCAAATAGTGCTGGCGTAGAATGACACCACACAAAATATTTGTAGAGGGTCAAGGAGGATGAGAAGACCGAGTAGGGACAGCACAAACCAGACCTCCACTGGAAGAGTGCGAAAAATGCTGGAACCTTCGGGGTGCTTATTGGCACCCAAATCCTAGAGAAGACCAATAGTTCCTACCAGCGAGAAATCAATAGTAAGCGGCTGTTGCGATACCACAAGTTAATTTGCGGTGGTTATCGAAAAGAGGTTGAGAGTACTGGAAATCTGGGGGTAGGTGGCTTGTTGTCACTCTGACTCCAGAGTACACAACCGGTTCTAGTTGAATATTAATGCCCAAAATACGTTAAAAAGATGGCGGTGTTCGGACACATTTAGCCTGACACTTCCCCCTGCCTCGTCGGCCGGCAACCAAACAAACAGAATAATTCAACTTTTTAAAACTGCCCGCCGATGCAAGACGCGTTTTAAAACTAGGCGTCTATTTATCAGGTAAACATGGAAGAGAAATACATCGTCTTTTTTCCTTTATTTTTGTAAGAGTAGACTAGAAAACTTATAGTAGGTTGTGAGGTAACACACACACACACACACACACACACATATATATATATATATATATATATATATATATATATATATATATATACATAGAGATTTTAATTAATTAATTAATTAATTTATGAATTAATTTTTGCGTGCATAAAAGGAAGACATGGACACGTGGGTCTTGCTATGAGTGGTCATCATCATGCCTACCTGGGCTTGGATCAAGCTTCGATGTCAATATTCGTAGTTTAGCGTTTTGTTCCTAGACAAGTATTACCTGCCACGTTTTATGCACGACTTTTTATCGCCTAAAATGTTACATTGAATATTTTTGTTATTGAGATAACTGGCGATAGTACACCAATGTTTACAGGTTAGTTTATTATTTGCTCCTGAGCGTGTTTAAGAATATGCAGAGGACTACATTCATTCGCCTGTAATCTGACACGTGCATATATATATATATATATATATATATATATATATATATATATATATATATATATATACATATACATATATATATAAAGTGCACACTGTCCTTCATTAAAATGTGATAAGTAGTATCCATGTGACCAGATCATACGTTATTGCTACATACACTAAAATATGAATAATGCACAATAATAGCAATAAATGCCGTGGGACTCAGAAGAAAGACCTGAGTGTCATGATAGGCAGGTACTCCCTCGATTGCCAACATGGCCGCATCGTTCGAATGTTAGCTCCTTTAATTTCAGGAACAAGATCACGGGAAAAAAGCAGGGTAGTAAACTCTCTAATTTCAGGTATGACAAGGAGGCAGACCAAACACAAGAAAGCAAAAATGAAACAAAAAAAAACAAATAGCCATGAAAAGAAATGGATCACAAAAGAGAACAGACTGGTAATGGAATGCTACTACAAAAGCCGCCACCCCACGGAAAGAGGATATCGGAAACGAATGAAAGATCTATGAGACATATAACGGAACAAAGGATATTGATTTACTCCTCTCCAGGAGTTAGGCACAAGGCCAGTTCTTATCTTACTCCCACAAGTAAGATGTGACCCAAGGTCGGGTCGGGAAAGTGGGATTTAAAAATTGTCTGGGCAGCCCCGTCGGCATTCCCCGGTAGGGGCGTCCTAGACAGTAAGCAATAAACTTACACCTCCCCTAAGGGGGGAGGCGAAGCCTGGGAGGGTTGACCTCCTAGAACTGCACAGGACAGTCCCATAGACCGACGTAAATCAAGCCCCGAAATCCAAGACAATACCAGTCTATGGGGTGCAGTATCCATCAGAACAGATACTACACTTTTATCTTAGCCAAAAGGCCAAAAATAACGGAACAAAAAATAGCAGATAAAGAAAAAAAGATTCTCAAGAGAGGATGTTTCTTCGGAGATGGAATTGACGGAAATCAAACAAAATATAAGTGGCGGAACAGAGCAAGCAACACCACTTGACGAGAACCCCCAGAAAGAAGACACGCAAAACATAAACACTTAAACTGAAGACTAGAAAACCACAGAACTTACCGAGGAAGTAGCAAGAGAAGTGAAAAACATCTAACGGTGCATGTCCAAGAACAAAGAAATACTCCCATCCCTAAGAAACGAAGATAGGAAGAAGTAAAAAGCATAAACAGAGAAAGTACACTGATCCCTCGCAAACAACCCAACAGATACTATCACCGGCCTAAACAACTCGATATATGCGAGGGCAAAATCAATAAGTACGAAACTAAAAAAAGACTTGGCATAAGAATGAGCCCACAAAGTATGGATGGGAAATCAGGCTGGAAACCCAGATCACCAAACTTCGGAAAGAAGCTAAAACCGTAAACAGGATAGAAAAGAACAGAAAACGCTGCAAGAAAAGAAATCTGAATCACAAGAAAAGACTAAATAAGAAGTATGACGAACTAAAACAAACGATAGCAGCAATAGAAGGAGGAATGAAACGATATAGATACAAATCGGAGCAGCACAAACAGAATATGACCTCTGAAAACAATGGAAGCTAGATATATAAAACATAAACGAAGAAAAAACAACAACAGAACGACCGGACCCAACAGAGACAAAACACTTCTGGGGCAAGATATAGGAAAAGCCTTAAAAACACAACAACAATGCCAAATGGCTGAAAACGTGAAAGATGAACTACAGGAAATTGAAACGGAAACAGAAACAACATTAATGAAGAAACGATTAAGACAACCCTAAGGAAAATGGCAAACTGGAAAGCACCCGGCCACGATTAAATACATGCGTAATGGCTTTTAAAAATTCATGACTCTACATGAAAGGCTAGCGCAGAAACTGAGATAATATACACACAAAACAGACGTATCAGAGTGGATGCCCAAAGGAAGGACTACGCTAATACAAAAAGATGCAAAACAAGGAACGACACCAAGCAACTACAGACCAATACCCTGTTTATCAACAAAGTGTAAAATCCTAACGGCACAACTCAGAGAACAAAACTACCAATCGCTGCACAATCTTGGACTCCTCCCCGATGGAACGAAAAGGGTGCCGGCAATGAAAAAGATGTACGCATGACATGTACATAGATCAAACAATTTTGAAGGATGTAAAAAGCAGAAAAAGCGATGGCATGGATTGACTACAATAAAGCTTACGACAGAATCCATCAAGCATGGATAATTTAAGGCTTAAAAATATACAAGATACACGACAGGATTATTAATCATATTAAGAAAACAATGGACACATGGAGACTAAAACTGGCAGCTGAAGGACAACCCCTGACCGAGATAAAAATACAGAGCCATCTCCCAAGGAGATTCCCTATCATCTCTACTATTTATGATAGTCATGGTGCCACTCAACTAAATATTAAAAAAATGTGATACTGAATACAAGATTAAAAACACAGAACAAAGAATAACTACCGCGTGTATATGGACGATCTGAAAATATTTTCAAAAAACACAAAGGAACTGAAAAAGCTAATAAATACGTCCAGCATCTTTATCCATGACATTCAAATGGAATTCGGAATTGAAAAGTGTGCATAGCTAAAGATGAAAAGAGGAAAACTGAAGACGCGAGAGGGCAAGGAAATATCCAACCAAGAGATGAGGGCGCTAGGCTAACATGAAAGCTATACATATCTGAGAGTTCTGGAAGCAGACATCATCAAATCTACAGAAATGGAAAAGAAAATTGGAAAAGAACATTTGCGAAGAACAAGGAAACTCGTAGAAACGAAATTATATTGCAGAAATCAAGTAAAAGGAATAAACACCTCGGCAGTATCACTAATAAATTACGCTAGACCATTTGTAAGCTCGACTAAATAATAACTTAGGCACATTGACCAAATGTAGTATATTTTCTGTTGTCACTATACCACCCTCCGACGAATTAGCGGCTCTTTGGGGGGGGGGGTAGTGTAGTATCGGTTCTGTTAGCAAGATACCATTCTCCCAAGCATTTCCTTCTTCTCTTTCTAATTGGGAACTACTATCTGCTGTCATGATAGCATCCTACTAGTTTTGAATGGGGTAGAGTAGTATATGTTCTACTGTCACGATAGCACACCCAAGGCATCACCTCCTTCTTTGTTTTGTAGGGGGTAGTGTAGTCTCTGTTCTGTAGTTTATGAGACAATCCTCATAGGAATTATCCCCCTTTTAATGTAGGATATATGTTCGTTCGTAATGATGCCATCCTCGCAGATATTATGTTCTTCTTTGGAGGGTAGCTACTATATGTTCGTTGGTAAGCAAGCAAAAGTATATTTGTGCTAGTATCAAAAATGCATGTTGCTTACCAGAACATTTTACTGTCGTTTCATTGTTTACTTATTCTTTAAATATCTCTTCATAAATTCCTGGTCAATGTTATACATTTGAAGGCAAATTCAAATTAATCGAAAACACTTCTGAAACACCTACCTTTTTTATTAAAATAAATGAAGCGACATGATTGCGCGTTGTTTATTTTCGTTTCATAAGAATTATATCGTGTGTGTAACGGGATTATATTCTTTTGTCTCCTTACTGCAGTTTCATGGATAGACCAAGAAACTGCAGATATGTGCTGAGATAACTAAGATGTTTTCCGATAATTTGAAATGAAGATTGACAATTTGTATTTTATTTATACTACTATTCTGATAACGTTTCGAACGATATAACCTCTGACCTTCTTCATATTCTTGGGGATCCTTCTGTGGAACCGAAGAAACTTTATTTGGAACCCTTAAAAAAATCATACTAGAATGGTCTACATGATAATGTAGCATAACAGGGAATATAATTTATTAACAATCAGTTCTAACTCGTAGTGTTCTAGGGTCTAAAAGTTCAATCCTTGCTAGAGGCGATCATCGCTGACGGAATGTAAATAATATACCCTGTAGATAAAATACAACGTTCAGTTCAAAATTCCGTAATGGTTCGCGAGTTCAACAAACATATTTGTAAGTTTGACTGGAAGGTTTCCAAGTTAGACAAGATAGACCTGAACAAAGTCGGTGGTTACGACGGACGAAACATTGTGAAAATAACAACTATTGTCAGAATAATAGTCCGAATAATGCAAATAACGCACATTTGTTTATGTTAAACTCACCTGTCGCTCTCGCATCAGTAACTTACCATCATACCCATGAATAACGGTCGATGCATTTCTCTGAAATAGGAGTGACATAAAGCTACCTAATGATTGAAGTATATGTTGTGCTATTCTAGTGGAGGTCTGGATGGTTCTTTCTCTCGTCGGTCTTTCCTGACACTTGACGAAACATTTCTGTGGTATCAATCGATGTAGTTTCATCGCAGTTTTCAAAATAGGTGGGCGGAAAAAGGGGGTTCCGATTATAGAACTCTACTTATATATCTACTCTGGCAGTTTCAGTTGCCTTGGTTTCGACTCCGTAACTTCTACCCATATTTCTAGGTGTTTTTACAATCTGCTATTCTATTTCAATCTCACTTTGGTTGGTCGGTGTTACCTGCCGACGTTCCTAACTTCTCGAATTTGTCCATAAATTGTAGGATGTCATTCTTTCATTACATCCAATAATCTCTGATTAATATTACGGTAGTTGTTGTCATGTTTAATATTCCCTCTATCAATCACCGTGTATTTATTTAGCGTTTCTGCCCCCTTCAGTTTCACCCCGTCAACTACTGGAGCAGAGAAATCTGGAATGACGCAGGATTATTCCTTTTTTCACTTCTGTTTGTCTTGCTTGGATGAGTTTGTACATATATACTTCCATGTCGCAGTGAATGTTATGCCTTTCGTTTGCTAGTACAGTGTTTGTATCAATTGTGGTTGTGTTGAGTGACTGCCAGTAGCGATTCCGTTTCTCTGCTTTTTGCAGCCAAATGTGTGGGTTTCGGCCGCTTCGTCTTTGTGCTGTCTTATAAATATTCTGTGTAGCTGCTGCTCTTCAATTGTTTGTATTCTCACCTTTCTGTTTCCAGTGTTTTTGTTCTCTTTTCTACTTTTATCGTTAGTAAATTTTTGGTGGTGTTTTGCAGCGATAATGAGCCTTTATTATTATCATCATCATTATAATTATTATTTCATAGTAGTCTCAACTTTATGATGTCTTTAGTTTGAGTTTTCTTCTTCTTAACATCAAGCCAATTCTCTTGACCTTAGACATTCAAGCGATACCTTAACACTTTCGCTGTTCTTAACGGGCAAGCCTTTAGCAGAATTGGAAAAGAAAGTCAATCTGTTTAAACCATTTATGGTGGATTTTCCTTATGGTTCTGAGCGTTTCAATAACAACAGGAATCACCTTTACTTCTTTACATTGCCATAGTCTAAGTAATTCCCATTTTACGTCTTGCTATTTATTTATTTATTTGTTCGTGTTTTTTCTCCTGCACTCTGGTATCGAAGGGGCATACTATATCAATGATTAAGTTCTTAATTTTGTTTAGAAAGATTAAGTCGGGGTTTGAATGTTGAAGAACCTTATCAGTTTGTATGCTCATGCAAGAAGTTTGAAATTTTCGTTCTCTTGTACCACTTCTGGCTTATGCTCATATCACTTCTCACTGTAGTCCAATTCATAAAAGTTGCATACATTCTAGTGTAGTTCCCTAGCAACGTTGTCGTGTTTCCGTTTTTTATACTGGTGTCGTGCTAGCATTGGGCATTCAGATACAATATGCACTTTCAGTACACAATCAGAATATCGTTGATTCTGCAGTTTTGTGAATGTAATGTTTTATGAACCTAGTGCGCTTGGCTTGTTCCTGAGCTGCCATTAAGGTGCTACGATAGATCTTTTGTGATGACCCCTGACCAATCAATTCCAACTACTATTTCCTCTCATTTCACTTCACGAAAAAGAATCTCATTACTTTCAGAAATAGATTTATATAGATTACCTTATTCTTTATTCAACACTAAGTAGATTTCGACCACCGTCATTTCCAGGTAGATACAATCGATCTGCATCTTTTTTCTTTGCAAAAGTTCCGTAAATTGTAAGCATTTTCCATGTTTTGGTATCCAAACATTTTAGTTCATCTACATTCCAGTCAATTATACCGGTAGTACATCGAATGATAACTACTGCTCTGGCATTGTTAACATAGATTGTATTTCGACTGTGTAATTCACGAATACTTCTTACTCGTCTGTTGTACTACGCGTTGACTTGGTTTTTTATTGCCTTGTTCTTAATCTTATCCGCCTCCAGAATTCCCAAGTATTTGGAGCCCCTGTCACTGTCTACATTATTTAGCAGATCTGTTGTTTGGAATTCAAGGCCATCATAATGGACAAGTTTACCCCTTTTTATAACACGAATGGTACATTTAGTGATGCCAAATTCCATTCGTATGTCATCATTAAATAATGTAACCTTGTTCATTAGAGCATCAAGTTCGGTTTCATTCTTTCCACAAACCTTATGGTCATCCATGAATAGTAAGTGGTTGACTGTAGGAAGTCCTTCTTCAAGTCCATATTCTGTTTTCAAATTGCGTAAGAGAAGTGTCAATGCGATCAAACTAATGACAAAAACCAGTTATTATTATCATCATCATCATCATGATTATCATCATTATTATCATTATCATCATCGTTATTATTGTTATTATTATTATCATCATTATTATTATTATTGTTATTATTATTATTATTATTATTATTATTATTATTATTATTATTATTATTATCATCATTATTTTATTATCATTATTATTATTATTATTATTATCCTTATTATAATCATTATTATCATCATTATTATGATTATTATCATTATTATTATTATCATCATCATTATTATCATTATTATTATTATAATTATTATTATCATTATTATAATATCATCATTTTTATTATTATTATTATTATTATTATCAACATTATTATTATAGTTATTATTATAATAATTATCATCATCAATATTATTATTATAGTTATTATTATAATAATTATCATCATCAATATTATTATTATCATCATTATAATAATAATAATAATAATAATTATTATTATTATTATTATTATTATTATCATTATTATTATTATTTACACACAATAAGTTTTCACATATTAAGCACTCATATTAACTAGTGGTATTCTCTGAAGTCTGAGTGAGAACAGGTCTTCCAATTTGTCCAGCATTCCCGCTGCTTTTGATAACTATCGTCAATTTAGTAATTTTGTTTATTTTGTTTGTTATATTGTTTAGTTTGAGCATTCAAGGATTGTTCGTAATATTTCGGCTGTTTTCATCATTTTCGTGCGTTGTCTGCTCTTCTCTTTGATTACAATTTCTCATAGTTTATTTTTGTTTTGTTTTCTGCGACTATTCCTAGTGTTTAACAGTTATTGGTACTACAGTGATATTCTTCATAGTCAAAATTCCTTTCAGTTCTCTCGAAAGTTTCAGGTATTTGCTTCGTTTTTAATCCTCCTTATTCATAACCATGGTAACTAAGGTTCGGTAGGTTTTCTCCTTCTTGTTGACTATTATGACATTCGGTCTCCTAGCTCGGATGAGTGTGTCTGTCTGTCGCTTCATGTCACAGGCGATGTGTGCATTTCTTTTTCCAATAATCTATTCGTTTTGTCTCTGTACAATTTGTCTGCATGTTTAAACATAGTTTCCACTTGACGGTTTTTTTACGCTGTCATGACTGTTTTTGTATTCTGTTTGGAACTAGTTTTACTGCCTATATTTATTATGTTATTCTTTAATTATTATTATTATTATCATTATCATTATCATTATTATTATCATTATTATTATTATCATTATTTAACTCACTTGGAGTTTTCAGACCATCATCACAAGTACTTGCAAAGTGACAATAAATAACAAGTAGTGTACCCTCGAGTCTGAGTGACAGCAAGTCTCCCTAGATTTAAAATAAACGTTGAGCGGTTTAGATGGTTATTATTATTATTATTATTATTATTATTATTATTATTATTATTATTATTATTATTATTATTATTATTATTATTATTATTATTATTATTATTATCAAAACTCTGTAAATTCCATCCACGTTTGTTTATAAAAGCTCTTTGTGTTCCATTGCCTGGAAAATGTAACTCTTGTTGTTTTTCCTTCAATTTGATTTCTTTAGATTAAAAGTTCAAATTCTATGTGAACCCGAAACACCACAGAACGATTGACATTTTAATCAAAATGTTTCTCTTTTCAAATTGTTTGGAAAAAATAAGTAAATGTGAGAAAAAGACAAGATGTGTCGATTCAATTTACGCGTTTAGTGATGAAAATATATTTCAAAGTGATAGAAAGCAACCAACCCACCAATGGTCGGACGCAGACACCGCAAAATGCGAAGCACATAAAAATATATTCTCTAGCTAAAAGCAAACAGTAAAATTTAGAAAATCATTTTCATTTTGTTGTTTGTTTGTTTTTTTTTTAGTAAAAAGAATTTCATCAAGAAAATTTGAATAGTGTTTACATACGAGTTCACATGAAGAATCTACAATGAAGTTTCGAGCTTTGACCATAAGGATGTTGGGTTGCGAAGGAGGCCCAACAACTGTCAGAATTTTAGAACTAGAATATTTACTTACATCCATACTTAATTCACACATACACAAATACACACACGCATAAGTAGGAAGATCCCACCAAAACGAAAGTCATTTAATGGCTCCTAAATGTCACAATACTTTCAGCAATCCAACTAGATATGGTACAAATTATAACAGTCGATGCTTGATTTGCCCACCAAGATTCAGTCATAAATGTCCAACAATCTTTATTTCATAGCCGTTCAATGCTATGCCAGCACACTTTCATGATCGTCTCATTAAGTGTGATCGTGAATAAGCTGTATATTCATCGGACCGCAATAATAATAATCTCTATCAAAATAATCTGTGACGTTATCTTAACGATAATGTCTATTAAAATAATCTGTAAGATTATCTTAAAGGTAATCTATATGAAAATAATATGTGAAGTTATCTTAAAGATAATCTCTATTAAAATAATCTGTGACGTTATCTTAACGATAATCTCTATCAAAATAATATGTGATGGTATCTTAACGATAATCTCTATCAAAATAATATGTGATTGAATCTTAACGATAATCTGTATCAAATTAATATGTTAAGTTATCTTAACGATAATCTCTATCAAAATAATATGTGAAGTTATCTTAAAGATAATCTCTATCAAAATAATCTGTAACGTTATCTTAACGATAATCTCTATCAAAATAATCTGTGATGTTATCTTAACGATAATCTCTATCAAAATAATATGTGAAGTAATCTTAACGATAATCTATATCAAATTAATATGTTAAGTTATCTTAACGATAATCTCTATCAAAATAATCTGTGACGTTATCTTAACGATAATCTCTATCAACATAATCTGTGATGTTATCTTAACGATAATCTCTATCAAAATAATCTGTGAAGTTATCTTAACGATAATCTCTATCAAAATAATATGTGAAGTAATCTTAACGATAATCTATATCAAATTAATATGTTAAGTTATCTTAAAGATAATCTCTATCAAAATAATCTGTGACGTTATCTTAACGATAATCTCTATCAAAATAATCTGTGATGTTATCTTAACGATAATCTCTATCAAAATAATATGTGAAGTAATCTTAACGATAATCTCTATCAAAATAATCTGTGAAGTTATCTTAAAGATAATGTCTATCAAAATAATCTGTAAAGATATCTTAACGATAATCTGTATCAAAATAATCTGTGAAGTTATCTTAACGATAATCTCTATCAAAATAATATGTGAAGTTATCTTAACGATAATCTCTATCAAAATAACATGTGATGTTACCTTAAAGATAATCTCTATCAAAATAATCTGTGATGTTATCTTAACGATAATCTCTATCAAAATAATATGTGATGTGATCTTAATGATAATCTCTATCAAAATAATCTGTGAAGTTATCTTAAAGATAATCTCAATCAAAATAATATGTGATGTTATCTTAACGATAATCTCTATCAAAATAATATGTGAAGTTATCTTAACGATAATCTCTATCAAAATAATATGTGAAGTAATCTTAACGATAATCTCTATCAAAATAATATGTGAAGTAATCTTAAAGATAATCTCAATCAAAATAATATGTGATGTTATCTTAAAGATAATCTCGATTAAAATAATCTGTATGATTATCTTAAAGGTAATCTATATCAAATTAATATGTTAAGTTATCTTAAAGATAATCTCTATCAAAATAATCTGTAAAGATATCTTAAAGATAATCTCTATTAAAATAATGTGTGAAGTTATTCTAAAGATAATCTCTATAAAAATAATCACCAGCTTATTCCTTGAATGACAGGACAATCGTAGCCAAAAGTAGGCAATTTCAGGAGAGTTGTGTGTCATCATTGTTGATAATTTTTTCGCGTCTTATTCTGGTGTGCTTGTCACTGAACGGTAATAGAACGAGGATTGTTACTGAAACTTGGTGGACAAGTTATTTGTACCAAATATGGTTGCATTGTAAAAAGAGTCGTGACTCATATTAAAGGAGGCATGGGTGGGTGACGTTTATTTAAGTAACCCTGTACAACCAAACAATATATGTATATATATATATATATATATATATATATATATATATATATATATATATATATATATATATATATATGCATATAAAATAGTAAATTATGTATACCTACGTACGCCGACGTTTCAAGCTTACGCTCTAATCAGTGTGAAAAGTGAGAATTTAAGACGGTCACGGAGTGCGAACCCGGTTCACAGAGTCAACCAAAATTAAGCACGCTTTATATAATTCATTCACAGAAATCTGCTTTGTAATATAAAGGATATAATCGGAATATAATTTTAGCAGTCGCTATGTAACGACTGCTATATATGGGCTCAGGGTTTAAAATCTAGGCACATACCGCCACACTGATGAGTCGTAGATGATGAAAAAGCTGCTTGCGGAAGACTATATATATATATATATATATATATATATATGTGATAGTAAATTGAAAGATGCCTTATCTTAGTAAGCCCCTTAAATAATTAATCATAGCTTACGTCAAAAATGACGCTAAACAATTCTTCTTCGCCAGTGTTCGCACTACTCGTCACTATCGGTTAATTTTGAATGGAGGTCACTACGATGTCATTCTGACTCAGAATTGACCTGGAATTGATGACAAATAAGGGTTGACTCAACATTCACTAAATCTCCTAAATTCTAGTCTCGCCACTCGGTGCTATTCGTGTCGTGCCCAAAATAGTTTGGGGTAGGGGGAGCTTCAGTATTCGATTAGTTTTCGAAGTAGGGTAGGCAGAAGAAATAAATAGGATGGACTTCGTAGAATGATGTTGCATATCTTTGCCGTCGTCTGTCTAATGGCTTTGGTGTTAAAAACTCGTGAAGCTCAACGAAATAATACTAGCTTTCTCGCCTAGACTTGTTAGCGCTGAAATAAAAAACTTTTCCAGCGTGAATATCATTTACAGACACATAATTACGACCATTTTTTATATCTATCTTAATATTTGCTGTGGCATAGTAAGGGAGACAACCCCATTTTGTTTCAGCTTTTCATTTATTACATACTATTATATTTCTAGCTGACTCGCTTCCAATTCGGTTTTCTCACTACCAAATCATTTTCTAACTTCGTCGATGACGTCACTTATCATGTGATTCACACTAACTCTGTTTTTCGGTTCTCACGTTTAAAAAAATGATCCTCTGAACTCGCCAAAAAACAAGTTGCGAAGATTGTCCTTAAACCCTTTTCCAAGGGCATTCAATATGTCACAAACAGAAAATAATAATTATTAAAAACTAGCAGGCATAGCCGACATTCAATATACAACACTAGGAACGAACTTCTTACCCAATAGTTTCCAAGTCCGTTTAATGTCAGGTCCTGGACTATGAGAAACTGAATCTATTTAGCCCTATCCCCGCCAGTAATGTAAATAACAATACGTCATTTTTGATCGACTGCCAAATACTATTTGTTTCGAAGGGTTCCATGCGTTGAACTGCTTTAGAGTCGATTCTTCATTGCATGCTTAGAATATTCAAAGACAAAACTGAAACTTTGAATTTTTCAATTTTTTTTTTTAAATGAAAGGTCAGAATTAGCATCGTTTAACACTTGAAGTCGAAAAGAAAATCGGAAAAGCAAAAAACGAATTTACCGACAATCACATAAGAATGGCTCTGACATAAACAGACGAATTATTATTATTATTATTATTATTATTATTATTATTATTATTATTATTATTATTATTATTTACTTTTTATTTATTTTTTTCAAATTGAACCACAATTTCATCGATCAACATTTAATTTTTTTTTATTTAAAACTGTTTCAAGTCTGTAAATGACGTTTGATCGCAACCACCACACTTAAAATATAAATTATTTCACATTTAAAAAAAAAAAAAGAATAGAAAGTGCGACGTTCATCAACATTAAAAGGCCTTGTCCGTTGGTCCGTTAGGATTCCGTTTGAAATCGAATTTTCAGCCCTAGAAGTGCATATTGAATGGACTCGTTTATTAAATTAATATCTCAAACAGTGACCGCCGAGTAGATGGAATTTATCTTCGGCAGACCAATACCCTTCTCGTCTGGGTAAGGAAACGACGATGGTTAGGGTTAGGGTTGTGGTTAGGGTCAGTCGCCATTCCCAATTCCTATAGTTTGTACTGACATTTTCGTCGGTCAATTTTCCCGTGTGCGTTTCTTACCGAATCTCCCACAAATTCTTTATATCTTAAAAATTAATTTGTCTTATTTATAATTTGTATTTTCTTTTATAGGTTTAGAGTAGCATTGACCACAGAATGTCATAATAAGAATGATACACAGCTTAAAAGTGATGAACATCTTTATTTACACACATACATGAATACCCACACACATGAATACACACAGAAATGAATACATATGCATGAATACCCACACACATGAATACACACACAAATGAATACACACACATGAATACACACGCATGACTACACACACAAATGAATACACACGCACACATGAATACACACACCTCATGTATACATACACACATGAATACACACACACATGAATACACACACAAACGAACACACACACAAACATATTTGTAAATATCTTGTAATCACATTATGACTATTATTATACTAAAGATGAGTTAATAAACGGTTGTTTACCCAAGGAATGTTACTTTGGAGTATTATTTTTATTTGTTATCATATATATATATATATATATATATATATATATATATATATATATATATATATATATATTAATCATACCAAATTATATCCTCATTTTGGGTGTCAGTTACATTAGAAAAAATAACTTTCATACTAATTGTTATCATTAGCTGCAATTTGCAATTAACTAACCCCATAAGTTATCATCTATTCTAAGTTGCTGTCTATCACACTCTCTCATTGTATGGTGTTATGCATCCTAGCATTTATTTTATGAGGTATATATCTTCTGTTTATTAACAGTCGAATATAATAAAAAAGGAATAAATACAAAGATCGGAATCGCCTATTATAACCAAAAGGGGATATTATTAAATACAGTAATATTATTTAACTGTGTGGAGAAAGCAAACTAGAAAGTGAGGGAGAATATAGCGAACAGAAAAAGACTAATTTAAAATTTTGTCTGCTTATATTTTGTACCATCTAACTGGAGCTCAACGTGTGACCCAACCAGTCATATTTTTTCGAGTATAAAATATGCTGTTTTTTGGGTTGAACATGCTGGTAAGTGAAATAACAAACTGCCACTAGCGTATAAACGCAATGCTATTTGTGTAAACAAATAAAGCTTTCGGCATTTAGCAATGTTTATTGTTGTGATTTCACCAAATGACTAAGTTATTATAAGCGCCGACTATCGTCTAGTCGGTCGAGTTTCGATCCCGGCTTGAGCCAGTGTCTTGTCTAGCCGCAATGAACAGCTGTGATACAGCGAAACCGTCTGTATTTGGATAACTATATATATATATATATATATATATATATATATATATATATATATATATATATGTGTGTGTGTGTGTGTTTGTGTGTACATAAAACATAAAACCTACTACCGCCCAGCATACGATATCCAAATGGAAATACTTAAAGAAAAAGGTGTGCAACCTCAGCAATAATTCACACGATACCGTATAACAGACTATCAATCGAATATGAAATAGTAAGCAGAAAAAAAAGATTGCATTACATTATATATTTAATGTTAACCTCCGCCACGGAGGTTATATTTTCGGTCGAGTGTGTTTCACTATGTGTGTGTACAGCCAAGCGTTCACAGTGGTATCAAACGTATGTTCTTGCCGTGTCTATTATCACATTGTTTCTTGCCTATCTATTTTATTTGTTTAATGGTGCCCATAACAATATATTCTATTGTACCAGATTACTAAACCCGAAACCTAAGTTGTTTTATTTTTTTAATTAAAATGATGCTATATATGTGGCGTCATTTTCTGCAATGCATTGATAGAGTCGATCTAAAACTTCTCATAACTCTATGTGCTGTTTCAAGTGGATTTTCGGCGATTTCCTCTCTGATTCTTTTCTTCCAATGCAATATTATCACCTTCCAGGGAAGGTCTTCTGGCTGTATTGTGAATTTCTCGGTTGGTTGTGTTTGTTACGGTGCCAATGTAATACTATCCGGTGGACTACCAGCTCTCCAGTGACAAAAAACAAGCACACCGCTTTCAATAAAGGGGTCAATTACGTCCGTATGTCTAACAGGACTTTGGTTTGGTTTTAGGTTTCATTAATTCTCTCCATATAATTAATTATCTGAGCTATTCTTTTATATATAAAAATATATATTCTAATGTATGTTGACCGAAGAAACGTAAACTCGAGAGTCGGCTGAGCTGGGCTCCGTACGACCGTTATGTACGAAATCGAAATTCATACTGAAAATTTACTTTCGCTGGGAGGAGGGGGGAATTCCAAAAGAGAAAGCATAAATATGACTACATATTCAAAAAAGAAACACAGAAACGACTACAGTAACTGAGGTCCCCGATTCACAAGTCTTGGCGACAGCTGATTTGACTTAACCCGGTCGCCAATAATATCACTTATTGTAATTTTTGCTATCGCTCGACAAAGACCCATGACATTATAAACATCCCGGATAGACGTTGACGGTTACAATGCCACAATAAACCTTCTTGGTTGTACGTGCCTCCCCAAGAGAATTATGAGAGTCAGGCTGCAGGCTCCCCAAAAGGGCGTGTATCTAGTGACTTCAATACGCGATTTACGGTGTCCTTTAGACCATTTACGAGGTACCCATTTTATAAGTTTTCCATGTTATGAGGAACAGTTGTATGCTCTGAGAAACACGTATTTGCTTCAACAGATACGGCACGTTTTTTGAAATTATGTCATAAGAGCTCTTCATCAAAATTTGAACTTTGTAAACCATCTCGTGAACGTTAATAAGCTGGGTGAATAGTTCGAGTCGCTTTGGTAGCTGTAAACTCATAAAACATTGTCTTTGAATGCTGTCATGTTTGAAAGGCTTTACACAGTTAATTTGTACTTAATTGTTCCTATAAAGAATATTCAATGTGATATAGATATATATATATATATATATATATATATATATATGTATTCATGAGTTCGAATGTAAAACGTGATGAACACTATTTTTCAATTTTTTAAATTACTGCTACGAAAAAAAGTTGCCTGTTATCACTCTAACACATTCTCAATCATTTTGTTAAAGTAATTTGATACCTTATTAATATTCTTGTTCTTAGTTAAAAAATATTTCAGGATCGAATTTTAGATTTCAAACATTCGTGTTAAGATCTATTTTCTTAATCTTAAAACACTGGATGTATCGTATTTTGCATTCGAAATCTTATATATATATATATATATATATATATATATATATATATATATATATATATATATATATATATATATATATATATAAATGTGTTTAACGAAGTAAAATACAGTCAAATGATCGTTCGTGTGTGTTGAAGAGCATCCTTCACAACATTTACTTGGTAATATGTATGAGCATAGACAGAACACAGCGGATCTAGAGGAGTAAACATTGAACAAACACTTTCTGTACATATTACGGGAAGTCTTGCTCATCTGGTGACAAACGGATGCTTCGGCAGATAGAATATTTCAGCTTTGCGGAAGACCATTCTCGACAACAAGAAGGTGCACTGCCCCAGTGACCTATGAAACGTAAAATGTACTAGTTTGGCAGGCCGTATATTTATCCAGCCGTGAAGTCAAGAACTTCGGCCTCCTAAACTAAATGTCTTCTCAAGTATGTCGCAAGTCTCTTCGGAGTTTCCACATCGATTAATGGTGTTAGGAATGCAAGAAAGGGACACAAGCGAGAAAACTAAGTGTCAATCCTGCAGCAAAGCACTATTTAAATGTGTTCGTTTCGCGAAGCGATTATTGTCGTTGCAATCAAAACCATGGATCTGTTATTAAAATGGTAAATATCACAGAGTCTTCAACAGTTTATCCAGGATTTCAGTTTAAAGCGAAAACTCCGTTCGTATTGATAGTGCTTCTTTGTAAATATATTGGAATGTAGCCAAAGAGAGAGCTGCATCGAAATTTAAAAGTTCAAAGAACGAACACTTTAGAAAATTAGGAAGCATTCTCTTTTTCTGTATTTCTATTGGCGGAATCAGGCGATCGCTTTAATTAATGGCGGGTCCGAAACGAATTTATGCAAACTGGAAATTAATGATGAAATTTGTCAAAATTTGCATATGCCAAGAATAGAAAAAGAGTGGGAAAGGTTAGTTAATTAGCGAGCTGGGGGGGGGGGCGTAAATGGTGAGATACGTCCATTGAACGTCTGTGAAGTTACTCACCGTTGGTCTGCAAATCCGTTAGTAATTCTGTCATGCTTAAGTCTGAAATAATATTGTTTTAGTTAATATGTTAGGCCTTAGATCTAAATAGTAGTTTATTAAGTTTTGTTTAAGTTCCAACTAAAACTAGAAAAAAAAACATGTGGCCTGTTGAGTCAGCCATTGTGCTCGGATCAAATTGGTGTAAGCAGACAAAAGTCAATTCGCAAATATCAAAATAAAAATATAAAATATAAAATTACTCACATTCTGTTTCCTATAACCTCTACCTTTTTCTCTTCACACCTTCTTTGTCTATTTCTCTCTTCACGCGTACCTTTTTCTGATGTCGTATTCTTTTAAAACACGGTAAAATTACATATTTCCATCGCCCGATTTTTTAACCTAGAATGACTTCCTGTGATTAAGTTATATCCTGACACGTATGTCCGGATATAACTTTATCACAGGAAGTCCGAAATGACACGGTAGTCTGATAGGATTCGGTCGTCGTATTTCTAGTTTCAAAAATCGGGCGATGGGAATATATAATTTTACCGCGTTTTAAAAGAATAAGACATCAAAAAAGTATGACGTCATGGACCCCTGACATAATGTTTCACTTCTAATGAGATTTTCTATTTAAACTCATGTAGAAAATCCAGTCTAATATGGCTAAAAAATCTAATTTAAAATAGCATTGGCATTGCTAATCGCGCATATTTAATAGACGCATCTTAATAATTTGCGATCTTTTCGATTTCGGCCGTTCAAAGTGAAAACATATTTCCCAATCAAGGGAACAGCTATTTCTAAGAGAGACAACATATGGGTGCGACTCCCTCCCCTAATTACAAAACGATGGAGACATTCGGAAAATTATTTTTACTTCTAGGAGTGGGAGTGGTCTAATTAAAGTTATATGACAGGCGGACCCAATTGAAACTTACATCTACGTTGAGGATTTGAATACTGAAGTCCTGTTTGGCATCGACTTGCTCATAACTCCCCACTCTGACCATTCTCCCTCCTTATTTTCCTTCAACGGCCAACAGTCCGTCCCTGTAGAGATGGATGGGTGCGCTCGTCCTCTATTTAGATCATTTGGCCGTCCAATGAAGAACATATCTGTACATGAATTAAAATAAAAATTATACTTATTTAATAAAAAGCTGTCATTTTATAATCAACAAACATCGGAATTGTTATTGTATCTGAGGAAATATTTGAATACGGGTCTTACAAAAAAGAAAATCACGCGACAAATGTTTATGAAATATATTCTTTTTTATTGGATTATCTATTACCTGTTAAGTTCACGTAAGTTTCTCGGACGTTTTTCAATATAAACTGAATTAATAAATTTAAAAAGTGCATATTAAAATGCATATTTCTGACTGATACATGTGATATTTAATATGTCAATCAATTCTTCTTGTATCATATATACAGAATGCAAAAGGTATCTGAATATATACGTTATTGTTATTATAAGAGAATTATTTTTTATTCAATAGAGAGGCCCACGGTTAACGTTACTATAAATGCTGAACATAGGGAATTTAGAAAAAGAAACATTTTTAAAAGTCAATTGATCTTTTGTTTACAAAATTAGCAAAGACTTACGATAAAAATATTATCATTATAAAAACGTAAGAGATATTCTAAACACTGATAACATTGAAACATCTAAATGTATTCGGTAACTAGGACACATCGTTGGTGGTAATCCGAAAATATAAATGAGGTTGATTGGAAAAGGAACAGTTTTAAATGTCTGAAATGACAGCATTTTTTTCCAATTTTTATCATTCTGTCTTTACTGCGAATAGGGCATCATAATTGTTGCCAGACATTCACCCGTTATTTCAGAGACACCAACCGAAAGTTATTTTTAAAAGTGTAATAGACCCTTTAAAATTATTGCTTGGATCTCTCTTCCACTTGGATCAGTAGTTTTTTAGATTCTTTTTTATGAGTCCGGTTGCTCCTATAATTACTGAAATAGTGAAGATCTTCCGAAGATTCCAGTTTCTTTTCGATTTTACATAAAACCTGAGTATTTAGTTTTCTTCTTCCTTTCAGCTTTATAAGCATCATTAGATACACCAACTTCACCTAAGGTTGCTACTGTCTTACTTTTGTCCCATAATCTTATGTCAGGTTCAACAGATCCGTTTACTAGGTGTGTAGCTGTTTGAATTGCATAGTCATAGTGGATAGTGTACGACTTAATTCCAACTGTTCTTTCTTGTATATGTTCACAGGACTTGCTGCTACACTGGATATTCAGTATTTTTCAGATAGTTAAGTAAAGATATTTATACACTTCATGGTGTCGCATTGTATACTAGCCGTACCCCAGCAGAACCTTACAACTGGATGTCAAGTAGCTATTACGCTTTACTTCTGTGTGGCATCTTCTTAAAACCATTAGTCATGAAGCAACCATTATCATTTCATGTTCATAGTTAAGCGATCCTCTTTTGAGCCAATCTACAAAGCCTTCCTTACTTATATATTCCTGAAATAGTTTTTCAGAAAATATTTCGTTGTTAGTTGGCCGATTCTTTTAGTTTTCCACTATGGAATGTCTTACTATATTTCTGGCGGCTCTTTAGAACTATTTCCGTGGCATACTAGATTAGTGTTTTTGTTTCATTTGTGAGAGTCTTATTCAAAATGTTTGGCCTGTTTTGTGAGTGAGGTTGTTTAACTGGCTCTAGTATTTTGATGTTGATGTATCATCATAAGGGTTGGGTTCTGAGAGCTGATTGGTAAGTTCTCACGGTAGTGGCTCGATGTTCATGATTAATTTCTGAGAGAATCACACCTCCTGCTCCTATGGGCAGACGCAGCCTTGATAGACACTGGTTCCTGTACATTACTATGTAGAGTGTCAATATTTATCTTTATTTCAGTGTCTATTCTGTTATTGTCATATTGCGCTAATCAATAATGACTAAGGTGTATGTTATTACTGGCATGCCAAGTTAGTTAATTTAAGTCATTTTAATTTTATTTGTAAACTTTGCAGATTTTTTCTTAAACGATGCCAATATATTCTCTCCTCTTGGCATGTTAAATTGAATAATTATCTTCAATGACAAAGTATTACTATCAATTCTGCTCTTCGATGTCTTTACTATCAGTCTCTTCATCAAGCTGTGTTTAGTGTGTGAAGTTGTTTCCTCTCCCCCAGCTCTGATGGAGACCTTGGCACATTTGGCAAGGCAAAACGTTATTTTAATATCTTTGGAGAAGGTATTACAATCTGAAAAATTCTACTTAAGTCCGTGTCTAAACGTGTATTTAGCTTGCGACCATCCGTGAAGAACAAGTAGTTAATTCTTTCGTTTGAGTCTTGTTGGTAACCCTGGCTTAGGTTGAAGACACTCCGGTATTTATTCAGTAGATTATTTAGCTTATCTATCGCCAGGCAAAACATAATCAAATGCAAGCCTTAAAGCTGTAAAGGTTATTTTACTTCAGAAAAGAAACCATCACACAAGGCTCACTCTTTTGGACCACTATATATTGAGCATTATTGTAAAATGTTAATGGGTAAAGTTATAAGACGAAATCATCTTTAAAAGTCTGCAATAACGGTCCTTGTGGATAGGCAATCCATACATCACATAAAAGTTGTTATCGAAACTGAAGAAACCTTACTGAATACAATTACGAAGTAATATATTTATTCATATATCCTCTAAAATATTATAATCTTTTTCTAAGCATAATGTGTGTATATGTATAATTCTGATCTAAAATACGTTACGCACTCTTTATATATGTTAAAGCCATGTTATTAGAATTTTCCCGTCATTAGGGGAAGGTTAAATAAATCAACAAGATAAATAGTTCTTACTTTTTTCAACAATAAGCGCGGTGTGTATTATTTTTTACGTTTTGTTTTATACGTAAACTTATTTTAATATAAAAAGTAAAGAATTCTGAAATAAAACAAAATTTAGAGCAGAAAAATTTTTTTATTTCCAGGATACATTTTATGAAAAGTCTCCCTTATTTTTGAATAGCATGGCGGCTATCCAGCGTTGCCCGGTCGTGTGAACAACAAAATTGGAAAGTTAAAATGTGTGTAACACCTTTTTTTAAAACCACGCTCTGTACCTCTCCCTTCTTTATCTATCTCTCCTCTCTCCTGTCTCCATCTCTCTTTCCCTTTCTTCCTCCCCGCCCTTTTTCTCCTTTCATCCTCTTGCACTACCATCTCCCTCTGCATTCCCCCCTCCCCGTTCAGATGCAAATCTTTGATCCTAGCCTGAAGTATAAGAAAAAGTATTTTAGTTCGAGTTTCACACCAAAGGTCGATGGTAAACTAGCTCTAAATATCGACCGCCACACTAATGTTGTTACTGCTAACAAAAAAGAATGAATTTTACAAAGAAAATGTGTCCATATTTTCTCCAAGGCAATGCTGAAAATAGCTTTTTGAGTATGTCTTATGTTGTTTGTGACACTTAGCTAGACAAACAAGCGGACAACAGCCCTGTATATGATAGATCAGTCGATTTTGTAATGATATCCGAAAGTATTAAATTATAATTCGAACGGCCAACATAAAAATATAACAGGGTTTTCTGACTAACAGAACAATGTAATATGTAGTTTCAAGGTGGATTAATGCCCTGTAATAAATATGGGGAACGCCCCGACTGTACTAGTTCTCTCTCATACTCACCGAGGCTAGCATTGATATGCTTTTCAGAATATTTCATCGTATAAGGAAGGAGTGTCAGTTTATTCTCTAACAGTTCTAAAAAAGTGTCCAGTGTTTAGATTAAGCGGTTATGACTTCTTGCTTTAGCGACTTGAGCAGAAATGCAAAAGTTACAACGCTGTGCATAGAACAAATATTTAAATAATTTGACTGAATGAGAAAGCATGAATTCGGGGAGGGGAGGGATGTTCCTTTTCTCTTACTTCGTCCATTTGTCTGCACATCCGAGGAGTTACGCTGTCAAATCCACGTGTCTTTTTATGGCGTGTAACTAACAATGGCGCGAGAAAAGTTTTTAACAAAATCAAATCAGACGACAAATCTGCCATTTTAAGAGATCTGCTTTTTCGTTCCTTTTGTTCTTTTCGTATTATTTTGGTCTTAATCGGACAGAATAATGTTTTTGACACTGTCCGCTAGTCCGTGATTCTCACCGTCTTCTCAGTTTATCCAAATTGGTTTATTAATTATTGACAACATCTTGCATAGAGTTATATGACTATGAACGTAGAAAGTGCCCCCAAAACGTTTTGAAAATATCTAAACTTTTCTTCATTATATCATGCTCAAAATCCCACTCAAGCGTTAGAAGTAATTGTTATGTCTGGCGTGACCACTGATCTCCCTAAAATACCACTCGTGGAATTGTTAATATAAACAAGTCGTTTTTCAATTTTTCGAAGTGCATCAAAATATTCACTCAGCTTGAGTAGAAGAATATCTAGACTATCTAGAACGCGCAGATAGTTTACAAAATTCAGACGAAAATTTGAGTCAGTCCTACGAAACACAATTGATGTCACATCTGTAATATAATAAATGTCGCATCTGTAATATGAAAGTGTTGCATCTGTAATATAAAAGATGTCGCATCTGTAATATAATAGATATTGCATCTGTAATATAATAGATGTTGCATCTTTAATGTAAAAGATGTCGCATCTTAATATTTGGCATTTCAGATTAACTGTTGAGGATTCAGAATTATATTTTGTTCTATAAGTTGATGGTTGATGCATTCTCCACTGAAGATAACGAAATGAAAGTAAAATAAAGATTCTGGTCGTATTTACCAGTTTTTCCAGTACCTTTTAATTTTTTGCAAATAGTGTCAGGTCATCCATGTTCATCAGGTGGTTTAATCTTAGTTCTGTGTCTGTAAACTTGTATCCGGCATCACATTTTCTGAGTATGTAGTTTAGTGGCATCATAGCTATTATAAAAAGTAGTGGTTATAGGGAGTCTCCTTGGAAGATGCCTCTCTGTATCTTTATCTCAGTCAGGTGTTGTCCTCCAGCTGTCAGTTCCAGTCTTTATATTTCCATTGCTTTCTTAATAGGTTTAATTATACTTTCGGGTATTTGTATATTTTCAAACATTCAATTATTTATGCTTGAGGGATTCTATCGTAAGCGTTTTTGTAATCAATGCATGCCATGGATATGTTCTTTTTTCTCTTTTTTTACCTCCTTCAGGATCTCTCGATCGATGTATAGGAGGTCATGCGTCCCTCTTCTCCCTTTACGGCATCCTTTTTGTTCTTCGGGAAGTAGTCCACGTTTATTTAGGGACTGGTAGATTTGTTCTCTCAGTTGTGCCGTCAGGATTTTTTAAGTTGTTGGTAAACAGGTTATTGGTCTGTAGTTACTTGGGGTCGTTCCTTTTTGGGCATGTTTTTGTATAAGCGTTGTCCTTCCTTTGGTCATCCACACTGGTATGTCTGTTTTGTGGATACATCCTCTCAGTTCCTGCGCCAGTCTTTCATGTAGGGTCATGAATTTTTAAAACCAATATGCATGTATTCCATCATGGCCTGGTGCTATCCAGTTTGCCATTTTCCTTATGATGCCCTCAATGGTTTCTTTAGTAATCTCCGTTTCTGTTCTTTCTTCTATTTCCTGTAGTTCATTATTTATGTTTTTTAACCACTTGGCATTTTTGTTGTGTGTTTTAGGCTTTTCCCATATCTTGCTCCAGAAGTGTTTTGTCTCTGTCGGGTCAGGTTGTTCTCCTTTACGTTTTTGTAAAACTGGCTTTCATTGTTTTCAAAGGTCCTGTTCTGTTTTTGCTGTTCTGATTTGTATCTATATTGTCTCAGTCTTCACTCTATTGCTGCTATATTTTGTTTTAATTCTTCATAATTCGTATTCAGTCTTTCCTTGTGAACCGGATTTCTGCTCTTCTATCTTTTCCTATTCTCTTTAATCCTGTTTACGGTGTTAACTTCTTTCCGGGGTTTGCTTATCTGGGTTTCCAGTCTGATTTCCCATCCAGGTTTTGTCGGCCATTCTTTTTTTACTTTCATACTAGCCAGGCTTTTTTTTCTTTTTTTAGTTTTATACTTACTTATTTTGCCCCGCATATATCAAGTTATTTAGTGTCTGTTCTGGATGTACGCGAGTACCTTGGTTTTTGTCTCTGTTTAAACTTTTGACTTCTTCCAATCTTCGTTCCTTAGAGATGGGGGATTTGTTTTGTTCTCAGACATGTATCGTTTGATGTTTTCCACTTCTCCTGCTTCTTCCTCGGTGAGTTCTATGTCGGTGAGTTCTGTGATTTCGTAGTCTTTGACCTCTTCCGTTACTGGGTTTATGTTTTGTCTGTCTTCTTTCTGGGGGGTTTCGTCGTGTGGTGTATCTTGCTCTGTTCCGCTCTTTTGTTTGATTTTTGTCAGTTCCATCTCCAAGAAACATCCTCTCTTGAGGATCTGTTTTGCTTGGTCTTCTATCCTTAGTTCCGTTGTATAGTAGCCAGTAGCAGTGTTCCATAGTGTTTCAATCGTTTCCGGTAGCCTCTTTCTGTGGGGTGGCGACTTTTGTAGTAGTATTCCATTACTAGTATGTTCTCCTTTGTGGTCCATTTCTTTCTATATTTTTTTAGTTTTTTTTTTCATTCCTGCTTTTAGTGTTTGGTCTGTGTTATTGTCATACCTGGAATTGGAGGGGTTACTTACCTGTTTTTGTCCGTAGTATCGTTGCTGAAATAAAAGTAGCCAACATTCGCAGGATGCTCATCGGGTCCCTCATGTTGGCCATCGATGGAGCATCTACCAATCATGACACTCAGATCTTTCTTCTGAGTCCCACGGGTTTCATTGTTATTATTGTGCATTACTCATATGTCAGTGTATGTGGCTACAGCAGGCCCAGGTTTAGTTTGCCTGTGATACTATCACGGGGATAGTGTTATCTCCTTTGAATGAGGTGAAATGTGAACTATCACAAAAAAATAATAAAATAATAATATATATATATGTTACTTAACTAGATAGTATAAGTTTTATAGACAGCCGGGTTGGGGGGGGGGGACAATAGATTTCTCTCCTGTTTTTATCTGATAAATGTATGCCGGATTTTAAAACACATACAAGTCTTTATATTTTGGACAATAACTTTCAAACATTTCATAATTAAAAAGTAAAACTGATTTTTCTGTCAGACCTTTGGCAATAAATCATATCTGATTAGTATAAAATATTAAAAGCAAAGAGTTACTTGTTAGCTTGTTTTTGTTTAAACAGAAGAAACAAAATATACTTAACTCGTTGCCGTCGCTTCTTATATTTGTTTGGGGCGTGAAAACCACTAGGGGGTATGTCACGTGTCTAAAAATTCTAGTTTTTATATCGTATTTTGGACAATAATTTTCAAAAATTCAATAATTAAAAAGTAAAACTGATTTTTCTGTCAGACTAGTTTTAAATATTAAACACTAACGGTTTCATGTTAGTTTTTTTGTCTTAATAAGAGAAACAAAAAGATATTTAACTCGTTGCTGTTGCTTCTTATCTAAGGGGGGGCGTGAAAACCGCGGGAGAGGGTTAGTCACTTGTACACACATTCTAGTCTTTTTATCGTATTTTGGATAATAATTTTTAAAAATTCCATAATTTAAAAGTAAAACTGATTTTTCTATCTAACTTTGGGCAATAAATCATATCTAGCTAGTTTTAAATATTAAAATCAAATAGTTGCATGTTAACTTTATTTTTGTTTTGAAAGGAGAAACAAAAATATGCTTTACTTTTTGCTGTCGTTATCAGGAGTCGTGTTTTTAAGAGATTAGTTGCGATTATTTATACATATTTATTATTCGTTTCACCAAAAAAGGCACAGTTTTCTTAGTCTCGTTCTTCACATGCGTGTGGAGTTTAGAACGAAGTTTATCCTATTACTAGCGCGACTTTCAAAGCGCAAGGATATTTGTACCGTCTAAAATCTGTCAGACCATGACTTTTTAAAAATCTAGCAACAATTTTATCAGGTGCCTTCCTGGTAGCAGACGCCTTAACACTCAATCTTTTTTCTGAGCAGCGCATAACTACAGGACGCACCACGATGTAAGTAACATTTACATATTCAATACACTCGTATATACTTCATCTACAACCCTGGCGATCTATGTTTTGTTATTGTAGTGGCAACTAAAGTATACTTTTTGTGTAGTGTTCGTCTACGTGATAACTAATGTTTACTCAATAGTTTTAGCCCATTTTAAAATGTGTCTCACAAATATCGTTCACATGTACAAGAATTAAGACATAAATACGAATTAGTCTGTCTAGTTTTTTGGGAACAGTAGTGGGTTCACTCGAGAAAAATGTTCAGCTTCTTGTTTTCTTTCTGTGTGTGGAGTAGACGTTTTTTAAACGACGCCCGGGCAATTTACTTATCTGTACCAATAGTGCACAACCTCGCAAATATATTGAACTACTTTGTGTACACGTTGTGGGCGTTTGTAAAATACTGACCGAATTTATTTAGAATTAGGTTTCTATTTGTTGCAGCGTTTATATAAAATATTTCATGTTGAGGTGTACTATTTAATACGTTTCAATATTGTTTTCCGAATACAATTCAAACTCGGCCATATTGTTTCCCAAACATCGCCAATTTCAAGAACATGTAAGGAGAAGTGTCCAAAAGTTACGTTTATTTCACCTTCTAGCAATATTGGATGTACGTGGTTAAGGATAGTGTTATAAACGGACAATACCAAGTCAGAATAAGTAAGAAAATGCATTTTCCATTTTAAGGTGAAAATATCGGCAAATAGGTCCCGCATAAGTTCAATAAGTAAATGCTTATTTTTCTAATCGGTCATTATTTTTCTAACAACCCAATATTTGGTAAGGCTGCACCAGAAGTTGCGTCATAGAGGAAAGTACGTGGCAGAGAAGCGTCGAAGTGAACGGATGCTGTTTTCGAAGCTTTGACTGCGAGAGTTTAGAAGGCGAAGATAATCTTTCTAGATGATAATTGCTGTAAAAGTAAACGAAATTCCAGAGAAAATAATTGATGTATTTGTTGTTCTTTTTAGTTGCTTTTATTATTCAAACCGACAAGGATTAACATGGAAGAAAATATCGATATATTCATGACTTTACTGTTCTAAGTACTGGGAGACGTCACTATTCAATGAGCTGACGAGAAAACAGGTGTATCTGATCGACAAAGAAGCCGAAAGGCAATGTATGCGGATCGTAATGCTATAAGATAGTCTGCTTCCGATTCTGCAGTGATTATGCGAACCTTGAGATAAGAAAGATGGAGGACGGCGGTCAGAGAAATGGCAACGTAATTTATGTGAGTTCTCTAAATTTTTTTTGTGGGAATTGATTTTTCTGGATGCAATCTAGTACTCACGGGAGGGACCACGTGAAAGATTGTTTATATCTCCGGTAAATGTGATGCTATAGAACAGACAGGCCTCGAACGTGACAGACACAATTGTCAGTCCGCGCCAGTATCCACTTCAAAGCCTGGAAAATGCCAAACGTATAATGAATTGAAGGACTTCCAACGACCTGAAAAATCAATTTACAACTTGGACTCAAAACACAAGATTATTTTGTTTATTTTCTATCTTTCACTAACTCTTTCTCGGGATATATATATGTATATATATATATATATATATATATATATATATATATATATATATATATATATATATATATATATATATATAATGGTTTTCTTTTTAGATTACCTTGAAAATTGATCAGCGATTTGTTAATATGTGGCAGTTTGGCAAACGCTGATAGATTTAAATAAATTATGACGTTTTCCATCGAACATATTTCAATTTCTATGAATAAAGAAAATATCAAGAAAGAGAGGGAGGAGAAACGTGCGTGTTTGCTAAATCTACAAAAAATGGCTGAAACTTAATCTTTTTACAAAATCAGTTTTCTTCTTTCGAAATATCAAATAAATTAACACAAAAAATGGAAATAAAACGCCCAAATATTTTTTCAGCAAGTCCATATTTTGATAGAAAATTGGAAGTAAAGTTGCAGAAATTATAACACGAGAACGGCTATTTTTAAGATGAGACCATTTGATCTGCGCGGTCCGCGATGAAATTATTATTTGAAATATTTGCCTACACGATTGACAAAAGAAAAGCCATTTATAGAGATGTTCGTGTTACATTGTAACCAATTTGCTTATCATATGACAGGAGAGGACCAGACACGATAGTTGGAAAAGGCAGAAGATTAAGAAACATCGATTATCCCAGATGACGACTCAACATGCATGTTTAGATTAGACTTGAAGATGACAATGATGTAGTCGGCTGAGAAGCAGATTCATGGAAGTTTGTTTAACAGATGGGATGTTCTAGGAAAGTATCTTTGTCCATTGATCTTCCATTTGGTTTTCGGTAAAAAAGCAAGGAACGTCCTTTGCTGTGGTTGTAGGAAGACGAGTTCTTGCAGTGAAGTTTTACATGGGGAATCAGGTATTGGAACCTAAATGAGCACCTGTCATGGGTATAACGATACAGTAGAGAGAAGCTATCAAAATTTATTCTGATTTAAAGAGGCTGAAGGGACAAAATGAGATAATCCTCCATCAGATTACGAAGTCAGTTTTGTACTCTGTAAAGAAGGAGTGCTCCGAGCAGCACCTCCCCAAATACGACAGCGGTCTCTATCCTAAGGCGTATATAGCTTTTATACATGTAGAGGGTTGCGTTAAAAGTGAGGTACTTTTTGGAGCGGTGGAATGATCCAACAATTTTCCCAGCAACCTTAGAAACAGATCTGATGTAAGTCTTCTATTTCAGGTCTGGGATGAAAATCTAAAAGTTTATCCAAGAATGGGGCGTCCTCAAAAGGAAAGCCATTAATTTTGACCGGGAGAAAAGTGAAAAGAGAGAAGCTTGTATTTAGAAGCGTTAAAAGTAACAACCCGCTCCCCCCCCATTGCACCACGTGTTCCAAATTCAAATCACCCAAATCATACTTTGTTTTCTGGCCGGTGCCAGAGTATGAACACATGTTGTCAGCGTGTCATTTAAAACGTAGGACAATTCCTCAGCTGCAATCATAAACCTCTTACGTCATAACATTATTTATTATTCATTCAGCATCGATATTTTAGGATGCCAACGATTTAGCTATGTCCTTTGTGTATCGTTTCATGTTGCAAGTGAAATGGGACAAAGACAGAGAAAGATACCTATGTATAAGCTCATGGTAATTAAAACATTTTTATACACGTGTTGTTTGCTCCATTCCTTTCATCAGTCTCTTGATAACAACCGACGTAATATCCGCCCAAACATCGTTGCTTCCGTTTCACACGATATAGTTTATTTTCTGAAGGTAAACTGTTCTTACTCTACTGACCCCTACGTCTAAAATACTTCCTTTTTGTAGGCTACCTGCAAAACATTTATTATATATGCTAGCCAAACTAGCATCTGATACTTAAAACTCTTTATTGTTCTATAAAAATCAAACATACCTTGATCGGGAACATAGTATCATTTACTATCGTTTATCATTATTGTGTTACATAGCAACCAATTTGCTTATGATCTATATTTAATTAAACCGTTCAAATAATACATAAAACCATACCTTGTATGTAGCCGGTGTCTAGTGTCCGTATGTACTTGCGTACTGTCTCTGTTACCTCCAAGACCGGGGATAATTTGCGTCTGCAATCAAAGCCATATCCCGCTTATAGCATCATGTATGGAATTAAATAATACGACACATGATCTTTTGAAGAGTACGATTTATTTCTCTCCGCATGTTAATCTAACCTACATATGTAAAGAGTGTGGGGATAAAAAAAAACGCTACATGAGATAAAGAGATGCTTATGACATAAGTGCAGCTACTAAGTATTATATTTTAGATCATCTTAAAGCGCGTTTTCTCGATTAAACTTTAACATAAAACCTCTCATATAACAAACGACAATTTCTCAAACTATCATGACTGAAGTTATCTTCGCCTGAGCTATATCGCTTCCAATTCTCACCAACCTATTCTATCCCGAACATATCTGAGCTTAATCGCTTCCGATTCTCACAAACCTACACTGTCTCGAACATATCTGAGCGTTATCATTTCCGATTCTCACCAACCCATTCTGTCTAAAACATATCTGAGCTTTATCGATTGCGATTCCCTCCAATCTATTCAGTATATCATATATCTGAGCTTTATCGCTACTAATTCTTACCAACCTATTCTTTCTCGAACATATCTGCGCTTTATCGCTTCCGATATTCACCAACCTATTCGGTCTCAAAAATATTTGATCTTTATCGCTTTCGATTCTCAATAACCTATTCCGGATCGAACATAACTGAACTTCATCGTTTCCGATTCTCCTACACTCATTTTGTCTCGAACATATCTGAGCTGTGTCACTTCCGATTCTCACCAACCTATTCTGTCTCAAACATATCTGAGTATTATCGATGCAGATTCTCACCAACTTATTCTGTCTCGAACATATTCTCTTTCAAACGTATTTTAGCTTTATCGCTTCAGATTTTCAACAACCTATTCTGTCTCGAACATATCTGAGCTTTTTCGCTTCCGATTCTCAGCAACCTATTCTGCCTAGAACATAGCTAAACTTTATCGCTTCAGATTCTTGCTAACCTGTTCTGTCTCAAAGATATCTGTCTAGAACATATCTGATATTTATCGGCGTCGATTCTCAACAACGTTATCCGTCTTAAACATATCTGAGCTTTATCGCTTCCGATTCCCACAAACCTATTCTGTCTGGAACATATTTGAGCTTTACGCCTTGGATTCTCAACAACTTACGCTGTCCGGAACATATCTCAGCGTTATTTTCTTCTGATTCTCACCAACCTATTCTGTCTCAAACATATTTGAGCTTAAACGCTTCCGATTCTAACCAACTTATTCTGTCTCGAACATATCTGAGCTTTATCGCTTCCGATTCTCACTAACCTATTTTGTTTCTAACATATCTGAGCTTTATCGTTTCTGATTATTACTAACCTATTCTGTGTCGAACATATCTGAGCTGTATCGCTTCCAATTCTCACCAACCTATCTTATCTCGAACATATCTGAGATTTATCGCTTCCGATTCTTATTATCGTATTCTGTCCTGGACATATCTTGGTTGTATCGCTTCTAGTTCTCACCAACTATTTCTGTCTAAAACATATCTGAGCTTTATCGTTTCTCATTCTAACCAACTTATCTTGTCTCGAAAATATTTGATCTTTATTGCTTTTAATTCTCAACAACTTTGTCTGTCTCGAACATATCTGAGCTTTATCGCTTCTGATTTTCACCAACCTATTCCATCTCGAAAATATTTGATCTTTATTGCTTTTAATTCTCAACAACCTTGTCTGTCTCGAACATATCTGAGCTTTATCGCTTCTTATTCTCACCAACCTATTCCATCTCGAAAATATTTGATCTTAATTGCTTTTAATTCTCAACAACCTTGTCTGTCTCGAACATATCTGAGCTTTATCGCTTCTGATTCTCACCAACCTATTCCATCTCGAAAATATTTGATCTTTATTGCTTTGTATTCTCAACAACCTTGTCTGTCTCGAACATATCTGAGCTTTATCGCTTCTTATTCTCACCAACCTATTCCATCTCGAAAATATTTGATCTTTATTGCTTTGTATTCTCAACAACCTTGTCTGTCTCGAACATATCTGAGCTTTATCGCTTCTGATTCTCACCAACCTATTCCATCTCGAAAATATTTGATCTTTATTGCTTTTAATTCTTAACAACCTTGTCTGTCTCGAACATATATGAGCTTTATCGCTTCTGATTCTCACCAACCTATTCCATCTCGAAAATATTTGATCTTTATTGCTTTGTATTCTCAACAACCTTGTCTGCCTCGAACATATCTGAGCTTTATCGCTTCTGATTCTCACCAACCTATTCCATCTCGAAAATATTTGATCTTTATTGCTTTGTATTCTCAACAACCTTGTCTGTCTCGAACATATCTGAGCTTTATCGCTTCTGATTCTCACCAACCTATTCCATCTCGAAAATATTTGATCTTTATTGCTTTTAATTTTTAACAACCTTGTCTGTCTCGAACATATATGAGCTTTATCGCTTCTGATTCTCACCAACCTATTCCGTCTCGAAAATATTTGATCTTTATTGCTTTGTATTCTCAACAACCTTGTCTGTCTCGAACATATCTGAGTTTTATCGCTTCTGATTCTCACCAACCTATTCCATCTCGAAAGTATTTGATCTTTATTGCTTTTAATTTTTAACAACCTTGTCTGTCTCGAACATATATGAGCTTTATCGCTTCTGATTCTCACCAACCTATTCCGTCTCGAAAATATTTGATCTTTATTGCTTTTAATTCTCAACAACCTTGTCTGTCTCGAACATATCTGAGCTTTATCGCTTCTGATTCTCACCAACCTATTCCGTCTCGAAAATATTTGATCTTTATTGCTTTTAATTCTCAACAACCTTGTCTGTCTCGAACATATCTGAGCTTTATCGCTTCTGATTCTCACCAACCTATTCCGTCTCGAAAATATTTGATCTTTATTGCTTTTAATTCTCAACAACCTTGTCTGTCTCGAACATATCTGAGCTTTATCGCTTCTGATTCTCACCAACCTATTCCGTCTCGAAAATATTTGATCTTTATTGCTTTTAATTCTCAACAACCTTGTCTGTCTCGAACATATCTGAGCTTTATCGCTTCTGATTCTCACCAACCTATTCCGTCTCGAAAATATTTGATCTTTATTGCTTTTAATTCTCAACAACCTTGTCTGTCTCGAACATATCTGAGTTTTATCGCTTCTGATTCTCACCAACCTATTCCGTCTCGAAAATATTTGATCTTTATTGCTTTTAATTCTCAACAACCTTGTCTGTCTCGAACATATATGAGCTTTATCGCTTCTGATTCTCACCAACCTATTCCGTCTCGAAAATATTTGATCTTTATTGCTTTTAATTCTCAACAACCTTGTCTGTCTCGAACATATCTGAGCTTTATCGCTTCTGATTCTCACCAACCTATTCCGTCTCGAAAATATTTGATCTTTATTGCTTTTAATTCTCAACAACCTTGTCTGTCTCGAACATATCTGAGCTTTATCGCTTCTGATTCTCACCAACCTATTCCGTCTCGAAAATATTTGATCTTTATTGCTTTTAATTCTCAACAACCTTGTCTGTCTCGAACATATCTGAGCTTTATCGCTTCTGATTCTCACCAACCTATTCCATCTCGAAAATATTTGATCTTTATTGCTTTGTATTCTCAACAACCTTGTCTGTCTCGAACATATCTGAGCTTTATCGCTTCTGATTCTCACCAACCTATTCCATCTCGAAAATATTTGATCTTTATTGCTTTGTATTCTCAACAACCTTGTCTGTCTCGAACATATCTGAGCTTTATCGCTTCTGATTCTCACCAACCTATTCCATCTCGAAAATATTTGATCTTTATTGCTTTTAATTTTTAACAACCTTGTCTGTCTCGAACATATATGAGCTTTATCGCTTCTGATTCTCACCAACCTATTCCATCTCGAAAATATTTGATCTTTATTGCTTTTAATTCTCAACAACCTTGTCTGTCTCGAACATATCTGAGCTTTATCGCTTCTGATTCTCACCAACCTATTCCATCTCGAAAATATTTGATCTTTATTGCTTTTAATTCTCAACAACCTTGTCTGTCTCGAACATATCTGAGCTTTATCGCTTCTGATTCTCACCAACCTATTCCGTCTCGAAAATATTTGATCTTTATTGCTTTTAATTCTCAACAACCTTGTCTGTCTCGAACATATCTGAGCTTTATCGCTTCTGATTCTCACCAACCTATTCCGTCTCGAAAATATTTGATCTTTATTGCTTTTAATTCTCAACAACCTTGTCTGTCTCGAACATATCTGAGCTTTATCGCTTCTGATTCTCACCAACCTATTCCGTCTCGAAAATATTTGATCTTTATTGCTTTTAATTCTCAACAACCTTGTCTGTCTCGAACATATCTGAGCTTTATCGCTTCTGATTCTCACCAACCTATTCCGTCTCGAAAATATTTGATCTTTATTGCTTTTAATTCTCAACAACCTTGTCTGTCTCGAACATATCTGAGCTTTATCGCTTCTGATTCTCACCAACCTATTCCGTCTCGAAAATATTTGATCTTTATTGCTTTTAATTCTCAACAACCTTGTCTGTCTCGAACATATCTGAGCTTTATCGCTTCTGATTCTCACCAACCTATTCCGTCTCGAAAATATTTGATCTTTATTGCTTTTAATTCTCAACAACCTTGTCTGTCTCGAACATATCTGAGCTTTATCGCTTCTGATTCTCACCAACCTATTCCATCTCGAACATATCTTGTTTACACATGCACAAGTGCAATTTAACTTTTCATGAACGCTGCAATTTTTAATCGCTATTAGCTTTGAAATTTACCTTTACATTTAATATGCAATTAAGCAAAACTTTAATTTTGCAATGTACTTGGCCATAAATTTTGCCAATAGCTTTTTCATTGATTTAGCCATTAACCTTGCTTTTCCGTTGCAATTCACCTGGCAATTAAATTTTCTAATAAATATGTCATTAACCATATCATAAACTTTGCATATTCTCACATATATTTTGTCATTTCCTTTTCCATGAATCATATAAGTCTTAAGCATTAACTTTACTATTAAATGTGAAATTTACTTTTTAATAAAACGCATCATTAATATTGCAATTAACACAGAAATTAAAAAGGGCACCTTTATTGTTATTAACAATATCATTAAATTTTAAAATAAACTTGAAATTAAATTTTCTATCAGCTTTGGCATTAATTATATTATTTTTAGCAAATAGATATTGCCATTATTTTTGCCATTAACCGGGCCATGCTGGCCAACTACGCTAGGCATTACATTTCCCATAAAACATGCCTTTAACTATGTAAAATTTGCATAAACATCTCCACAAAATAACCATTCACATTCAAATAAAACTTGTATCTACATTGTAATTAACTTTTCAATTATTATTGCAGTAACTTTATCATTAAATTTCTATTAATTGTGACATCTTAGCAATTTAATTGGAATTAACTTCGCTATACAAGTAACAACGTCGTAAAAATGGTATACTTTGCCATTAACTTTGCCATTACATTTTTAATAAAACTTGTTATACATCTTGAAATTATTTTCAATTAATGTTGCCATTATCCGTGCCATTAATGTTACAGTTAACTTTGCTATTAACTATTTCAATTAACAATATTAATACATCAACTTAGCAATTTAGCTGATCATCTACCTTTCAATTAACCTTGTTATTTACTTTGTCATGAAATATTTTCCATTTACATTATGTTAGAAATTAGGTTTGCCATAAACTGTGCCATTAAGCATGTGATTAACCATATTTTCAAAAGTGTATACACTTTTCTATTAACTTAAAGCAATTACGCGATTAAATTTTTTTTTATCACTCTTGGATTTTATAGAAATATTTTAATAGACAGCATTTCTGTGAAGAATACAGGCAGACATACATACGCTCCGTCGATTGATTGAATTACATTAATTTTATCAATGAAAATAAACAACACTATTACTGAATATCGGGCTTCATTTACAGATGGGAAATTTTTGGAAAGTAACTATGTTCATGGAAATTATTTTTATTGTTAGGCACACGAAGGGAGACACGGAAGGAGACACGGAATATTTTGCAGTTGTGTTTGTAAGACGCATTCCCCACTCGATTGCAAAGTCAATGTTCAACTCTGTTAAGACCAGAAAAAGTACTCTGTGCGGCACCTCCACAGATGAGGAAGTACTGTTTGATCTCAGGACTATCTGACTCTTATATAAGTTTCAGATACTATATGGCATAATCACGTTGACAAACCGATTCTCATTAGATCACCGAAGTTAAGCGACATTGAACCTGATCAATACCAGATTGGTGATCATTTACAGGCGCTGTATGTGGGAGGACAGCGACACCTCTCGGCGATAAACTGCAAAAATTAACGTCGCTATCTTTCCTGACTTGCAACTGGAGACAAGTTTGTGAATTTAATATTACCTGAAGTATCCATCATTTGGGGAATGTCGCAAGCTACAAGGTCAGATATGGATTAAGATGAATTCAAGTCGGCTGGCGAAGTTGGAAACATTTACAAAAATCATGATGACAAAATATAGAAAGTTTGGAATTATTTCAAATATTTTGACAACTCCATTTTTCAGTTCTTCGCCAATTTTTGGCAGCCATTTCTTTTTTACAAATAAAATTAAATAATTAACGATGTGAGTTTCTTTTCTATTCTCAAATAAAAAATAGTTTCTTCATTAACTTCTTTGCACCATCTCAAACACCAAACGGACATTCAATCAGAAAACTTTAAATATAAAAAATCTATCAATAAAATCAGAAAGTATTTTACTCTAATAAAACAGAAAATACAAAACATTATTCAAATCTAGAAGTCACAATTTACTTCTACGTTGAAATTTTCACAAAAAGAACACAATATATACATATATATATATATATATATATATATATATATATATATATATATATATATATATATGTATATATATATGTATATATATATATGTATATATATATGTATATATATATATATATATATATGTATATATATATATATCACGTATATATATATCACGTGTATATATATATATATATATATATATATATATATATATATATATATATATATATATATACACAATTTGAAGCAGATGCTAAAGGTTTTAATAAAAGTTTATCACATATTTTTCCTGTATGTTTCGTAAATTTTCATTTTATTCATTTGTTCTGCCGTTGGCTGAAAACATTCCACGGTTCCCAAATATCAAGCGCATGGAAGGAGAGATGGGGCGGCGATGGGCGGCGATGGGCGGCGATGGGCGGCGATGGGCCTGGTTTGGGGGTTTGGCTGATTACGGTTTTACGGTTGAATTTTCTTAAATATCCCTTTGAGGCAATTGTAGATATTTGCATTTTAAGTTAATTGGGGCCCCTTATTTTTATTGTTTAGTCACTACACCCATCCTCCCATCACCTTCACATTCTCTATTTCTATCTCTTCTATTCATTTTTTATAACGTTACTCCTCTCTATCACGCACATTATCTCTCTCTCTCTTTCTTTCTCTATATTTCACTTTCATTCTCTCTCACTATATAACTTTCTCTCTCCATTTGTTATATAGTTATATATCACTCACTTTCACCCTCTTTATATATATATATATATATATCTTTATCATTTTCTTTCACTAACTACCTCTCGCATCTCTCCATCACACTTGCTCTATCCCTGTATTTACTTATATATATATATATATATATATATATATATATATATATATATATAGATCATTATATACGTCACTCTATCTTCATCACTTTGTTTATCATACTTATTCTCTCTATCAATCACATTCTCTTTTTTATTCGCTTTCTCTTTCTCCCTTCTTTTAAATATAAGTCATTCACACTATTTCACCCTCACTATCTCTATTTCCCATTTTCTACGTTTCTCACCCTCAGATGTTATCTTTATATACTACCTCACCCTATGTCTACCTTTATTTATCTTTCATTCTGTCTCACCCACTTTATCTCTCAGCCATAATATGTTTCTGTCCCTTCTTCCCCTTCTTTCTCTCTCTAACCTGCACCTCACTTTATGTATACATAACAATAATAAATGAAATGTACCTCATCTTACTATATATATATATATATATATATATATATATATATATATATGTCTATCTTTCACCCTTATTCCCTCTAACGCCTGAACTCCGTGTTCCTTTCACTCCTTCTCCCTCTCTGATGTTCGTCTCTCCACTTATCTATCTCACACGTTCCTTCTCTCTATTTCTTTCTCTCTATTTCTTTATAACCTTCACTCTTTCGCTTTACTCTTTCTACCCTGCCCCCAATACATCTGAGAACAACGGAGACAATTATCATCCCACCCTAGGGTACCTGGCTCATCTACCCAAATTGATCTCGTATTAAAATGATTCGACACTACAAAATCACCCGCAGCTTCAAGATCGTAACAAATTACCAATCAAGTTGTTCGGTGACTTTTGGCTTCGACACTCCCAACCAACCCCTTACGCTGACCGATTGTGAAGGCCGTAACATCTAACTTCCTCCAATTCATTAGATTCATATGAATTGAACAAAAAACTGGTATAGAAAAATAAAAAAAATACATGATTTTCGTTATTGAATTATCAATCAGAAAGAAACAAAATTAGTCTAATTTAACTATCAAGTTTTAAAAACATACGATAATTTTTTCTGTTTACATATTTCCCAACCTGGGAGTCCAAGTGTAGATTTGTTTGGCTTTGTTTGCCTGAGGGCAAACCAACCCTTTCGTGGTGTATTTAATGCTGAAACACGTATCGCAAGGTTCTTTGTATACAACTAATTGAACATACGTTGCTATTTCCCCCATCATTTCCTCACCAGTACTAGCAAGACTACGCAGCTTTGATCGGGTACATGAATAGTAAAATAAATCTATTTTATGAATAGTAAAATAAATCTAAACTCCCATGAACCGTGGAGTGACAGCCACAGCCAGTACGTATGCCACTTGCATCTCATTTGAACATTCATAAACTGTGATAGTAAGACATTCTTCTTGCATAATAAAAATAATAAACGTCTTTACTTCTATATTTTCTTGATGAAAATACTTATTTTTATTTATTTTACATCAATTCACACTAAACAAGGCACATTGCAACCAAAAACGTAAGGATTCATTGTGAATTAACGGCCAGATGTATGGGGACATACTAAGTAAGTAGTTGTGCAACGAGATTCTTGTTCACATTAAATTTTAATTTATTTATGTTGGTACAGTCAGGAAAACAAAGAAAGAAACGTGGGAAAAATCTTGGCATTTGGGTTCATCTATATTGAAGAGGTGGGAATTTGGTAATTGTCCGGTTTGCTGGGATATTTAGTGCATCAGGTTCATCGGACCACATTCTGTTGAAGTACTTGTGAAACAAGTATTTAATTTACATATGTTCAGTGTGTACGAACAGACTGCGTATATTAAGTGGAAAAATAAAGCAATTAAGAAACAACTTTCAAAAGAAGTCCCTATTTCTTTAATGCTCACAGAAACATTTTAAAATATCAAACAGTTTTGAGTCAGCATAGACTGAGAAATGGCGAGAAAAATGTATGTACATCGAAGTGGGAGATTCGTGACACGTTCAGTTGAGTGCAAATTACGTCGAATTCGAAAAATCTGGCATAATGGTTGGATTGTTCTCTAATGGGCCAAGAGATCGGAGTTCAATCCTCGGTCAAATCAAACCAAACACTCAAGAATAGTACTGACGTACTCTTGCTCAAAACTCAGCACTATAAGGTATGTCGGGTAATCCTCGGAAAGGAGTGGCGGCGTCCCTTACATCTCCGTGTAGTAGCTAAGAAAAGACTCGACCCGTTTACATTACATAGCAAAGAAATAATTTAGAAATAAACGCTGATCTACTTTAACATACTCATACATAGATACCGGGCTTTGCAAAAGTCCTGTCACGCTCTTGTTATTTTGATTTCAACGTCAGAAACGACGATATTTTGGGCGTAATCAGGCAAATATTATTGTTTAACTATTTATTGTTTACACTATTTATTGTTTCACTATTTATTGTTTCACTATTTATTGTTTCACTATTTATTGTTTCACTATTTATTGTTTCACTATTTATTGTTTCACTATTTATTGTTTCACTATTTATTGTTTAACTATTTATTGTTTCACTATTTATTGTTTCACTATTTATTGTTTCACTATTTATTGTTTCACTATTTATTGTTTCACTATTTATTGTTTCACTATTTATTGTGGGCTTACATAATGCTATTGATCAATGTCCCTGTTCTCAACAATGAGAGCGAGTTTCGCGCTTGGCCGACACATCGTGTAGGGCAGAAGACTTTCCTCATCTAGGCCTACGCGCGGTCGTTGACACTGCTATGGAAACATTTACAAACTTTTTCCTCGACATGCGCCCACGCTGTAATTCAAATAGTTCAGATCATTCAACGATATTTTCGTGTCCAAGATATTTATGTTGTCGGCAGCGGTAAACAACATAGAAGATAGTTTCGTGTCCAAGATATTTCTGTTGTCGGCAGCGGTAAACCACATAGAAGATATTTTCGTGTCCAAGATATTTATGTTGTCGGCAGCGGTAAACCACATAGACGATATTTTCGTGTCCAAGACATTGATGTTTTCGGCAGCGGTAAACCACATAGAAGATATTTTCGTGTACAAGATATTTATGTTTTCGGCAGCGGTAAACCACATAGAAGATATTTTCGTGTACAAGATATTTATGTTGTCGGCAGCGGTAAACCACATAGAAGATATTTTCGTGTACAAGATATTTATGTTTTCGGCAGCGGTAAACCACATAGAAGATATTTTCGTGTACAAGATATTTATGTTTTCGGCAGCGGTAAATCACATAGAAGATATTTTCGTGTACAAGATATTTATGTTTTCGGCAGCGGTAAACCACATAGAAGATATTTTCGTGTACAAGATATTTATGTTGTCGGCAGCGGTAAACCACATAGAAGATATTTTCGTGTCCAAGATATTTATGTTGTCGGCAGCGGTAAACCACATAGAAGATATTTTCTCTCAATTTTAGGTTACGGTGATGAGCCTCATCTCAGAGATCGGCTTCTCGGTCGTAGACACGGTCGATGCTAACAGCACGATTGTGCTGCTTGTCCACGATTACATCCGCAGTGTAGGTTTCCTTATTTGAAAAAATATAATGCACTTCACATAGCTTTTCAAATCATCAAAAGAACGAAGACAGTCGTTATATGCGAAAAGTTATCCAGGGTCTTTTGACGCGCCTCAAGCTCTTTTCTTAAGTTTTCTTTGCGCACACGCGGTCATTTTGAGAGTCGAATCATATTCAAAGTCTTTCCTAACATTAGATCGGTTGACAACTCAGTGTCTGCCTGAACCGGGTCCATACTTGAAACCTTCGCCGTTCTTTAACTTTACTATAACACTATCGTTATTGTCTCATCCATGGACCTGGCGCATCTACCTATTTTATATCATATGAAATGGATTAAACAGAGTATCTGATGCTTCAAGATCGTAACAAACGTCGAGTAATCTTTACCATAATAATAGACATGTATATACGGCAATCAGGCATATTGTTCACGCAAAACGGGAAAGTCACTTTTTTGGCGATAACTTCAGTTTGGTTTATCGTTGAGACGCAGTACTGGGTTCATAGTGTAGCCAATCGAGGCATTTTATATGACATTAATCTTGACCTTGAAAACTGTGTGATGGTCGAAATTTTGACAGAATTTCAAGGATTCTTCCTAATGTTATGAATGGATCTGATGCTCTTTGATAATAATAACCACTATGCAAAATTAGTTAGAAAAATACGTGTTGAATTATCAACGTTTGCATGTGATAATTTCAGCAATAGTCGACACAATATAGAGAAGTAAAGCCCATATAAGATGTTTGTCTATCTTTACGTTGTCAAGCGGCGCTATGCAGTCTCATGACTGACTTATGTTCTTGTTTATTATGTACTCACATATTATTAAGCAATGCAATTGAAAATTGGCGACGGGCTTAATGAGTAGTCAGTTCTCGCAAGCGCGTCACTTTGTGCGTCAATTTTTTTTTCAAATTTTTCAGTTGACGAGTTTTAGACACGATGTTACTTGTTTTTGCCCGTACGGATGTTTGAAGATTTTCAATTCCTTTATCGTACGCATACAACTAAAATCTATTTACTGCTGATGATAATCGCCTTAAAAGTATCAATTTGTCACGAAAATTATTTTTACAAAAGATTTTCACAAAAATTTTTTCAAAAGATTAAAAGGATTTTTACAAAATACTAAAAAGATTTTTTTACAAAAGATTTAAAACAATGAAGTTTAACAGAACTACATGAGCTAATCGATTTGTAAGGAACCAGCCACCCGTCAACTTTGAAATGTACTTGCCAATTACGTTATGTGGTTGATAAATAAAATGAAACTTCGTATGAAAGGAAGAACGTTACAACGAAAGTTAATAAAACGGGCCATATTTATGTACGTACAAAATTACAGAGTATGAAAGTTTTTTTTCTATTATGATTTCGAGTTCCTTTGTTCAAAAGATTGATTTGTTTCTTCATTTTGTGAGAAAACAGTATACTTCATAGTAAGTATGCATATATGCTGCCTTCCTCAGTGTTTGTGCAATGGTATGATATTTATGTAAGCAGGTTACGAGCAGTTTGCTTTCTTACCTTTCACTAGCTAGTAGCTGGAGTGGTGGCTTGTTCGAAGCGTTTTATTTCCTGTTTTTGACATTCTCATTGCTGTCAGATTACTGCCGTATCAAAGCATTTGTATAATAAACAAGATTTTTGACGCGGGTTTGCTTTTGCTCAAAAAATAAGTTTTTAATATGCGGACGTAGTTGTAGACTGTCACCTGTCTTTTATTTTTATAATTCCGGTTTTTTATACAACCGCTCTTTGGAGAAAGATAGATAGTGCAATTTTGAGGCTTGTCTAATTGCTTCTGTTAACGCTATCGGCATATAAATGTTGAAGTTAAACGTATTTTAATCCTATAATTATAACTATAATTAAAGAAAGTTGTATTCCTTACATTTCTTCATATATCTGTATTAAACAACTTCATCAACTCAGCAATACTTTATAAATTGCTGGATTGATCGAAATTGACGAAGGAGTAACGTCGAGACAATAAAATGGATGAACAAAAATGTGACCTCATGCAATTCTTCAATCTTGTTATTCATCTTCTTGACGGTATTTGGCTTTAGTATAATAACACTTACTAGCTGGACCCAGTGGAATTTCCACGGTTTTCTACATCAATATGCATGATATTCTGTTAAAAATGATATTTTAATTTGAAGAAGAAATGATGCCTTCATTGTCAGATAATTATTCTTTAAATAAATAAAACGAATATGCATTTTATTTAAAATTGTAACAATTTAATTCTTTTAAAACAATGAATATTCTTCATTTTATTACCGTAAGAATAATTGAAAGCTTAATATTTTTAAAATCAATAAAACAAATGTCACTTTTTGAAATGTATTTATTCAAATGTGTACTGTTTTAGTCGATGGGACGGCATAACATGACTTTGGAATAATTCATTCTAAAACGAATAAAGTCGGAATTGTTTACTTAGCGACATCAGATTTATCACCATTTTTGTTGATCGGAAGATCTTATTTTTGTAAATGTGTGTGCAAGGTGATAATGTAGGTAAGCACAGTAAATGCTTAACGTATTATTACATAGATAATATACTGTATCAACGTTTCCTAAAAGTGCTTTCTCTGTAATTACAAAAGAATACATGCTAAATTATTTCTTTAGTTCTGAAATTGAGTTATGTTTGAAAAAATACGTTTGAACTCATTTAATGGACCAATATTTGTAATTATCTGCACCAGTTGTTTCTTAAATGCTTTGTTTCCCAACTAATTAACATAAGGTGTTCGTACACATCATAAATACATATATAAATTAGCAAAATAATTCTCTTTATTCCATATTGTCCAGAAGTGAAAATAAATAGTATGTTTAGTTATGCAAACAGGATGTCTTCACAGATATGTCAGAGTTTATGCATTTTCGAATGAAATAAAGGTTTTAAAAATAGTGGTAGTAGATTTCTGTATATATAACAGTCGTTAAATATCTATCTATTTAAAGTTAGGTATATATGTCTAATATATGTTTATATATTTATGTGTACGGTATTCTCTCCTAAATTAATTAACTGATTATTATAAATTTTGGAACAAAGCTGCTAGGCGTATTTAGTGTAATTTAGTTTCATGCCAAAGGGATCAAAAGGGGGGAAGCATTCGTGAAAATTCAACTACCTCCATTTTTTTGAGAAATTTTAACAATAGGTGTTAGACATCAATTAATAAATATTTTCCAAATTTTAGTTTCTTTGGGGTATTTTAAATTGTTTTAGGGATGGTAATATGGACGCACCCACCAATTTAAAAATTAAAATATTTCAGATTTGCATTAGAGTTGAAGCAAGATTCCTTGAATTCTAATTTCTGATATAAGAAGACCCCTTATGTTGAAACTTTAAATTTGAGACATGTTCTAGAATTAAAATCATGTAACGGATTGTGATCAAAATTGGAATGAGTCTTCTACAATAAGGTTTAGTATGATTATATCTTGATTTTAATATTCGTAAAGGGTCATAAAAGTGGTGCAAAACTGTTCTCTTCGGGCATGTACTCTTCTATATATCTATACTCGTTTGTTCACCCATCTCGGTGTGCTTATCTATCTGCCTACTTCACTCTATTCGTATCTACCAAACTCTCTTTCTCTTTTCTCTTTTCTACATTTGTGTTTTTCTGATTAATTCTTCACACTTTCTACATTTTCCAAAATTACCTTTTCGCATAATTTTGGAACCTTTTTTCAGCAGTTACCCTCGTGATTAACAAAAAAAACGAAAGCCCTGGACGCCATTTTCTTTTTCTTTTCAATTACAGTACACACTTCTATTTTTCGTCAGCATTTATGCGGGTGTTCATATTTGAGTGTGCGTGCATATGTGGGTGTAAGTGTACTTGCGTGAGTGTGAGTCAACAAACCCCCTCATCCCCTTAACGTGTTTGTTCCAACCTCGCACCTTACCCCTCAAAACAACGGACACGTTACCCCATTTCCTCACAAAACTTCCGATAAAGAAAGGTAACTCCGTATTTCTTTGACATTAAAAAATGGGCGACAGACACACAGTAGAGTAGGAAAAATCGCCGCTGGGCTTCGAGCTGCCCCTTCCCTTCACACTTCTGCTATGGTCCGTCTCTACTTGTTTTGATTTTGAAGGAGTGTTAGTTTAGATTAGAGGGCTGAAGGGGTCGGAGGGGCGAATTAAATATGAGGAGGTCGTAGGTATCGGCATGTGGGTGGGTCGGGTGTGTTATTGGAAAAGAAGAGGAACAGAACCGAGGATACAACCTCTTTTCTCGTTATTTTTAGTATTTTTAACGGGTTTTATACGTGTCCTCATATCATAGTGAGACGTTTCGTCCGTTTGTCTCTCGCCGGGAAAGCCTGTTACGTTTAAGTTAATAACAGCATTTTCGTCAGGCTGTCCGGTTTCCAAACATTCCTATAAGAAAACCAGCTTAATTTTGTAATAGTATTTTCTTTGGTCTGTCACGCTTAAGTTTGAAATATCATTTTCTTTTGACTATCACGCTTAAATTTTCATTCGTATTTTCTTTTGTCTGTCATGCTTAAGTTTAAAATAGAATTTAATTTGGTCTGTCATGCTTAAGTTTCTAAATATTATTTTCTTGGTCTGTCATTCTTAAGTGCGAATAGTATTTTTATTTTGGTCAATAAGACTTTAGTTTGAAATTGCATTTTCTTCGGTCAGTCACGCTAAAGTTGGAATTAGCATTTTCTTTTGTCTGTCAATACTTAAGCTTGAAATAATATATTCTTTCGTATGTCACACTTAAGTATGAAATAGCATTTTTTTGTCTGTCATGCTTAAATTTCAAATAGCATTTTTTTTCCTATCATGATTAAGATTCTGTTGCATCAGTAACGTTTAATTTGAAATAGAATTTTCAACTTAGAAATAGCATTTCGTTGGTAAGTCATGCTCAACTTAGAAATAGCATATTCTTTGGTCTGTCATTTTTAAGTTAGAAAGAGCATGTTCCTTTGGTCTGTCATGCTTTACTTTGTAAATAGCATGTTATTGTATGTCATGCTTAAGTTAGAAATAGCATTTTCTTTGGGTCTACCATTATTAAGTTGTAAATAGCATTTCCTTTGGTCTGTCGGACTTTAGTTTGAAATAGAATTTTATTTGGCCTTTTATGCTTAAGTTTGAAATATCATTATCTTCGTTCTGTCACGCTTAAGTTAGAAATAGCATTCGTCCGTTAGTCGGGCTGCCACGCCAAACACATCAAATTGAATATTTTTCGCTAACGCGCAGATGGAATGGACGCATCTTACGATTCTTTGTCATTATTTTTGACGCTGTCTTTTTTGTTCTTGTTTTTCTCCTTGTTATTCAGTTTTTTACTCGGCCAATCTTATTTGTGCTGGTGAAAATTATGGTTAATTCTGTGAAATTGTTGCCTGAAGACAGTCGCGGCGGTGCCCCAAGGAAATGGCCCTAATGCATTTTGGGATAGGGATTCGTTGGCCGCTTCCTCTAGGCCCTTCCTGCATTGCTGGCTTTTGGCGATAGACATTCATAGAACGAGGCACGATTGAGTTTCGACTGGGCCGGTTTGTTATTCTTGTTCTCCCTCGCCCCTCTTTATCTCTCTTTCACACTATCTCTATTTATAATTCTCTCGGCCTCTTTATCGCTTTTTGTCTTTCTCTTCGTCTTATAGTTCTATGCAAATATATGTATATTTGTCATAGATTAGCTAATGTTATCCACTTTATCTATTACGGACTAACAGACATTCCCTGGTGTTGACTGGTAAGGAGTGCGGGACATCTACCCACATCCATAACCCCCATATGACAATTTCTATTTGTACATTTGAATTTCCTTGATTTTCAATTTCAAAGTTATAAATAAAATAAGACAAAATAAAGTAACACGTCAGCTTTTCTATATATGGCCGTCTAGCGCGAACGCAGACCCCACGATAAGTATTTAATCTAGTTTAAAATTAATATCACAATTGGATTCTCCGTAAAGTTATACGCAAGAAAATGTATGCTCGATCTTGATGCAGATCGTGTTTCCATTGCACTCAGACAATGAGAAAGTGACAACAGGAATATTATATACATTTTCATATCTCTCTATATATACATCTTTCTACTACATCAATTCACTGAAATATACGATTTTGTCTTTTGCAAATCAATCTTATCTTCCTCGTTTATGATTCATGAGATTTACAAAAAGGTAACTCCGCAGTCGAACCAACTAGAAATACTCACTTAAGAAGAATGCCCAAATAAAATAAATTGGCAACTGGCTTACAAAATTCAAAAATGATCATTACGCTTTTGTAGCTCGAAGAGGACGTTCAGTTGTGTGTAATGAAGAACTCCTTGCGTTATAACTTAAAGAAAACTTACGCTATCCATTTCCACTCTGTGCCTTGTTATAATGGCTCCTGATATACACGTTTTTATCAAAACTGAGTAAGTCTCAGACAATGAAACTGTAGGTGTATAAATAAGAGGGGTTTCTTCTTTTATTTCTGAATGAAAATTATATATAAATATATATATATATATATATATATATATATATATATATCTTAATTTAATAATTAAATATTTGCATCCACAGACACACACCTTTTCTGGCTAGTAAAAACCAATCAATATAGCTATTCATACAACAAACAATACGACCGCACGGGTCGAACCTTAGGCCTCAAGTCTGATAACCCGATAAATACTGCATTTTATCAGTTTTCGACAGCTTCTAATCGAAACAATTATTTCGTTCCAAAACACAGTGATCTCCATTTAATTATAAGTTAATAATTAAAAATGTATCTCCACATACAAGCGCTGGTTTCGTCTTATAAACACTCATCATAGTGACTATGTACACAACTGAGCCGCCGATTGTGGATAAACGCTCGACTACTGGTTTCTTTATTTCTACACAAATTGATGTTATGCCTTAAAAATACAAATAATGACATAAATTAATGAATTAATGAATAAATAAAAACTTAATAATGATAAAATAATTGTATGTAATCTTCATTTGTTGAATAGAGTTTAGACAAAAATCTTGTCACATTACATCAAATTTAACTGTAAGAAAAATACGTTGGCCGTCATGAGGTTCGACTGTCCTATAGCTGTGACTGAAACATGTTTTGTAAATGTGTAGTCAAATAATGTTTGCATCAATAAAAACAATCTTTATACCTACATACATATATATATATATATATATATATATATATATATACATATATATATATATATATATATATATATATATATATATATATATAATCGCTATCCTTCGAACTCCTCTGCTTATTTCATAGTTCGATATTTTTTTATTAAAAGTCACTTATTTAATCAAAATGCACCACTACCTCCACTCTAACCCTGATCACTTCCCGCAAAAAAGAATTTGTTTGAATCGCATTTGGCCAAATGTGATGCAACCAAAACAAGAAATGGAATATTAGAAAAATCCATCACAAAAATAAAATCTTGCCATCGCCAATTTTATTTTATTTAATTTTATTTCCTTATTTATATACTCCCCCCCCCCCATCGCCATTTTTCAAGCTCGCTTTTTCACAAGCGACAACTGAACAACTTGACTTTTGCGATTCTTATTTTAAAAACATGACACATCAAAATGGCCTCAATTTCTTTCGAGAGTAACAACTATCTGCGTGGTCTCAGTTGTATTTTACTTATTTTGTTGGCTTTTAGCTGATATTTAAAAATGTTGCTGGCTAATATAATTCGCCTTTTAAAAATGAATTGAAAACAAATAGTAATCAAAAGCTGAAAATACCCCCTCAGATTACGGCTTTGAAACTGTAGCACTACGGTCGACTTGTTCTTTATCTCAAGCAGATTATCTGGACGGCGGCACGTACCGAAAACAGCTGAAGTCGTGTTGACACACCGCAGGTAGTCAGCTCAATATGTTGTGATAGCAATTGTCGTAACACTGTGTAGATTTCTTTGTTGTAAACATGCCTCATAATAGGTATAGAGGTATATAGCAACACAAATAGTTGTTCGATATCTTTTTCCCTTGACATTATAATAGCAATAGTGTTCTTTCTATCTTTCGCTTTCCCTTATTTCTGTAATAATTGCTGGAACAATGTAATGTAATGTGGTTTTTGCCATCGACATTCTTGCTTTATTGCAGCAAATTCTTGGTTGTGTTTCTACGTTAACAACTCGACAAGTTTTACTTTTTATTGTTCCGAAATTACTTGTTTCGCTTTGCTTAGTCAACAAATTATTTCGATTTCCTAAAGTTTTTTTTTCTGGAATAATGCAACGATTTAGATTAAGCATATGATATTTTGCAATATAATTGGTGCGTAAATAGAAAAGCAAATGTGTATTCATATGTCTGCATTAGCTATGAACTCGGGTTTTTTTTAATTTCATATTTTAACTATGTAATTTGTGACTTTTCATCTAAAAATAATTTACAATTTAGACAATTTATATTGCAAAGAAGCAATTTGAAAATTTCCAAATTTATATTAAACAGTATATTTGTGTCACCCGGTATATGAGAACAAGAATAATCTTGTTCTTATATACCGCGTGACACTAAAAAAACGGTCATCACCAAAAGTCGAATAACTCCAAAGGTTCATGTCTGTACTAAAAATGTATTTGTTTTACTGGCGCTCCAAAATGTGATCCATATGAGCTCGCCTGAGCGGCAGATACATTTGGATCCGGCGGGCAAAGTTTTCGATGACCCTTCCGCGTCCGTCCCTCGGGATATCATTTATTGCTCCTGTGATTTCTGCCTTCAGGTCAGGAATGGCCTGGGGGTTGTTGCCATACACTCTGTTTTTTAAGGTATCCCCAGAGATAAAAAAAATCTGGGGGGTTCAAGTCCGGTGAATGCGGCGACCACTCCGAGTCACACCTGCGGCTGATCAGTCGGTCAGGGAAATGCTGCCGTAGTCATGCTAATGATTCGTTTGAGGTGTCGGTGTTGCACCATCCTGCTAGAACAACTGGAGGGTCCTAACGACCCCTCTCCGTCGACTAAGTGCTGTCCAGAACTTGCCAATAACCTGGACATACCGCTCAGTGTTGATTGACACAGACTGCTTGTTGTTGTCCTCGAACCAGAATGCCCCAATGAGGTCATGCTTGTATATGGCGACCCATGTTGTGCACTTCAAAAAGTGTAGCCTGTGTGCTACCTCAGAACATTTTATTCTTAGAGTTAACGTGACCTGACAACAGAAAATGTTCCTCGACCGAATACCAGACATTGTCAAGGAAGTCTGGCACATCGTACATTTGGTCGCAAAATCACTGACACATGGTCACTCCCTTCCGTGTGTCGTCATATCTAAGCTTTTGTTTAATCTGTATCCTGTAAGGATACAAATGGAGATATGTGATACACATTCTCTTCACGGACGCCCGGTTGATGCCCAGCTCTTGACTTCGCCAACGCACAGACTTGTTTAGGATGTGGACAACAGAGTATCTGATTGCAACAACGTTGTGTGGCGCCTCTGATGATTTTGGTCGTCTAGAGTGTGATTGTATGTTAGTGTCTTTACTATTGAGGTTATGCACAGTCCCATGGGTTCTGAACTTGTTGACTCATCTGTTGATCATTGAGTGGACAGGAAATTCACGACATCCGATTATATATATATAATGTTCATCTCCTATCTTCTCCTATATAAAGGGCACTTGTTTGTATGTCTGTCTGTTTGTCTGTTTGTTTGTCTGTTTGTATGTCCAGCTACTCCTCAAAAACTACTCGCCAAACGGTCAACAAGTTGACATCTTTAGGACCGGGCAACACCTGGGAGCATAATATCTCAAAATTACGAAAAAAAAAATGTCCGCGGGGGTCAACGGGGCCAGTTTTCGGGGGCGGGTCTGGTTTTTTGAAACTTTTTCAATGTTATTTACTGGTGATTTTGAAATCAGCCAATGTATTCATGTAACAACTTGATTAAAATGCACTGTCCGGTTGTATCAAGTCATCCCATAACTTCTGTCCGGATGTATCAATAACAGTGAAACAAGGGTTGCTCAATCACATCCGCACCTAGAAACCTAAACTTATATTTTTTTAAATAAAAATAGTTCTTTGGGGGGAGGGGGATTTTTTTGCGGGGAGGGGGCGGGTAGTTGTGTGGGGTGGAATTATCAACATCTTCATCCTGCGGGGGTGCTTATACAATATAGGACCCGGAGGCTTCTGAAGTATATGGACCTGGGCGGGGGGGGTTCTTCTGCAGTATAGGCACCAGGGGGGGGGGGGGGGCGCTTCTACAGTATAGGAACCAGGGGTGCTTCTACAATATAAGACCCGAATGCTCTGCAGAATATGGACCATGGGTACTTATGCAGTATAGGGACCAGGGCTGCTTCTACAGTATAGGTACCAGGGGTGCGTCTACAGTATAGGACCCAGCACCGGGGGTGCTTCTACAATATAGGACCCGAATGCTTCTACAGAATAGGGACCATGGGTGCTTATGCAGTATAGGCACCGGGGTGCTTCTACAGTATAGGATCCAGAGGCTTCTGCAGTACAGGGACTTCTACAGTATAGGACCCAGCACCAGGGGGGGGTGGCTTCGTCAATTAAGGACCCAGAGGCTTCGGCGTTGTCCGGGAGAAAAGTGCTAAATGTCCTAGATAGAGCTACTGTAGTGTTTCTCTTCGGACTATTGTGCAGATGAAAAGGAGGGGGGTCAGTAAGAGTGCTTTTAGTAGTGCTCTGGAGGCCATCTTGATTTTCTAAATACTCGGCGTTGTCCGGGAGAAAAGTACTCAATATTCTATTTTGCTTGCGGGGAGGAGGAGGGAGAGCCCCGGGCAACGCCGGGTACCCCTGCTACTTCAGAAATAAAAGAAGAAACCCCTCGCATGGATAGACTTCAGCCGAAAATATACGTCAACTATAAATGTGTTTCCTCGGTAGTCCATGGCATGTCGAAGCTCAGATTTGGTAGACTCTTAGAAAATTGATTCTACTTGGGAAAGAATTGATTAATTATTTCAAAAGTTATTTCAGTTTTGGTGATGGCCGTTTTTCTGTGTAACCCTGTATATCGAATTGATTATATATCATATGATAATTATATCTACACTTAGATTTATATTCCATCGCCCCTATGTATACGTTCTTCTTTATTATTAATAATATTTACCGTTGCTATGTATATGTTTAAACATGTATCTATTAATGGGCAATGAATTACAGTATTTCTACAATTAAATAAATTATTATTATTATTATTATTATTATTATTATTATTATTATTATTATTATTATTATTATTATTATTATTATTATTATTATTATTATTTACTCATAAAAGGTTTCATACAAATCATTTTCAGTAATTGGTCACTGCCAAGCAGAGTATGAGTAACAACAAGTCTCCGCAGGTTTCCAGCAGTCTTCATTTCTTTCCAAAACAGTTTCAAATCATTGTGCGTTATTGTAACAGTTGTTTACCATTGTTTTCACGCTAGCAATGACCGATGATCTTCCCTGGAATTTTAGTGGCAATAAGCATCCACAAGTTTCAGTACGCCCCGCATTCTTTCAGTGGAGCTATGGTGTGCGCACCAAAGCTAAATGACTATTGTAACTTCCTGATACTAAACCCCAGTGTTATTTGTGCCGCGCGCTGCAGAAATTTGAACAAACAATCACATATATGAAGAGTCTGTCGATTCACGGACGTCAATGTGCCTTCACTCACAACATGGAATATAAACAACATTTTAAAATAACCCTACCTAAATGACAATCCACCTAAATAAACAATAAACAAAAATGATGATATTTTGAATAATAAAACATTTAATAAAACTCCTACCTAACTGAGACAAATACTAGCAATAGTACAAACATGGGATATCTTTTATGAGGAATACAAAAATGAACGTCGCCTAAGCCCAGCCAGTAAACTGTGTTTTAGCTCGTTTTTTTCGGAACTTTTGATAAGGAAATTGGGGTGACAGATCTGTCTGCATTCGCCAACCCAGATTTTATCCTAAATCCAACATGATCAAATCGATGACACCCGGGTACCCTCAAGAGACACTGTTAGGTATAGTTTTAAATTTTGAAAAAAACTTATATAAACCCTTGTAAAACTTACGATTTAGTACTTTGTTGTTTTTACAGCGAACTTGTGATACATGATATATATATATATATATATATATATATATATATATATATATATATATATATATATATATATATAATAATAATAATAATAATAATAATAAGTTATTTATGTTTTGGGTGAAAGGTCTTCTGTGACTTCGTCCTTTGTTGCTTTGTTATTGTCTTTCATCAGAAATGCTACAATTTAACCTTACCTTTCATCTTTATTTATCCAATATTCGTGTTTCTTTAACGCGCCCAAAACCCTTGAAATACAATTCGCCTCTCATCACCTTGCAAAGATGTGCTCTATTTCCTTTTCACCGCTTCACCCTCTTTCAGCGTTCATCTTGATTTGTACACAAAATGGCCACCGTTTTTTTTTCTTTGATTTGATAGCCTCGTTTTCGTATAAGGTCGTTATTTCAGCAAAATCCTTATTACTCCCAGGTTAATAGATATTCGCATTTACGCCAGGAATGTCAAATAAAAAAGAGTTAATCGTTTCCTTTTCCTAAGCGACTTATATATATATATATATATATATATATATATATATATATATATATATATATATATATATATATATATATTCGACAAATAACTTATTCTTTTTGTCTTATGATTAACTCTATGAAGAGGATTGCCACGTAGGTCAAAAACAAGCGACAGCATTTTGTTTGTTCGTTTGTTTATTCTTCAATCTTTAGATACGTCTTGACGTTCGGGTTAGAGTTTCTGTCAGTTTGTCTGTCTGCCATGTTGTCTCGTTTCAGTTTTGTATAGAATTTACTTGTCTTAATGCAGAGAGTTAATGGAGGCGTATTTTTAGACGCGTAGGAACAGACCATATCCATCCATCGATTTGTCACGCTTATGTTTGACATAGAATTTTTGTGTGTCTGTCACACTTGAATTTGAGATATCATTTTCCTTTATTTAGCACGCTTTATTTTAATTAGCATTTTCGTGGCTCTGTCACATAAAATATAGCATCACTTTCCGTCTGTCACGCTTAAATTTAAATAATCGAGGGACGGGCACTGAAAGTGAAAGCATTTGATTTTTATCTAAAATCTGAGAATACTTCTGATTCAAAAATAAACCAAAATTAGAGAATTCTCCGATCCTTAATGAATTAATTGATATAAAATAGTTATTTTATTTTAAAAATAAGATTTCTTTAGGTATTTAAAAAATGTGTTTTTCATTCGAACCTTCATTCTTTTTGTAAAAGCCGCCATTGAGTTTTCGGTGTGAAGTTGGTTGAGGTAATTTAAATCACCTAAAATCCATGTTGTAAAAAATATTTTTTTTTTACCAAAATGCATACTTTATATTAACATTAATTTATTAATTAGTAACATTAATTTATTAATTAGTAAGAAGTTTAAATGTCATTTAAAAAATATTTCTCTTTATTTTTGTGATTTTTTTTAATCATGATAATTCATTTTATGGTTAAAAACAAATATTTTTACTTTAATTGTCCGTCTCTCCCTAGATTAATCCGACCATCGGTTTTTCTCCGTATTTTTCCTTAACTGGCGCGCATGAGTTTAAAGTATCACTTTCATCGGTCCATCACACTTACATTTTAAAAAACTTTGTTTTCGGTTTGTCACATTTACGTTTCAAATATATTTGTTGTCAGTCTGTCACGCTTACGTTTTAAGTAGCTTTGTCAGTTTGTCACGGTTACGTTTTAAATAGCGCTGTTCTCAGACTGTCATGCTTATGTTTTCAATAGTTTTGTTGTCGGCCTGTCACGCTAACTATTGGAATAGCGCGTTATGGTTAATCTCGTAGATTGAATGACCGCGTCTAAAGAACATGTCTTCGTTTTTCTCTTATCTGTGAACAGAATTGCCATGCAGGTCAAACAAATAACAAAATTGTTTTGTTTTTCTTTTCAATTTGTATTTATTACAAAGATTCTTTATTTCTTACTTACTTTTCCTTTTTCTTTATCGAAATTCGATTTTTACTTACTTAGCGAATTTCTAACCTTACCTTCGTATGGTAAGTCCTTATTCGGTCATTGTTTTTCATTATTTTTCGACAAGGCCAACTTTGTTTGTAGCACCCCAGTTATATTAGCGGTTGAAAGGAACACATTAAAGCACAATACAGTAACATGGCACACAGGAAAAAATAATTTCGATTATTCGAACTACTGTTCTCATCTCGAATGTTATTCACATAACATTTCGGCCGATGTAACATCCGACCTGCGTAACGGTAAAGTGTTAAAGTAATAATCAGTTCTAAGAGACAGTCTTCTTGATGTTGGAGGTTCAATCCTCAGTGGATGCAATACTAAGAATACAATTCCGAATTACTACATTGCTGACAGAATCAGACTAAGCTACCCTTGTGGATTTTATTTAATCCACGAGGGTAGCTTAGTCTTATTCCGAGTTTCAGTTTCAGTTCGAAATTCCGTACAGCTTCCCTAGTTCGACAGAAAGATACAGCTGAATAAGGGAAGAGGCTACATCGGCCGAAACGTTTTTAGAATAACATCCAAAATAAGAATAGTTCGAATAATCCAAATAATACAAATTATCAATCTGAATGTAAAAAATCCTGAAGCATCAGAAAAAATAATATAACTGTTTTTAAATGCAGGAAGACAGAAGTTAAACAATATTTGCCATTTTAAAATACAATTCTGACACATTAAGTCAAAATGGAATTTAACCCATATATATTTGAAGTAAAGAATTTAACTGAAGATAAACATATCAAATCATACGGAATTCAAATTTCGACAGTAAAAACAGTAGTTCAGGAAGAAAATATAACAATAATACATTTTTGAAATTGGTATAAAATTCTGTTTAGAAGTTAAAGAAGAAGAAAAATAACAAATGGTAATAGAAGTAGGTAAAGAGATAGCGAGATATGCAGACGGAGAGAGGCAGCAAGAGACACATACAATTGTCGCAGTTAAGGCGAGCAAGCCACACAAACGCACACTCGAAATGGTGCAACTACAGACATTTACACACCCACACTTACATTTAGCGGCTTATGCCTTTAGCTAAGTGAATTTCTATCGCAAACGATACAACGGGGGTGCTTCCAAGCTGACATCTTCTTAAATACTCAAATTCTTCCCATTTATGTTTATGCATTTTATGTGAAAATTATTTTTTGTGGAAAATGTTTGTATTTTACTGTGACAATAATAAAGTACAATTACAATAGAGTACATAGACTAAAAAAAAGCTAATTCTATATATATAGAGTCTTACACAGTTTTTTACTAATGTACTCGCCGACCACTGCGTGTAATGGTGACGTAACTGTCTTTTGAATGTGTATGCACTTTTACTGGTGTAAGAGTTGCTTGATGCAATATGTATGTACTAGGAATATGTGGCTCTCGTGTTTAGAAATGCTCTTTTTACCCTGTTAATAGATACAGTTTATTTTTTACCACCGATGTCTAGTGTGAATAAATTGTCAGTGCGCGAAAGCATTCGATAAGGTGGAGTAAGTGAGGCTTTCACAGAGTGTTTTATAAGAAAAACGTGAGTCCACGGCAAAATGTATTTAGGAGCAGAATATTTCGTGGTCTACTGCCTAGGGTACATAGATGGGAGCTTATTAAAATAAGCTTGCAGTCTGTCTGTGTGCAGAGCTGTATCTTTTGCCATTAACACTATCGACGTCAGCATCTGACCCGGCAACGATACTCAATAAACAAGTTCGGCTGGCGAGTATCCGACGTCCTCTTTGATCGCAATGCGACAGCCAACAAGGACAATAGGTGCATACACGCTCCATCGCTGTTGGTCAGGATAAGAACGCAACGCGGCTTTCAATTGACGATGGAAGCGTTCTATCATTCCGTTAGAAGCTGCATGATAGCTAGTAGTACGGATACGTTTAATCCCTAAGATACTGGAAGGTTTTTTGGAATATGTTGGATTCAAATTGTCCACCACGGTCGGTGGTAATAGTTGCTGGAACTCCGTAACGCGATATACAGCCCGATATTAGGGCTCGCGCTACAGATTGAGCCGAAATATCTTTTAGGGGAATGGCTTCAAGCCACCGACGAAAGCGGTCTGTTCAGGGCAGGAGATAAGTAAATCCATGACTGACCGGCCATGGTCCAACCAGATCAATGTGAATATAGCTGAATCGAGCGTCTGAAGTGCTGAATGTTCTAAGCGGTGCACGGATATGCTTGTGCACCTTTGGCTTTTCGCAGGATACACAGGAACGCGTCCAGGCCGTCATGTCGAGCCTCATATTTGTCCAGAAAAATCTAGTCGAAATCAGCTTCAATGTGGCTTTGAGTCCGGTTTGTGCCAAGTTGTGAAGGGTATCAAAGACAACCCTACGATAAGTCAGTTAAACAAAATCTGTTGAGGTGTCACAAGTGATTTGCGTGTCCGAAGTGGGCATGGGCAGGTATGTGAGTTTGCAAGTTACGAATTCAGATGACGACAGATTCAAGGTGTCCAAACATGGCTGGTCTAAGGGCATCTGTTGTATGTCGATATCCGAAGGTGAGGACAGGGAATTGATAAGGAGGCGGGACAGAGCGCCCGTCGCAGCATTCTGTTCACCAGAGATATGTCAGCTATCATTAGTAAATTGCGAAAGAAAGTCCAAGTGGCAAGTTTCACGAGGATCATATTTGTCGGGCAGACAGTGCGTATGTTAGGTGATCAGTGTAGATCACGAATTGACGGCCCTCGAGTGAATGCTGAAAACGGCTAAACGTGTTGTAGCGTTGTTCTGCCGGTTTCCGCTGTCTCGCAAAGTATTTGAGAGGATGTAGTCGGCGTTTGTGCTGCTGTTGCAACACTGCACCTACAGTTGTGCGTGATGCATCAATGCCCAGTGAAAATTAGACATCTGACACAGAATGTGCGAGCAAGGATGTCGTCGCTAGTTTTTCCTTCACTTAATCGAAAGTTTTCAGCTGAATATCATTCAGTGGAATAGGCTCATTTTTTTTCTTCCTGTAACGTCACAGGTGAGAAAGATGAGACAGGAGATACGCACAGATAAAGCCTGTGTAGTAGTTTAACAGGCAGAGGAAGTGCCTTAGTTGGCGAAGTGAAGTGGGTGGTTGAAGGTCTTACAGATCCTTAACCTTTTCAGATAAGGGAGATATGCATTTAGGGCTGATAATATAGCTCAGGAAAACTAGTGGGGAATCACCGAACACACATTTACCAGGGTTAATCCTCACCTTGTATTGCTGAAACCGTTCGAAGAGTAGACGGAGATTCGTGACATGTTCCTCAGGTGAGGCACTTACCACAGGAATATCGTCTATGTAGTTATACACAGAGTCAAGGTCTCGCACTACTTCGTCCATGAAGTGTTGGAAGGAACTAGCCGCGATTCGCAAACCGAAAGACATAGTCAGGAATTCAAACGCTCCAAATTGAGTTGTAACCGCCGATTTAAGTAAGTCCTGTTGGGTAACTATCTGGTACCGTCATGGAATTGAGTCGTCGATAGTCCCCAGTCGAATGCTAATCTTCAGAGCGCTTCGGCACCATATGCAAAGGGGAAATCGATGGACTAGACGAGGAACGTATAATTCCCAGCTGCAGTATATGAAATCTTATGTCGTATTTATTAGTTTGTCAAGCATGTAATGACTTTTTATAACAGCTGCGAGATTGTTCACAGTCTGGCAGGATTTTAGCGGTCATAAACAGACCTATTTCCACCCTCCAAAAAATGCCTCAATTTAATGAGCTGGTCACACACTGCCCTATCAGTCTGTAAAGTGCATGGATTCCTTCTGTTGGCTGAATAACTACTTCAGTCTCTTGGGGAATCACGAGCGGTCGACAGAGAGACCCCGACAAGCAACAAGGAAACACTTTATTCACTCTCTCCTGCCCCTGTTTACTGGACGCTCACAGCAAATACTATCTTCGCCTGAAGATAGTTGCTGACAGATCGCAGGCAGCTCTCAGAACACTTAATTTCTGTTTACCTTCTCGGACACTGTCCAAGTCGCTTTCTACCTATACCAAACGGTACAGGTAACCTTTGTGAATACACTCTTTTTGTTGTTGTTATAAAGAGGTTTTGTATTTTATTTAATTTAGTTTTATGCAAAAGAAGTATAAAAGGAGTGGAATCCCTTCGTGAAAATTCAGATTCCACCATTTTTTGTGAAATTTTAATAACGGGAATTATACACTAATTAATACTATTCTCGAAATGTCAGTTTCTTTGGAGTATTTTAAAGAGTTTATAGGATGCTAATAAAGAGACAACCTCCTTATTGAAAATTTTAATAATTCAGATGTTCATTGTATCGGAATCATAGTCATTAGACACTATTAAAGCAATATTCTCTGAATTGCAATTACTTGTTAAGACCACTAAGGCCTAAGGCTAAAATTCTCAAACATTTTCTATAATCCAAATCATGTAACGCAGTTTAGTTAAACAGTTTCTAGACATATGATTTAGTATCATTTCATCTTGATTTTAATCTGTATAAAGAGGCATAAAAATGGGGCAAAACTGTTCTGTTCCGAGAATCAATTGTGCCCGTCATGGTACGGGTATTTGCTTCGTTCACTATAATAGAAATTTTTAAAAAAAGAGAGAAGAAAGCCATTAGCAGCAGACCAGTTGTTTGATATTGTTTCAGTGTTGTTTTTGGAACAATTATTGGGTTGGTGCAGCTGTTATGCAAGACATTTCATTCTATAATAATAACGACAAATTAGCAGTTTGTTTCATAAAAATGATGCTTTGTTTTCCTAATGTGTATCGAAAATTATCTCGTCTTAATAGACGCTATCACTTTGAGAAAAGTTGAAATGCAGCGTCGTCATTTTACGATCTGAATTATTTTTTTGTGAAATAAGCAATCAGCAAATTTCAATGAAGAAGGTAGAGGTCGAAGATCAAATTTCAACGACAATACAAGTACGAATGAAATAAAATAAGTTTTCTATCTCCCCCTTCTTCTCGTGCACTAATTATGTTCATGTTGATCTCAAATGAACTAAATATTAACGTACTTTTTACGGTAACCAGCTTGAGGCCATTCTGAATCGGAATATTAGTAGTTTTCTAGTGTTTGATTTAAAGCCAAGTACACAGACGGACACGAGTCTTCTTTATAGACAATCTGTTGTTACTTGTGCAGAGGCGGATGAAATCGAGGAAAAAATAAAAATAAATGTTTGTTTTGGAGTTCGCAATGTTTTAAGTCAAATCGCTTTTTGTTGAGAATTTTTGTTCAATTTTTGTACTTAAAAAATGTATACTTTTTGTAGCAAGTAAAAAACATTAAACAATATGAAAATAGATTTGAACTAGACGGGGGATTGGTGAGCAGATACCAAAGTCGGAACCGATCCATCATGTTCCAACCTCTGGTCACCTTGGAAACGGCTTCTACTTCGTGAATTGATAAATGACGCAAACGAAATCAAGGGTGATTTTCGACCGACGATTTTGCCGCTCTTTTTTGTCTCTTTTTTTTTCATAATTTTGAATTTATCTTTTCTTTTACCCATTGTCAAAATTCGGCAGTTTATCTTGATTATACACCAATTACATCAATTGCACTTAACGCTGTTGCCATCGGTATCTTATATAGATTTCTGTGTGCGTGTGTGTGTGTGCGAGCGCTCACACACTCGTGTGAATAGATATAGAAGTGAACGTGTGTGTACATGCATATTTATATATTTACACATATAAGTAGAGAGAGAAAGAGAGAAAAAGCGAGAGAGAGAGATAAAGAGAGAGATACAGAAAGAGAGATGTAGAAGGGAAGAGACAGCCGAATGAGTGCATGGTATTTGTTTAAAAGATATATGAAAAGAGGATAAAAGTAAACAATTTTGACAAGTTGAAGTATATATATATATATATATATATATATATATATATATATATATACATATATATATATATATAACTTTCAAAGTCAGACCTAAATGATAATTCGTCTGACATAACTACCGGCTCATCTATTTTTTTCGTTTATTTTCCCAATATTCTATTTGCAGGAATATATTTTCTTTCCTTTCCGTTTTTCTTACAATACTGATTCCAGCTAAGAAAGCTATTGGGGTGGAGACATATTTTTAGGCGCTGTTGCCAGTCAGCACAAAACTAAAGAATATCGTAATTCTTTAATTATCTTTTAAAATACAAATGACAACATTAATCCATAATTTCAATGATTTACTAAATAAAATAATTAAAACATCTTTTAAAAAGTATACTTTCTAGCAAATACAGTGAAACTAATTCTTTGCAGACCTACTTTTTAACAAATGGTAGCCACGATGTGATACGTATATATTTAAACAATTTATTTGCGTTTGTCTTAAGATCTGATCGATTTAAAATTACTATTTTTGCTCCCACGTTTTTAAAATACGAATTTTAATATAAAACAGACAATCGCTTTACTTTGTAAATTCTAATCATAAATTGTTTTGATTTGCAAGATTTAAAATCAGTGAAAATAAAAATGTCGCAGTGCTTGCCATCTTGAAGAGCAGGAATATCCACTTACACAAAATTCGCATTTTTTAAAACTTAGTTAATTGTCGTAAATTATCACATATCATGTTCGTAGCCGTTTGCCGGCGTTGTCCGAGACATGTGACGAACTACAGGGACAGATACAACAATTGCCGACATATCCTCATCCCGTTTACATATTCTTTAAATAATAATCTATTGACCTACTGTAAATGAACAAAAATTGAACATTTCTTCTATATATAGTACTCCCTACAAATAACTGCCACATTGTAGTAAAACAATAATTTAATAATATTGAAAATACTTTCGTAAATTTACAAATTGGTGTTCTCACTTCTTTTTACACGTACTACCCTCCGTAACTCCGTCTGAGCTAAGCGCACGGAGACAGATATCAGAAGACATATTATTACCCTATTAAACTCATGTTTTGGAATTTTTGATAATCATACAAATTACTTAAACTTAATTTACATACAATTATCTGTTATTATAATATATTATACTGTTATTGCTTTGTCTAATTAAAAACATTCCATTCTGACAGAAAAATATACGTTGACTGAAAGATAAGTCTTTCGAACATGCTCAAAAACATTTCAAGCTTTCAATAACCGAAAATATACGGTAGCTCTTTTGTGTTATAAAATAATTTTTTGAACATGCATATAACGTCCACGATTTCACTTAGGGAACCCACACCGTTATTAAAAATATTATATACTGAATGCTGTTCCGTGAATTTGTACTTACATAATAAGGAAAAACAAAACATAAACAAACCCTTAATAATATACCTCAAAATTAAAAAAGATGTCCTCTTAAAATACAAACGTAATTGTACTAAAAAACATACTGTTTTTTCGTCCACTTATTGTTAATCGTAATATGTGCATTTAAAAACAGGAGCATTCGAAAAGTTGGATGAAAATTAAAAATGATTTCAATCATTCTTCTTCTTCTTGAAACCATTTTTCATGTGGTTGTTATGAACTAACGAAACATAACTTCATGCTGTTGTCTTCAAAAGTCCATTCTTAGTTGAATCCCCACGATAGCAAAGTTAGACACAAGGCAGTTTTTAGCATGGGGGATAAATTTCCATCGGATAGCATCTTTCCTCATTTATGTGGCACAAACATATCTTTTTTTAATTAAACCTTTATCAAGCAAGCCTAAGATGGCTGATTTGAATTGTGAACAAATACATACTCATTTATTTCCACTGATGTTTACTCATAATCAGTCATTTTTATGTTTATGATAACAAAAACAGAAAAATTAGACAATTAGAGAAGTTGTCTGAAAAGAAAACGAAACGAAGTCAATCATGCAAAATATCATATTTTTGTCATAAAATTAGGGGGAAGAGAATTTCTCAGATTTTATTTCCTGTTAAACAATAATAGCTTATTTTTACAACTGAATCATTCATATTCAATATTTAGTTATTTACTGATAAATTTTTGTCGTATGTATCTCCATGAAAAGCAGGCTATACCCGCTAATGTATATATGTATATATATATATATATATATATATATATATATATATATATATATATATATAAAGAAGATAGACAAAAGAATTAGGTTCATTATATTAAAGAGAAAACTGAAAGATAAATGAAGTCAGTGATTTTTTATTGGATAAAATTATCTTTTTTCTTAATTATTGTGTTTAATTTTCGATTGAATCGATTCCATTCTATTGCGGTCATTTTTCATGTCGTTCGGTTACTTCGCATCGCCATTTTAAGTTTTATTCGCGTTCGGTTTCGCTTTTGTGTATTCTATATTTCTTATATGGTTTTATTAATAATAATATTTTCTCCTTTGAATATAACTTCTCTTTATATTTTATTTAATGAATTACTTGCCTTTTTATTGTATACTTTTCTTCTTCTTCTTCTTCTTCTTCTTCTCTCCTTCTTCTTCCCGCGTTTTTAATCAGCGGCTTATTTTATTCCCGCGCATTGTTTCCTTTCTATTTGGGTCTCCCTCAAAGCGACACTGCTTTCTCGTACTTTTTAGGTTTAGTCTCGCATCTCACTGAGAGGGGTTGTCGGTCAGCCGGTCGCTTTGTGCGTCGCGTTAAAGTTTTAAATAGCACTTTTGTAATCGCTTAACATATACATTGAATATGCGTAGCTCATTTTTAAGCTCATCTATAAGAAAGGCCAAATGACTCTCGTTCGGTCTGTCACACAGACATTTTCGTCGTCCTGCTACGCTTAAATTCTAACTCGCATTTCAATAGCCAAACGTTCAGATTGAGTATACGAAACTTACGAAGGTACATCCACGTACACGTATCTCTACAAAAACGGCTGTCCGTCATTCAAAATACATTCTTAACTTGTATCGGTCTGCCACGCTTAGATTAAAAATGGTAGTTTCATTGTATTCTCATGCTCCAGTTTTTGATAGGATTTTCTTTTGTCTGTCTAGCTTCAGTTTGAAATAGACTTTTAAAAAAATCTCTCTCGCTTCAGTTTAAAATGGAGTTTTTTCTCAGTCTGTCATGCATAAGTTTGAAAATAGAATATGTTTTTGGTTTAGGAAATTTTCTTGATGATAGTTGATAATTTGGATTATTTAAATTATTCTCATCTAAGTTAATATTTTTAAAACGTTTCGGCCAATGGAAGCACATAGACACGTGGCGAAACAGATAAATGCATTAACAATCGGTTCTAATTGGCAATATAAACCCGAGCATAACTAACGCAATAGGATCAATCTATTCCTCGTAGATTAAACTAACAATTCAGTTCGAACTTCCCTATAAGTCCTTATAAGTTCCCTATAAAGTGACACAAGGATTCTCATATTCAAAAATGATGCACCTGAAGAAGGTCGAAGAGTACTTAGACCGTTGTAGAATACGAACTAAGATGGGAATAGTCGTCTGAATAATCTAAACAATCCAGAATTATTATTGACTTCACTTTGAAATAGAATTTGTGTTGGTCTGTCACCCTTAATTTTGAAATAGAATTTTTGTTGGTCTGTCACCCTTAATTTTGAAATAGAATTTTTGTTGGTCTGTCACCCTTAATTTTGAAATAGAATTTTTGTTGGTCTGTCACCCTTAATTTTGAAATAGAATTTGTGTTGGTCTGTCACCCTTAATTTTGAAATAGAATTTTTGTTGGTCTGTCACCCTTAATTTTGAAATAGCATTTTTGTTGGTCTGTCACCCTTAATTTTGAAATAGAATTTTTGTTGGTCTGTCACCCTTAATTTTGAAATAGCATTTTTGTTGGTCTGTCACCCTTAATTTTGAAATAGCATTTTTGTTGGTCTGTCACCCTTAATTTTGAAATAGCATTTTTGTTGGTCTGTCACCCTTAATTTTGAAATAACATTTTTGTTGGTATGCTACCCTTAACTTTGAAATAGATTTTTATTTTATCTGTTCGGCTTCGAATTTCCTCGTTCAGTTCAGAGATTAGATGGTCGTATCTTAAGTATATACGTTCCTGTTAACTCTTTCTGAAATACTTCCGGGGTTCCTCTTGTTTCCGCTTGGATAACATTCGCTTCCTTTGTCGTCGCCATTTAAAATCGTTTTTTTAACTCTTGCTCAACACATTGATCGATTTCTGGGATCATCGACTCAAAATCTAAACGTGCATTGAAGCATGGAGCTGGAGATCAAAGAGCGCGCGACGGCAACAATCGCTGCCATTATTGAAATCCTTATTAAAAATCCGCGCCAAACGAGATGCGGAGATTCAGTTTTTGAAGACAACACATCGAAAATGAAGTTCAACTCACAGCGAATAAAATAACATTCAAAACACTGAAATTTCCGCTTTGTGGGTAAAATTTAATAAAATGTCTGCAAAGGCTGAATTAAATTCAAACCTTTTTTTAATTAAAAAAATTAAAACGAAATATAAAAAATGATAGTTTCGTTTTCAGAAAGTTGAATTTTAGTGTCATTCGATTTTATTTTCCTGTAAAATAAAATAGAAAAATTGTCATTATTAAAAAATGAAGTAAATTAGATAAATTTAAAACACGCATTTTCTTAACAGACACTCATTTAATCTTCGCTTACAACAGTGACCATTCTTTTTACGAACTTCAGCAAGACAGACCAACGTAAATTGTATTTTTGAACTGAAACGTGACAGAACAGCAATTCCTGAGTTCGACACACTAACAAAAAATACTATTTCTGACTAAAGAGTGACAGACTAACCGAAATTCCACTATAAACTTGAGCGTGACAGACCAACGAGAATTCTATTTCAAACGTGACAGAGCCTCTTATAGATTTGCTTGGATGTTACTAAAATAAGATGCGTTCATTCAATCTGTGCGTTCAGCGATTAAAATACGATTCCAAACTGAAGCCTGACAGATTAAATAACATCCTATTTGGAACTTAAGCGTGACAGACAAATGTAAGATGAGAGAAGTAAAATGAAAATATAGAAAACTAGAAAAATACACGTCCCAGAACGGGGTAAATTAATTCCTTCAACATAACAGTTGTGCACTACTTCTATGTCCCCTTTTATGTCCCCTGCATGCCCCCTTTCATGCCCCCTCTGATTCCTCCATTCATATCCCCTTTAATGTCCTCTTACGAAAGTTAAAATCAAGATAATAAACTATATATTTAAAATCTCTATTCTAATTTTGATCAAACTCCTTTACACGAGTTTCAATCTAAAAATGTTTAAAATTTAACGGGTCTTAAGAATAAATTGAAATTCAGGAAATCTTGCTTAATTGTCCAAGAACTAGTGATAATATTCAATGAACATCTGTGATATTTGAACTTTCAGACGAAAGATTGAGCCCATAATATGTCCCTTATATACCCTTTAAAGTTCTCCAAATTAACTAAAATTTGGGGATTATTTATTAATTGCTGTCTAATATCTATTGTTAATATTTTACAAAATATCGGACTTATCAGAATTTTCACAAAGGATTTCCACCTACTTTTTGCCGCCATTGCATAAAACTAAATAAAACTAAATACTAAATAATCTTTGATTAATAGATATGTACTTATATATGTTTTTAACATACAAAGTTTCATAGTAACATACCCTGTCCTCATTAGCAGCCTATAAATGGTGGTGATAGTTTCGGTGGCTAAACCGCTACTGTCATCTCTGGCATCAACAGCACATTTTGCGTCCGGACAAACTATGAAAACGGGTGTTTATATTCGCAGTTTCGTAATATCTTATTGAAGGTTAGGGTTTATTTTTTGGCTGTAGTTGACATTTTAGGTTAAAACTACCGTTATTTTATGTTACGTACACACGATGAATGTAATTCTGTGCGCGAGTTTTACCGTTGAGCAACTAAATTATTTGCTTGCTTATAATATCGTAAAATTACGGATATTCAGCAAAAGGATACTGAACACTGGAGGTGTAATCCTGATTCATAATCTCATCATTCAATTTACATTCATCGATCGAGCAATTACGTTATTCGGACCAGTGTATCTCATGGGTACATATAATGAAACTCTTCGGTATCTATGTATGCATATGAGGTGGGGAAGCAAAATTCACAATATTTTAAAGCAGGGACAGAAAGGCAGTGTATTACGAATTAGTTTATTGACTGCCATGAAAATTTACTTAATAAAACTGTTTTTTTTCTATGTGCCCTCCTTTCTTTCTCAATAACTGCCTTCACACGCTTCCTGAAACTTGCACAGGAGTTCCTCAAATATTCGGGAGACAACTTATCCTATTTTTCTTTAATAGTATATTTAAGAGAGTCGATATTGCTATGTGATGTTATATTGGCAGCAAATGACATAATCTAGATAGTTTGAATATGGACTAGAAGGCGGCCATAAACATGATTCCCAAAAATTGCTGATGTTGGATTTGCAGAACCCTTGTATTTTTCTGGCTGTGTGGACTGGAGCATCACACGCTGTCATCGTGCATAATTACCATCTAGTTAGTTTGCATTAATCCATGGAAATACCTGCTATTTCAGAGTCTTGTAATCAATATTAGCATTGATATTTTCATAAGTTATGGGAAGTCACATCCCATCGGAAGCCACAACACTAAAAACAATAACTTGAGAAGGGTGTTTTGTTCTGAATGTCTGCTTAACCTCAGGTGTCAATTTTGCGATAAATCCGTTGTTTCGGCGGTTCAGAACTGCATATACAATGAATATATTTTCATCTGTAAAGATCGATACATTGAAGAACGTTTCTTAAACCATGTAACTATTTCATAGTACGGTACGAAGAGTCTATTTTCCTTGCTGTTGTCGACAAGTGTGTTTTTTCTTGTGTAATGGTCTTCTTGTGGACTTTAAGTTTAAATGCCATGTTTCTCATGAATTTAGTTGGATCTATTAAAATGTGGATTTGACTGTTTATTCTTAAACTTCCAAACTTTCTCGTAATAGTTTTCCTCAGGGAAATTCTATTCTTCAAATTTTAAACAATCTATACTGAAACTCCAATTATTCTCCAGCAAATTAAACAGTCGCTGACGTTTGCTTTACTTATTGCTCATATCGGCAAACGTTTTTGAAAAGGTAAAAATAATATTTGGTATAGTTATGAATTCAATATATGCAAGGGTTCAAAACAATTGACTTAGTGTCTGTTAAGGAAAACAGGTTAATCTTCATTGTAAATTAGCTTCCCCACCTCATATATATATAGGATGGATGAGAAAAATTTACAATGAAGGGTAACTTGGGTTTTCTAAACAGGTACTAAGTCAATATATATATATATATATATATATATATATATATATATATATATATATATATATATATATATATATATATATATATGTATATATATATATATATGTATATATATATATATAGATATATATTTAATATTATGTAAACATCAGTAAATGTAAGGTACAATCTTCATAAATTCATTCAAAAGACAGTTTTTACTTGCCTACAATTGTTTCTGCCTACCTCAATCACATACGACCTCATTATATATAACATTTTCATAGTATTTCATATATATATATATATATATATATATATATATATATATATATATATATATAGTAACACTTATTTTTAATAATTCTATTGTTTGTATATATATTCGTACATATAAGTCACATCTTATAAACTCCCAAATATCACTTAAGCATAAGGGTTATGAAATTGTCAATAATATGTAGAAAACTACTCTGAGTGGATTGGAAACACAGAGGACGGGTTAAAAAGTATTTAGTGAAATTGGACTTGTGAGCGACTCTTCTGTAGACAGCACGAAAGCATTTCGTGGTATTGTTTTCCACAAATGGCAAGTTCTTGAAAAGAAGCTCCGTTCATAAAAGTTATGTAGGTTCTCAGGGAGACAGAAAATGTATTTCCAGCGGTGCTTGCTGCACGTGTGGTTGCTGTAAATATTCTGTAATATAGATGCTCCAGTTCGTACGAGAGAGAATCAGAAAAATATTGGTCACCAGTGTCCCTCAAAATGCTGTCATAGCTTGTTGTGTCTGCAGCTTAGATGTCGACAAATGATTAAGAAGACGGTTTAGCGTAGAATTCATCCTTGCAGTACACCGGCGTTGATTCCATATATTAAGATATCTGCTCATCAATAACTACTTTTACAGACTAGTCAGAGGGAAAGAATTGAATGGTTTCGAATACATCGCCAGTTATACTGTAGCTTGTGGGATAAACGTTTGTGTCAAGCCTTATCAAAAACATTTGATATTGCAAGTGCTATTCTTCTAGTAATAACACACCCCGTCCATAAATTCACTGATCCTGTGTGATATTCCAGTCAGCTGTTGATCTTGCATTACAGAATCTGTATTGCTTGTCGGAAAGTAAATTGTTTTAGCTGAGGTAATTGACAATTTATTGGTGTATCACAGATTCAAACAACTTACTCATGAGGCACAAAAGAGCGAGCGGTATTTACCGTGTTGATAAATACGGGCATCACATTGGCCAAACGGACGAGAGTTTTCAAGGAGATGGGAAGCATTTCTTCTTTAAGTAACGATCGAACAGCTTCGTAAGAATATGAAGTTGTTCCGGTTGCAGATTTTTTAACAATGACTGGAATGTTGTCTGAACCTGTTGGCTTATTGAGATCGATATTCCGGATAAGTTTGCTAACATCCCGAGTAGTAATATGGATGTCGTTAAGATTATTACCAATCATAGGAGGACATTCTTGGGTCTAAAAGTGAGCGGACCTTGTTTCAAATGGTGGCATTTCAAATAAAGTTATTTGACAATAGTGTAGCTTTATGAGATGTTGCTTTCTGTTGTGACTTATTTGAGGGTATAACCGCCCAATGACAACGAATGTCTAATTAAATACATCGGAAGCGATACAAGACCTATTTTGTCTGAAAAAGGCAGGAAAGTTACAGTAATGAACAATCTAAAGCTGTTCCAGACAGCCCTTGAGTATCGGTATAATCTACGATGGACATGGGCATCCGAGGACTTCCTGAACATAAGTTTGATCATAATTGAGACAACCGAGATATCTGTAGATCCCAGAAAAGATAGAACAGTATATCTGCACTCTTTAGTGCATTGTGTCTGGAAAAGATCAAGAAGGCTCGCAACTCGTCTATTATCATCGGGTACGCAATGGGTTTGTCAACTATTTGAGTCATAGCGTATGCAAGAGAAAAATAATGACAACATCTTACTTCGCCAACTGTCTCGTTTGAGTGTACTAGCCATTCTTTGATATAAATATTGTAGTCAGTACAGAATTAACGCCTAATGATCGTAACTTGTTGAGACTGTAAAGGGCAAATATGAAACAGGTGCTGTGTGCAAGAGCAACATGGAAAGACACATAAGGCAATTCGGGGTCTTCATTGGTGATGTTATTACTACATGGGAACCCTTCCCTGGTTTAGACACAGATTCCATATTCATGGAGATCTTAGGGGGTCGGGTTTGATATCATGATAGAGTAGCCCGGAATCTTGTTTATATTCTCGGTGTAAACTGGCGTACCAATGCCTGTTTCACAAAAAAATAGCAAGTGGGGATGTCTATAAGTAAATTCCAACTTATGGTAAGTTGAAACGCAGATCCTTAATATTGGAAAAGAATAGAAGGGATTAACGTTTCCAGCTTGGTCTCTGAGTAAAAATATTTTTTTGATCTAGAAGCTTCAATTTTGAGATTTGAAGGAATGTGTGAAAGCGGTCGCCAGAGTAGTGGAGAAAGGGCCGATCACATGAGTAAACAGATTGTCTTTGTACCCATTGAAAAAGATATAGGCGTCACAGTCCTCATTAATATGTCATCTAGACTTATAACTATTCACCCACTGGCAATACAGCAGCACCGGTATTTCACATTTGCTGACAGGGCAGTCTCTTTGGGAGTTACTCAAAGGTAAGGGACCTTATAGTATCAGTCCGATACCGTAACCCCAGAAAATGAACGTTTATTTCTAGCACCCTTATTAATGAAATGGAAACAGAAACCGAAAAAAGAGATTCAACTCCTCTTCACATTTCCTCAACAATCAACCCCAGGAAATTCTGCTCATGGAAAATGAGGACAACAAAGAAAATGAGGGGAAGCGAGAGTTACATCCACCATGCATTTTCTACAGTCCATGATGTAGATGGTCATGTTGCGCGCAGTGTAAAAAATCAACATTACTTGTCACAAAAAGAGATTACTATCTTGTTGAGGCGATTAACTTCTCGATTTATTGCAGATTCAAACAACTTTCTCATGAGGCATAACGGACTATTCGGTTTGTAGTGAGATACAGAATACCGATCTTCAATATCTTTTTTGAATACTGGGCAGACCAACGAAGTCTTCTCAAGAGATAGAATTTTTTTTTAAGCAACGATCGAACAGCTTTTAAACATAAGGCCTATCTGCAGTTGCAGTTTTTTAACTACTATGATTGGCACCAAAATTTATTATAAGTTTTGCAACATCCGATATACGATATACGAGTTTCGATTAGAGTAATTATAGTCATAGCATTGCATTCTAGAGGTAGGTTGCCCTGATCGCAATTTTGCTGCAAAGTTATTTGTAAAAATGTTGGCTTCTATCTGGTCTATTAATGAGCGCTGGGATTGAAGTTTTTCATCCGTTTATGACCATATTGTTTGTTATTCTCCAAAACGCATGGAAGCCAAGTCTCTGATCGGTCACTCAAGATTTAACAGATCGGGTACATCATGCTTTAGTGTTGTTTATAACCATTTTGCAGTGGGTTTGGATAGTTTTAAATTGTGCGTTGGTTTTACAGCATCTATTTCATTGAAAGCAACTGAAATAGTCGTCTTATTGCGCAATAGCGGCCTATTAAGGGTGTACCATTGCTGGCTGTTTTGTGCATGTTGGAATATTCTGGAGGGATAACGCTCACAACACCAGCGACTAATCAACCAGATCTATTGAATGCGATTAAGGACATATTCTTTTTAAAAATATATTTGAAAGGGATTAAAGATTCGTAAATTCTAGGGATGTTTCAAACAGCCCGTGAGAACTGATGGACTTTGCTATAAAATGTAAGGGACTTGCTCAACTTAGATTTGATCTTAATTGAAACAACTAAGTGAGACAGGTCAGTAGATGTGATCCGTTCAGGGCAAGTTGTCAATAACAGATCAAGAACGCTTTCAGAATGTTCATCATCATCATGTACGCGCGTATATTTGTTCAAATCTAAGTAAGTTCATATAGAAGGGACAAATTGTGATAAAACCCTTCATCATCAGTCCTGTTTAAATGGACTAGCCATTCTACATTGTAGACATTAAAATCACCACATATCTACAAGAAAGTTTTCATTAGGAGCGCAAACGATATTTTATTATTAAATTAATTAAATATATTAATTCTAAATATTATATACTCGCAATTTTCTAATTTATTACTTTGTATACTGAAGCCCATTGTAGTGGGTAGGTGTCTACTTGCTGTATTCATACTTATTCTATTCAATTTCGTCTTTCTATTATTAGTTAGTTTATACTTTGTGGAAGAACTGTACCTATGCATATGTGATTGTTCGTTTTTATTCATAGGGATGTCTTTAGCGCACTTTTTAAAGTCAGCATTAGGCCGTTCATTTGGACTATATTTTTCTTACTTTAGCTATTTTATGTTTATTTTATTCACTATATATTTACTATGTTATAATAATGATTTTTACCTAGGATTAAATGTCCCTCTTTTAAAATTAGTGTTCCTTATATCAAGAATTACTAAGTGCGTTGTTTGAATATCTTTATTTTTCTCACCGATTTAACAAAATTGAGACAAGAGCCGAAATCTTATTTGTGATGCTTTTATATTGGAGAAATTGTTCACGTTTCTATTATAAGAAAATGAAATAATAATAATAATAATAATAATAATAATAATAATAATAATAATAATAATGATAATTATAATCATAATAATAATGATAATAATAATAATAATAATAATAATAATAATAATAAAAATAATAATAATAATAATAATAATAATAATAATAATAATAATAATAATAATAATAATAATAATAATAATAATGAAAAACTAGTTCATTTCAGACTATTATGTCGATTTGTAGAGAAAATGACTCAAACCTTTTTATTTTTGTAAAATAGTGCACTGTTCTATTTTAAAATACTCTGCTGCAATAACAAAACTATCAGGCGCAACGGCATTTGAGGGGGGGGTAGTAATAAAAAGGCAGTGAGCTTTAGACATTGAAGAGCATGACACTAGAGCGATATAGAAGCACTTGTTTCTTTTCCCTAATGTTGCCACATATATTTACTATTTAGTCTCAACAAAGTTAAATAATTTCCCCGGAGTTATAGTCGTCCGATTTGCGTTTGAAAGTTATGGAAGATTTGTTTTTCGCGGCTCAGGTTTTCATGAATTATTCCGAAGTAAAACAGAAGAGCATTTCACCCCCACAAATTCAGACACACATTTCAAGTTCGGCGCATATTTTAAATGCGTCCTTGCGTCTTTGTGAAAAGTTATGTCTGTAAGTCGATCGATAGGTTTGTCACGCTTCAGGTCTAAAAACAATTTTCATCGGTTTGTCACGCTAAAATTTGAAATAGCATTTTCTTCAGTCTGTCACGCTTATGTTTGGAATAATATGTTAATCGTTATGCTTGGCAAAAGTTTGGACCGCGCTTAAGTTTTAAGCATTTTCGTTCGTCTGTCACGATTCAGGTTTAAATAATGTTCAATCTATCACGCTTGAGTTTGCAATAGTATTTTCGTCGATATGTCACGCTTATAGATAAAATCGCATTCTCGTCGCAAAACGCAGAAATATAATGGACGCAACGTCAGAATGCACATTTTCCTGTGAAAAGCGGGTCTTGCTTTTTGGCCAATCAAATTTTGGCAGTCTCTGCAAGCGGGCACTGATATCTACCAGACCCGTAAATGAAACTAATAATATGGTGACGAAGTTTTACTTTTCCTTTTCGCTGTAACCGGAGTATTTTCTACAGACATACGATCGGTAGATACTCCATCGGGATGTGGTTTCGGGACAAATCTCCCCTTACCTTAATCGCTTGCGTGGGTTTTATCTAATCAGGGAGAGGCCGTATCAGTTACCCAGGGACCCTCGCGATCAACTTTTTCCTTTTGTTTTTGTTGTAATTTTTTTTATTAATTTATTTACTTATTTTCTAGCTGATGGACCCGTCTATGTTTCTAACATTATTGTTCTTGCTAGGCTGTTGCAGTGTTTGCTCCTTTTGCATATTCATAAAAGAAACATTCGACCTCTTAACTCTGGGGCAAATTTATTCGCTGATAGAAGACATTTAAATATAGTCATATATATATATATATATATATATATATATATATATATATATATAAATTAATAAATGCGAAATATTTTCTCATTTATCACTCCTATATTACAATCAAAAGAGGTAACTCTAATTAGAATAATTAAAATACTTAATTTTTTATAAATATTCACATAGTCAAGCAAAGTTGAAAACACAATGTTTTGTTTACCTAATTTGCCCAATTATATTTTAAACAGTTCAAAATTAATAATTGTTTTGTTTAATTAATTACTGGTAATATCGACTAAACTATCAAATTATAATTTGATTGTCCTATATGGAAAAGTTTTGTCGATATTACCAGTAATTAATTAAAGTCATAATAACAAAATATGACAACAAATAGAAACTATGCTCATTACTTTTAAAAGGATGTGCCCCCACTCCTCCTGCAAGGGTAATACTATCTTTTGACAAATTATTTATTTCTAATTCCGCCTCCACAACAATCCAAAGGCGAAACATTTATTATTTTTATATACCTCATTTTTAAAGCATAGTTTTTCCTAAAAAAGAACCATTCATTATTCATGATATAGAATGTGAAACATAATTTTTACGCTTTAAAAATGTTTTTTTTATTTATTTCAGCATGTGATTTTCCTAGTTTTAACGTTTTCCATGAAAATAAAATAAATGACAATAAACTTATGTTTAATGTTTTGTCTACAAACCGCCTTTACGCTATTCTGTCAAAATAGATTTGCAGTGTAATTATTGATTAACATATTCTGTTAAATCACCCCACCTTCTACAAAACAACAAAATAGATTTATAGTATAATCGTAGATTAACCATTTCTGTTAAATCCCCCCACCTTCTACAAAACCAAAAATAGATTTATAGTATAATTGTAGATTAACTATTTCTGTTAAATCACCCCACCTTCTACAAAACCAAAAATAAATTTATAGTATAATTGTAGATTAACCATTTTTGTTTAATCACCCCACCTTATACAAAACCAAAAATAAATTCATAGTATAATTGTAGATTAACCATTTTTGTTTAATCACCCCACCTTCCACAAAACAACAAAATAGATTTATAGTATACTTGTAGATTAACCATTTCTGTTAAATCACCCCACCTTCTACAAAACCAAAAATAGATTTATAGTATAATTGTAGATTAACTATTTCTGTTAAATCACCACACCTTCTACAAAACCAAAAATAGATTTATAGTATAATTGTAGATTAACTATTTCTGTTAAATAACCCCACCTTCTACAAAACCAAAAATAGATTTATAGTATAATTGTACATTAACTATTTCTGTTAAATCACAACACCTTCTACAAAATCAAAAATAAATTTATAGTATAATTGTAGATTAACCATTTCTGTTAAATCACCCCACCTTATATAAACCAAAAATAAATTTATAGTATAATTGTAGATTAACAATTTCTGTTAAATCACCCCACCTCCTACAAAACCAAAAATAGATTCATAGTATAATTGTAGATCAACCATTTCTGTTAAATCACCCCACCTTCTACAAAACCAAAAATAGATTCATAGTATAATTGTAGATTAACCATTTCTGTTAAATCACCCCACCTTCTACAAAACCAAAAATAGATTCATAGTATAATTGTAGATTAACCATTTCTGTTAAATCACCGCACCTTCTACACAACCAAAAATAAATTTATAGTATAATTGTAGATTAACCATTTCTGTTAAATCACCCCACCTTCTACAAAATCAAAAATAAATTCATAGTATAATTGTAGATTAACATCTTCTGTTAAATTACCACACCTTCTACGAAACCAAAAATAAATTCATAGTATAATTGTAGATTAACCATTTTCGTAAAATCATCACACCTTCTACAAAACCAAAAATAAATTTATAGTATAATTGTAGATTAACCATTTCTGTTAAATCACCGCACCTTCTACAAAATCAAAAATAAATTCATAGTATAATTGTAGATTAACATCTTCTGTTAAATTACCACACCTTCTACGAAACCAAAAATAAATTCATAGTATAATTGTAGATTAACAATTTCTGTAAAATCATCCCACCTTCTACAAAACCAAAAATAAATTTATAGTATAATTGTAGATTAACCATTTCTGTTAAATCACCGCACCTTCTACAAAATAAAAATAAATTCATAGTATAATTGTAGATTAACATCTTCTGTTAAATTACCACACCTTCTACAAAACCAAAAATAAATTTATAGTATAATTGTAGATTAACCATTTCTGTTAAATCACCAAACCTTCTACTAAACCAAAAATAGATTCATAGTATAATTGTAGATTAACCATTTCTGTTAAATCACCGCACCTTCTACAAAACAAAAAATCAATTCATAGTATAATTGTAGATTAACCATTTTTGTTTAATCACCCCACCTTCTACAAAACCCAAAATAGATTCATAGTATAATTGTAGATTAACATCTTCTGTTACATCACCCCACTTTCTACAAAACAAAAATAAATTTATAGTATAATTGTAGATTAACAATTTCTGTTAACTCACCCCACCTTCTACAAAACCAAAAATAGATTCATAGTATAATTGTAGATTAACCATTTCTGTTAAATCACCCCACCTTCTACAAAACCAAAAATAGATTTATAGTATAATTGTAGATAATCCATTTCTGTTAAATCACCCCACTTTCTACAAAACCAAAAATAAATTTATAGTATAATTGTAGATTAACCATTTCTGTTAAATCTACAAAACCAGAAATAAATTCATAGTATAATTGTAGATTAACCATTTCTGTTAAATCATCCCACCTTCTACAAAACCATTTCTGTTAAATCACCCCACTTTCTACAAAACCAAAAATAAATTTATAGTATAATTGTAAATTAACCATTTCTTTTTAATCACCCCACCTTCTACAAAACCAAAAATAAATTTATAGTATAATTGTAGATTAACCATTTCTGTTAAATCTACAAAACCAAAAATAGATTCATATTATAATTGTAGATTAACCATTTCTGTTAAATCACCCCACCTTCTACAAAACCAAAAATAAATTTATAGTATAATTGTACATTAACCATTTCTGTTAAATCACCACACCTTCTACAAAACCAAAAATAGAGTCATAGTATAATTGTATATTAACATCTTCTGTTAAATCACCCCACCTTCTACAAAACCAAAAATAGATTCATAGACTAATTGTAAGTTAACCATTTCTGTTAAACTCCCCCACCTTCTACAAAACCAAAAATAGATTCATAGTATAATTGTAGATCAACCATTTCTGTTAAATCACCCCACCTTCTACAAAACCAAAAATAGATTCATAGTATAATTGTAGATTAACCATTTCTGTTAAATCACCCCACCTTCTACAAAACCAAAAATAGATTCATAGTATAATTGTAGATTAACCATTTCTGTTAAATCACCCCACCTTCTACAAAACCTAAAATAAATGTATTGTATAATAGTTAAGTTTAACGATTTCTGTTAAATCATCCCACCTTCTACAAAACCAAAAATAGATTCATAGTATAATTGTAGATTAACCATTTCTGTTAAATCACCCCACCTTCTACAAAACCTAAAATAAATTTATTGTATAATTGTTAAGTTTAACGATTTCTGTTAAATCACCCCACCTTCTACAAAACCAAAAATAAATTTATAGTATAATTGTAGATTAACCATTTCTGTTAAATCACCCCACCTTCTACAAAACCAAAAATAGATTCATAGTGTAATTGTAGATTAACATCTTCTGTTAAATCACCCCACCTTCTACAAAACAAAAAATAGATTAATAGTGTAATTGTAGATTAACATATTCTGTTAAATCACCCCACTTTCTACAAAACCAAAAATAAATTTATAGTATAATTGTAGATTAACCATTTCCGTTAAATCTACAAAACCAGAAATAAATTCATAGTATAATTGTAGATTAACCATTTCTGTTAAATCATCCCACCTTCTACAAAACCATTTCTGTTAAATCACCCCACTTTCTACAAAACCAAAAATAAATTTATAGTATAATTGTAAATTAACCATTTCTTTTTAATCACCCCACCTTCTACAAAACCAAAAATAAATTTATAGTATAATTGTAGATTAACCATTTCTGTTAAATCTACAAAACCAAAAATAAATTCATAGTATAATTGTAGATTAACCATTTCTGTTAAATCACCCCACCTTCTACAAAATCAAAAGTAGATTCCTATTATAATTGTAGATTAACCATTTCTGTTAAATCACCCCACCTTCTACAAAACCAAAAATAAATTTATAGTATAATTGTAGATTAACCATTTCTGTTAAATTACCACACCTTCTACAAAACCAAAAATAGATGCATAGTATTATTGTAGATTAACATCTTCTGTTAAATCACCCCACCTTTTACAAAACCAAAAATAGATTCATAGTATAATTGTAAGTAAACCATTTCTGTTAAACTCCCCCACCTTCTACAAAACCAAAAATAGATTCATAGTATAATTGTAGATTAACCATTTCTGTTAAATCACCCCACCTTCTACAAAACCTAAAATAAATTTATTGTATAATTGTTAAGTTTAACGATTTCTGTTAAATCACCCCACCTTCTACAAAACCAAAAATAGATTCATATTATAATTGTAGATTAACCATTTCTGTTAAATCACCCCACCTTCTACAAAACCTAAAATAAATTTATTGTATAATTGTTAAGTTTCACGATTTCTGTTAAATCACCCCACCTTCTACAAAACCAAAAATAAATTTATAGTATAATTGTAGATTAACCATTTCTGTTAAATCACCCCACCTTCTACAAAACCAAAAATAGATTTATAGTATAATTGTAGATTAACCATTTCTGTTAAATCACCCCACCTTCTTCAAAACCAAAAATAGATTCATAGTATAATTGTAGATTAACCATTTCTGTTAAATCACCCCACCTTCTACAAAACCAAAAATAGATTCATAGTGTAATTGTAGATTAACATCTTCTGTTAAATCACCCCACTTTCTACAAAACCAAAAATAAATTTATAGTATAATTGTAGATTAACCATTTCTGTTTAATCACCCCACCTTATATAAACCAAAAATAAATTTATAGTATAATTGTAGATTAACCATTTCTGTTAAATCACCACACCTTCTACAAAACCAAAAATAGATGCATAGTATAATTGTAGATTAACATCTTCTGTTAAATCACCCCACCTTTTACAAAACCAAAAATAGATTCATAGTATAATTGTAAGTAAACCATTTCTGTTAAACTCCCCCACCTTCTACAAAACCAAAAATAGATTCATAGTATAATTGTAGATTAACCATTTCTGTTAAATCACCCCACCTTATATAAACCTAAAATAAATTTATTGTATAATTGTTAAGTTTAACGATTTCTGTTAAATCACCCCACCTTCTACAAAACCAAAAATAGATTCATAGTATAATTGTAGATTAACCATTTCTGTTAAATCACCCCACCTTCTACAAAACCTAAAATAAATTTATTGTATAATTGTTAAGTTTCACGATTTCTGTTAAATCACCCCACCTTCTACAAAACCAAAAATAAATTTATAGTATAATTGTAGATTAACCATTTCTGTTAAATCACCCCACCTTCTACAAAACCAAAAATAGATTTATAGTATAATTGTAGATTAACCATTTCTGTTAAATCACCCCACCTTCTACAAAACCAAAAATAGATTAATAGTATAATTGTAGATTAACCATTTCTGTTAAATCACCCCACCTTCTACAAAACCAAAAATAGATTCATAGTGTAATTGTAGATTAACATCTTCTGTTAAATCACCCCACCTTCTACAAAACCAAAAATAGATTAATAGTGTAATTGTAGATTAACATATTCTGTTAAATTACCACACTTCTGAGAAAACAAAAAAAATTCGTTCTATACTTGTAGATTAACATCTTCGACTAAATCACTTTACCTTCCACGAAATAAAAAAAAATAGAGTTATAGTATATTTGTTAATTAACCTCTTCTGTTAAATCACCCCATCTTCCACAAAACAACAACAGTTAGAGTTATAGTATAATTGTAGATTAACATCTTCTGTTATATCACTTCACCTCTCAGAAAACAACAAAAGTTAGAGTTATAGTATAATTGTATATTTACATCTTCTGTTATATCACCCCACCTCTCACAAAACAACAAAAGTTAGAGTTATAGTATAATTGTAGATTAACATCTTATGTTTAATCACCCCACCTCTCACAAAACAACAAAAGTTAGAGTTATAGTATATTTGTTAATTAACCTCTTCTGTTAAATCACCCCACCTTCCACAAAACAAAAAATAGATTCTACTTTTTAGGCAATTATATCTGAACATTCTAAAAACGCGGCGGAAAGAAGAAAACACAACGCTTAGTTTAGAATTTAGAGTGGGGATCAGTTTCGTATATTCATTTTATTTAAAATGATCCCTTCTTTTCCGAATCATTCTGGTGTTTTAAGACAGTTAACTATTTTTTTACTATGGGAGCTTAATCTATTGCGTTTTCTTTTTTTTAAGGGGGAAGAATAGGTATACTTTATGTGTTTTCTTACCTTTCCACTCGGACTTAGGGTAAGTGGTTCAAAAATGTGAATTGATTCCCCATAAAAGTTAGAATTGTCAAGAGTAGGGGGACCATTTTACGTTAAATATATATGAAAGTGATCACCTACTCTAAATTCTAAATAATTGTTTATTTTTCGTCTTTCTATTTACCAGTGTCTACTCTTCAAACCTAATTGCCTAAAAAAGCAGAATTTCATATTTGTGGATGGAGGGGGATTTAACGAAAGGTGTTAATCTACAAATTAATCCATATTTTATTTCTTTAATCTAATATTTTTAACTATACATTGCTTTTTATTTTAATTTTAAGAAATTGATGTGTTTAGTTTTGTTTACTTTTCCCGTCAAAATTAAATAAATAACTTCTTTAAAAGTGGCTTATTAAATATCTTATTTTTAAGGCGTAAATTAAAATATTAAAAGTGTGGGTATTATTGTAGATTGACACACTCTCTCCGCTACCCCTAAAAACTGAGATTCTACTTTTTTAGGTAATTACGTGTGAATGCCTTGAAAAACATGATGATGATGATGATGATGATGATGATGATGATGATGATGATGATGATGATGATGATGATGAAGAGTTTAACATTTGTCTTAAAAAAGAAATAAAAAATACCTCCTCTAACTTTTTAAATTACAAGTAAAAATTCATATTTTTACTATTTATAGAAGTCTTATTTTCTGCTTTTAATAATAAAGGCGAATAGCGCAAAGTAGCCATTTCGAATTACATAGTAATATGAAATTGTTTTATTAAAATGTTGGACTCTTTTATTTATTCATTTCATTATATAACCAGTTTTAATGAGGAATTCATTTTTATTTTCATGCTGAAACAAAATCTAATTCTACAACTTTAGATATTTTAAAGACATACAAATTAACCTTTTTTGTTGTTTTTTCTAATAAATAAAATTTGACTAAGTTCATGCACAATAAATTTCCCCAACATTCGAATATATATATATATAATAGCACTACGACAATCATGTTGTTGTTGTTTTCTTCTCAATTACCACAATCTAAAGTGTGTGTGTGTGCGTGTGTGTGCGTGTGTGTATATTCATATATATGTTTGGAAAATCGATGTCATAATTTCGGGATTCCGTTCTATATGTGTATATGGGTTTCAAGTTTTCTGCCATTCAAAAAATACTGATCAACATTATTAATTGAAAACATATAACACGCACAATATGTGTTATAGTGCACTATTGTTTCTACATACGGGATAGATAAACTCTATTCCTTTGACAGGGGAAGAGGTAAAATAAACCTGGATTTGATGTCGTGACATACATTAACACAATAATGAAAAAAATTAAACCAAATAAATTTTTAAAAAGCTATGCGGCCCAAAAGAAATATATGAGCGTCATGATCAACATAGGTTGCTTTGATAGTCAATATGCGGTGACTACGGCATCCTGCTAATCTTGGGTTATTTCATTCCATGTAACAGAATACAACAGACCAACTTTAGATGAATAAATATCGTCAACAAAAACAAAAGACCACCCAGAGGAAAATATGGGCTACAAACGAAATTAGACTCGCAATAGAAATCTAATGGAACACCTACCCACGCAAAAAGCTCCTTTATACATATCAAACATATTCCCGAAGTCATGTAATCGATTTTGCAAATACACTATATATATATATATATATATATATATATATATATATATATATATATATATATATATATATATATGTGTGTGTGGGTGTGTGGGTGTGTGTGTGTGTGTATTTTGTGTTATATAAAATATATGTGAAAATCCTAATAAAACACACTTTAAGGGCTTTGGGAAGAATTAGTACCTTTCAAATTCGGAAAGCTTCATCCTACCTAGTAGGGTGGACGGCATCACTGGTCTACACTCATCTCCTAAATCTCTCATATGTTGACTCCAAGCGGCATGCTTCGGGTAATCGCTTCAGCTATCGGGCTAAACAATTTGAGGGTGTAGTGTGTATACACGGCACCACTTTGCGTAGGAATATCCTAGAGGCAGATGAGTTTTAAGAAGAACTTTAATGGGAACGTGAGACTCAGCCATTGGATTATGGCCTAGTGGTGTGTGGGTATCTTGTGGAGCTTCTACGATGGTTGGATATCTCAAATACTTCTTTCCAGCAGCTCCTGCAACGATGCGGGTGCCAAATGTATTGCTCTGCTCTCTTTTGGACCACATCAGCAAGGCCGATAGGGGAATCCTGATGTCTTGGCAGCTCAGAATCTTCGTACAAATTGGCCAGGCTTGCGGCATGGAAGTGCCACTTTAGTGCCGCTGTTTGCAGCGTCAGAAACAACACGGGAGACGGTAGTTACAAGTAATCAGCTGATAACGATTGGCGTAACTCCAGGCGCGACGGTGGGAAAAACAAACGTATTTTTACTAATCAGCTACCGCCTGCATCAATCTTGGCATGCCCCAGTCAGAAAGGTGATTACCCGACACAGTCTGCCTGCTTCAATTGGTGTTTGGAGCTAGAGAAAAGACCGACAAGCAGACTGAAAACCCTCCACAACACAAAGAAAAACAAAACCACAAATTTGCAAATTTAAATGTCAGGCCAATGTGTCTTGACTCTCTGATGGTTTACAACAGTTTCTGGAATAGCAAAGAACCTGGGGAGCCAAGACTGCATGGCGTTTGATTCGCAGTAAAAAAAAATACTCTACTCACAACTTTAGAACCACAATCCAGTGGAACAGCCAGACTCTTGTATTTCCGCTTATTAGCCGCCTAAATTACTGTGCACATCCTAAGCGTTTACGCTCCCACGCTATGCTCTCCAGCCGAGACCAAATACCAATGTCATGATGATCTTTACACCACGGTTAAGCGCATCCCTGTCACGGATAAATTGTATCTGCGAGGTCACTAAAAATCCTAGAATGGGTTTCGACCATGACTCTAGGTTCAACTTCATTGGTCATTTTGGTGTCGGCAGACTAAACGAGAATGAACAGAGGGGCCTTGCGCCGTGCTCCTACCATAACTTCTGGATAAAAACACATTCTTCGCCACCAAGCTGCATTATCGAGTATCCTGACAGCACCCAAGATCTCATCACTAGCACTAGCTGGACCTTGTCATCACATGGAGACTCTCAAGGAACTGCGTTCTCATCACATGTCCTTACAACAGTACTGACTGTAACACCGAGCACTCTATGGTTGGTACTGCCAAGTGTAGTCATTTTCAGTTCAAGTGTATCCATCAGACCAAGCAGAAATGGCTCCCTCGACACCAGCAGAACGGCAATATCAGACCTACGCGAATGCTTCACCAACACCATCGAAGACGCCCTCAAAGATTGTCGTACTGGCAATCCTGTATAGAGGTGGGTTGACATTCGTGATGCCACCTGCACTTCCGCAGTGAAAACTTTTGGAAAAAAGATCGGAAAAAAACATGATTGTTTCGAAGCCGGCATTGTGAAATTAGAGCCATCAATCAATGCTTCTTACAAGGGAAAGCCTTTTGAGAAGAGAGTCATTGCACTCAGGAAGGCTAGGAACGGCGCGTAGCGTTTCACTCAGCGCTGTGCCAATGACTACTGGCTAAACCTCTGTAAGTATTCAGCTATCTGTTGACTACGGCGATATTCGTGGCATGTACGATGGCTCGTAGAAGGCCTTTGGCACAACCATAAACAAGATTGTAGCCCTGAGAGTTACTACCGGTGCAACATTTTAGACCGCAGCAGACAGATGGAGAGGTGAGCTGAGCACTACCAGGAAGTTTACGTTCCCACCTCTCTAACAGAACTAAAGAAGGCAGTGGAGGGAGAGGAGAGAGCACAAACGGCAGAGGGATGCAACATAGCTCTCGCAACAAGACACCACCTACATCTGCTGTAACTGCCGATCCAGGATAGGCTTGCACAATAACGGCAGACGCTGAAATTCAGCAACAAACAAATCTCAGGCGCAGAACTTATTGTCTCCTTCGACAGATTGATGCAAACCAACGAAATAATAATAATAATAATAATAATAATAATAATACAAAACAGAAACTGCAAGAAGCACCATAAGCTCTCTCTTCCCTACAACTCCCCTCCTCCCAAAATGAGGCTTGCCTAGACTGACACCAGACAAAATATCTGCAGAGGGTCGAAAAGGATGAGAAAACCGAGGAGGAACAGCGCAAACCAGACCTCCACTGGAAGAGTGCGAAGAGTGCTGGGACCTTGGCGAGGATTATTGTTACCCAAATCCCAGAGAAAACCAATGGTCCATACCAGCGATTAATCAATGGTAAACGGCTGTTTCGATACCGTAAGGTTATTTGCAATGGTTATCGAAAAGAGGTGACCAATACTGTAAATCTGGGGAGGTTTGTTGTCACTCACACTCTAGGAAATACCACTTATTGTTGTGGGTGAGCAATCACTGACGATGATTTGTGTGAGAACTCCTAGTGAGTACAAATAATAATAATATAGGCACAATGATGAGTCTTAATAAATGCGAACAAGCTTGTTTGTGAATATATATATATATATATATATATATATATATATGTGTGTGTGTGTGTGTGTATGTGTGTGGGTGTGTGTGTATTAATAAATGAAATAAGTATATTTTTCTTAAGGGGCAAGCACTCTGATCAATTGGATAAACGATTCTATGAAAATATCATGCAAAGTTATTTCCCTAGAAATTGAACAATTTCAGAAGCTTAATTATATATACGTTATATTAACACGGTATGATCGGTGGGCACATCGCATCATTAACCATCTGTGGTGACTGAGATCAGAGGTGTATGGTTCGAGTTGTGTCATCGGCAGGGCAGCTGTATATAATCACATTGATGAGTCCTAATGAAGACGAAATAAGTTTTCTTTTGGATATAATCATTTTTTTTAAAATAATTACATACATACATACATACATACGCTAGTGTTTCAAGCAAATTGCTCTCATCAGTGCATGAAAGTAACAATTTCAAACGGTTGGAAGGAGCGAACCTGGTTCACAGAGTAAGCCTAGAATCTGCAAGCAGTCGCCCTGAACTCGCATCCACTGGAAATTGTCGCGTGATTAAGGGAAATTAAGATCTATATTTCCTAGAAGCGGGTACAAACAGAAGACTAATCGAGAGGGGTATACAAACCTTTTCAGAACTTTGTATTCGAGCTCAATATATATCATATATATTTGTTTACATTACAGATAGCTTAAGTAGTAACCGTTACTCCGCTTACTAGAGAGATACACCCACATGAGGGTCGTAGATATAGCCAGTAAAGTCGTCCATGTATCTATTTATGCGTCTTTCTGTATGCGTATGCGTGTCTTAGTTGTTATACTCAATTTTCAGTCATTCCATTTTTTAGGGAATGCGATTTGTGCTGTGATGTTTCTTCTTCTATTTGTCTTCCGCTCGAGTCGCGTAGCATAAACTCAATTAGGTTACACATTCCATAAACTGATTTTCCTTCCATCAAAAATATTAATTTATTTAGTTCAATTTTTCTTGTTATTCGTTACAACATTTACAAATATTATTTACCCTTGAACCCGAAGCAAGAATTAAGTAGCACAAACCGATGAAATCAGAAACGGACACAAAAAGTATTATTGTCCGCGAATTAAATTACGACCGTTTGTTTTTACTTTTGCAAACAGCAATATACAAAGTTGTTGCATTGCTCGCCTTTCTTACTTTCTTTCGGATGAACATTGATTCCAGTTGAAAAACGATAATAATTACTGTACAATAAGATGCATAGATTAATGTTATTGAATAAATACGTTGTTAAATGCACACACATACTATATATATATATATATATATATATATATATATATATATATATATATATATATATATATATATATATATATATATATGAGAAAAGAAGGATGAAGGTAATCTGACGTAATGGGAAATGAAAAAGGAAAAACCAAAAGGAAGTTTTTTTTATGTATTCATCAACGTTTCGTCTTTATTTGTAAGACTTCCTCAGGATGATAATTTTAAGAAAAATGTCATACAAGTACATGAAAATATTGGCTTGACATGATGGGTTAATGAGAAGAAGTAGCAGCCACTACTGGGAGCACAAAGAGGTTGAGGGAAGTCGGTGGCATGGAATGAAAATAATGTGGATGGCTGTGAGTGAAAAAAGTGGAAGGGTGGGTGTGAATGAAATTAATGTGGATGACTGTGAGTGAAAAAGGTGGATGGGTGGGTGTGAAAGAAATTAATGTGGATGGCTGTGAGTGAAAAAGTGGAGAAGTGGGGAAAGAGGAGTGGAGGAGGACTCTGTGTGTTTGGTGTGTAGGTTTTTAGAAAAGATTTGAAAAAATGAAGGTGATTCAAAGTGGGAGGGTGAGAGTGTGAAAGAAGTAGTCGAAAGGGTGAAATGGATGAGGGGGAGAGGGGAGATTTTGTAGTGGTTAGGTTTGAAATTTGGAGAGTAAGGTTGTTTGACCACCTGGTTATTTCAGGAATGTGTGAATATAGGTTAGAAGGAAAATGTTGAAATGTGCTGAGATTGTGACAGTAGAGTGGGACGTAATGGGTGAAAATTTCAGATTCATGCGAGTAGTATTTTTTGTGTTCATTTATACATAAATAACACTAAACAATCAAACATTTTGAAAAAAAGATTGAGCGAACACAAAAGGGACATAAGAAACAATAACTCTCTCAGTGCACTTTTCTCACATGCATTAGAGCACGATCATGCTTTCAAATTTGAACAAGCAAAAATCACCAAATACATTCACAACAAAGCTCGGCGAAGACTACTGGAAACACCATCAGACAACGAAATGGCTTCTATAATCTCTCCCCCTTAATAAGCAAAATTATCCTGACCGAACAAAAACTGAACCTAGATCATGGCTAACCTCTTTCTCTCTTCGCTCTAAGTTGTACTTACACACAAGCCCTCGCATGTGAACACAATCCAGATACCCTCACAAATATGTAGATATGTAAACCCCTTTCTAATCTCAAACCATCATCACCCCATGCACAAAATTACAAAAATCACCTACACTAATATCATTTCTCTCCTTCTGTTTCTTTTTTTATTTCTTTTTTCTTTTCTCCTCTCACTGTCACATTCTCAGCACAGTTAAACATTTTCCTTCTAACCTACTTATATCAACACATTCCTGAAATCGCCAGCTGATCAAACAACTCTACTCTCTAAATTTCACACCTAGCCACTACCAAATCTCCCCTCTCCCCCTCACCCATTTCACCCTTTCGACTACTTCTTTCACACTCTTACCCTCCCACTTTAAATCACTTTCATTTAAAAAAATCTTTTCTAAAAACCTACACACCAAAAACACAGAGCCCCCTCCACTCCTCTTTCCCAACCCCTCAACCTTTTCACTCACAGCCATCCACATTAATTTCATTTACCCCCACCCATCCACTTTTTCACTCACAGAAATCAACAATATTTTAATTCCATGCCACCGACTTCCCTCAACCCGCACCTCGGTCTTTGTGCTCCCAGTAGTGACTACTACTTCTTCTCATTAACTCATCATGTCAAGCCAATATTTTCATGTACATGTATGACATTTTTCTTAAAATTTTCATCCTGAGGAAGTCTTACAAATAAAGACGAAACGTTGATGAATACATAAAAAAACATCCTTTTGGTTTTTCCTTTTTCATTTCCTATATATATATATATTTATATATATATATATATATATATATATATATATATATATATATTGTGTGTATTTAGGCAACATTTACTCATTCATCTAAACATTGCAAAACATAACAGAATCTGTCTGTTTAATTAAACCTTTTCTATTTGTTCAGTTTTTCTGATAGTCTTTTTTATTATTAAAATCCAGAAAGATGATAAATGTTCCATAGGTTTCACAGGTTTCACGAACTTTTGTTTATACAACTAAAATTATACATTCTGAAACCAATTTTTTAAAAAATTAAATTTAAAATATACAATATCACATCTCAAACCAGTGGTAACATTTTAAAATGCTTAACGTAATGCTATTTTGTTCCGTGATGTTATCCAGCGTTGCTGAATTTCAAGGTCAACGCCTTCTTTAAAAACCGTTCTATGCGCGTTTCTCATTGTCTTTTAAGAATTCTCTTCTTTCCTCAGCTTATTTTTGACACCTGAAGATGATTCGACGAAAAATCGAAAACGTTCGCAAAACCTGTGAAACCTATGGGAAATTTATTAATTTTTTGAATTTTAATACAAACAGACCAATTTGAAAAATTGAAAAAATTAAAATAGGTATAATTAAACAGAAGAATTATGTTACTTTTAACAATATATATATATATATATATATATATATATATATATGTGTGTGTGTGTAAGTTTTTAGAAAAATATATATTTATGCATATACTCCTTATAATTTCAGAAATATTTCTAATTGAACGCTTAATGAAGTTGTATAAGATTCAGAGCATATACATTTTATAGTTGCATTTCTTTTGCATTTCGGCTTGATATATTTTGTCAACTCTTTGAAAACTTTTCTTATTTTCCGTCCTCCTGTTTTTGGAATAATATGTTTCCCTATTACTTACAAATGAACTATTTGCATCAGATTTACTAAACACTATATATTTTCTCTTGACATTGCTGTGAAACGCGCGTAAGAAGAAGTTTTAATGTTTTAATAAATAAATAAACAAAATGAAGAAAAAATAATAAAACTTAAAAGAAAGGTAGCTACCAAGATACAAAAATAAAAGAAATTGAAATGAATATAAAACCAGGAATACGATTTGAATTCATATTTTCTATATTTCAGAATTATTAATGACATTCCCTTCAGTTATAGAACAAATGAAATCACACACAATTATCGTGATTATAACGGTTGGATATAGCAATTTAGAAATATACCTATTTTTGAAAGTTGCTTAATCTTTAATTTACAAGAAACGCAAAGAATTAACGGCTTAAAATAGGAAAGTATCATCATTATCAAAACGTGATATCCTAGACACTTGGTGTAGTCCTGTTGTTAGTGATATTCCTAGAGGGGCCATCTGTTCGATCAAGAAAAGAACACTATGTGTCAGAAAGAACAGCCTAAAATCTGGTTAAAAAATGAGATACAAGTTTTATGTGATTGGTATATACATACATGACTCGCGAAATACAGTAATCGATGAAGGAAATGTCGATTATCTCATGAGATCTAACATTGAATCTACATAATTTTGGGCTTATATTTATAGAGCGTAGTTACGAAAACGGTTACAAAACATTCAACAATCCATAAAGAACATGTCTAATATAAAAAGGACAACCTGATTCCAACATGTAAGGTAATCATAGCTTCTATAAAAGCCGCTATCTAAGCTAAAGGAGGATACAATAACAAAATGGATTCATTATTATATTCCAAAATGACTTTCAACAAAACACATTACAATCTGTTTCTAAGAGTTATTTTTGGCATATATAAATCAGTCATCAAATACATTACGTACATTATATATATATATATATATATATATATATATATATATGTGTGTGTGTGTATATATATATGTATATATATATGTATACATATATATATGTATACATATATATATATTCATATATATATATATATTCTCCTTTAGCTTATATATATATGTATATATATTTATATATATATATTCTCTTTTAGATTATATATATATTTATATATATATATATATATATATATATATATATATATATATATATATATATATATATCTTTGAACTCCAATATTCGATTTGTTTTTATTTGTGTGAGTCGATATAATAGTTGTAGCTTATTTGGAGACTCTCTGGAAGTTGTGAGGGGATGCCTTTCCTTCCCTGAGAACTGTAACGTTTACTCCCTCCCCATTTTACTACGCTAATTTAGACTCTTTAGTTAGTAATTGCCAAATTATAGTTTGGTTTAATAATTTGCCCTATCACTGCTAGAACTGTTCTATTCTACTGAAATTTAATTGGCCCATATCTATATAAAATAAATAATAATGTATAAAATGTTGTAACTATCAATTTTGACTCGTCTCAGAGTTGGGTTTTATTCATGTCGTGTGTTTATGTTGTTCTGGTATCTGTGTTTATATATATATATATATATATATATATATATATATAATTAATTAATTTTTACGTACATTTAAAAGGAATTCATGGACACGTGCTTCTCGCGATAAGCCGTCATCAGCATGGTTACTGTAGACAAAGATCGAACATACGATTTATGTTGGCATCTGACGTTATTGTGCCACTAAACTACACATACCTTGTCAAAATATGTACTATATATATATATATATATATATTTGGATGTATATGTATATTTATGCATGTCTATGTGTACATCTAAGTGCTTTTCTAAATATTTTCTGTAATAACTATTTATTAAAAAATATTATTCATTTTTAACGTTCATTTTTATTTTGTAAACATTTTCTTTGTATTTTTGAAATCTTTTAACCAGTTTAAATAATTTACAAGTTCTAACTCTGGTAAAATGTTTCGGTATACTATTTGAATTAAAATAAGCAGCAAGTAGCTTGTGAAATTCTACTTGTAATTAATTTTCCTAGCGGTGTGTTGTTCTCTTACCGGTAATTTAACAACCTTTTTTCCTGTTTGTATCCATTAGTATATCCGTTTAATCGGACTTGTACACTGTCTGAACTTGTCAGTTTTACCCAAACCCTTACGTATTTTTAATTTGCAGTATAACTTGGAGTGTTAAACTATGTGGTCCTAATGCTTGTCGTTGGCTTCTAAGTTGATGTCTATATCCTGTGCTGGTGAAGAGACTCGATATTAATAAAAACCTATATCGTCTCGTAAACGATCGTACACAAATGGTTGTTTCTGTTGAATTCTTGCATAGTTAATAAAATATGATGTCGTAATTAAGTTGTCCTATATATATATATATATATATATATATATATATAGTAATCCACGTAAAATAAACATCCCCCGGATAAACATCCAAAGAATTTCAACCGGTTAATAAAACGTGCTCAATAAAAGATGGGGAGAAATTGAGTAAATCTAAAGAATAAAATCCTTGCACCCTGGAACCATATAATATAGTAGTATATAATGATAAGTTACTTAACAAGAGGCAGTAACTAATCCAAAATTGTTTGCACCGATCTATGTATGTGCTTTATTGCATCGGACCAGATTAATTGGTCTGCAGTAGGACATACTATAAACAGAGGTGTTAATGATTGTGCCACACATATGCGGAAATCCACGTATTTAGGTTATATATGGGGTTAAAATAATTTGAATGGCATGAAGATATAATCCAGTGTATGACGATAGATAGGGATTATTAGATGGATTACATCCGAGAATCTCTGCTTGAGGGTAAATATATTGAATCGTTCATACAAAAAGTTTAATAATATAACGTTAACTCAATATCTATAAATATCAATAATAAGTAATAATGAAATGTACTTAACATGTTATTATTGTTCAACGGCACCACAAGTTAATCGATCACAAACTACAAAATTGAATTGAATTGAAGGGGTTTACTTTTCCGCGTTGACAGATATAAGGCGGGGTAGCCATCATTATAATTTTCTCAGAGTTTAGCTTCATAATTTGTTATAACCCAACAACGTGTTGATCCCCACGAGACGATCACGACGAAGATGTGCAGCGAGTGATCAGGTGGAACGTGAGTCCTCATCTCAAGATGCATTAATTATTCGACCAGAATTGTGTTGTTTGTTAAATGTAACGACAGTGTGATTGTCCCTTTGCAAAATCAAGAATAGACATATATTGCCAGGGTAAATACTTGAGAATTTACAATAATATATAATCCTTTATCGGTCAATTTATTAAAAAATTGCCCGTACTTCGTTGATTCATGTGTTTTTTAGACATACATTGTGCATTATTTGGATCATTCGGACTATTGTTTTCATCTTGAATGTTATTCTCACAACGTTTCGGCTGATGTAACCTTCGACAATTTTCAGGTGTCACTTATCTAACTTGGGATTCTTCATGTCGAACTCTAGAATCTGTACGGAATTTCGAACGAATCTCTTTATTCAATCAACGATGTCAGCTTGTTCTCGTTCTGCCAGCCATGACCAGACACAAGTATTAACTAATTCTTAATTGTATTATCAATATCGCTCGTACACCGTCAACCTCCAAAACAATTTCACTTAAAACTGATTACTTAGCAATTGTATCCGTTGCGCCACGGGGCCATTCGGAACAAAAATAACTAGTCACTTGGATTACATAAAAGATTCCGTTCGAAATTTCGTACAAGTGTCCGAGTTCGACAAAACGCCCGTGAAGAAGGTCGGAACTTTTATCGGCCGCAAATATTTCGAGAAAACAATCCGAATAATGCAAATTACCAATCCTTATGTAAAAAGTGCCAACATAGAGTGACGTACTTTTTGTCAATAAATAGTTCATAAATTATATATTCTATATGTGAAACCAACCGATTTGCACAATTACGGGTGAGAATTGGCCTGGCAATAATCAAAATTAAAATGTCACCTCACACTTCCTATTGCTCACAAATTGGTAGCTCACAACCGGATTCAATTTCGTGGCAGTAAAAATCCATTGATCGAAAACTTACAGGTTATATTTATCGATTGTCAATGGACATCAACAAACTGATCCTATTTAATAAAGCAGTGCTTTAAATTATTTTAATCAAATTCCATATATACGTTCGTTTACTTCAACGACGCCGTGGTCCTGATCGATTTTACAACAATGTTGCGGTGTGCGTATGCTATTGCCTTCTTTCTCGAACCTCGGATAATTCCATTAGCTGAAACAAAAGGCTGCAGTGTACTTCTTATGTTAATAATCACATCATGTAATTAATTCGAACAATATGTTCTTAGTAGAACTATTTTTCGTTCAGTAACTGAACGGTTAAAGAAAGAGAAACAAAAAAAGATCAACTTATATTTTAAGCTTATTGCTTAATGATATCATCGTTTTGTTATAGGATAATTAATAGTGCTGACTCATGGAATCTTTCTGTCAAGACTTTCAATACTTTGGCCAGTACTCTGTCTCTAATACATGGCTTACGTCATTTTTACTTCAATATCATCGACTTCCGTTTCTTCTAATTGCCCGACTATATAATGACTCTACTGACCCTTGTCTGTAACGCTTCCTGTTTTACAACATTGACGTTAAGATATATACTAGCTAATATCTGCTAGTAAATATACCCATGTCAATATTATACACTATTATTACGTGTCATAATTGCAAATAAGGAATGCCTCCACACTACCAAAACCACCGTATGGAGGCCCCTATTACCACCGGATTCAGTTACGTGTCAAATGCAGGACACATTCTATTTGAGAAATAGACTGCGCCTTTAAAAGTATTATCATTTAAGATGCTAGTTGATGTAAGGTTAATGGCAATTACGGGGTAACTCAAACCTTCCAACTGAGTGTATCACAACTTGTACCAAAAATGTCATATTTGATATCATTAGATGGAAGCATTTTACATCGCATAGGGAGTTCACAAAATCGAGTGCCATATACTTATTATGCGTTGGACAATGCATGTTTTAAAATAAATATAGAAATGCCGTTCAAAAAGTTAATCTCTGATGGAACAAAATTTGGTAAATGTCCACTAAACAATACTTCAAGATGAGTGCGTGAAAGAAAATCTAAGAAATCCCAGGACAATATAAAAATGTTTGAACACAATAGCCCTGTATTCACGTTTGTGCGTACGTTTTCACTTTTCACGCCTATTTTATAATGAGATTTACCGATCGTTAAAGATAAATTGAAAAATGAACTGGAGTATCTGTGGGAAAATTTTGAATCTTTTGTTATGGTGTGAGTAAAAATGTATGTAATCATTTTAGTGTGTAGTTTTGCGATGCACTCTAAATAAAAATGAAACTCCAACAATACAAACTACATCACAAACTATGAAACAAACATTAAAAACAACAAAACATATTCGAAAAAGAAACACAACTCCGGTACATCCACACCAAATGCTGCCACCCCCTCTCATATTTAAGAACCTTATATCTAATATTAGTAAAAGAATTTCCAGCCTTTCATCCACACCTGAGATTTTCCAACAAGATATTACAATAATGCCCTCCTTGGGAGCGGTTATAACGAAAACATATCCTACATACCCAACCAATCCACCGGTCAACACAGACGCAATAGACAAAGAAATAGTATCTGGTTCACCGCCCCCCCACCCCCCACCTTAATCCCTCAGCGTCAAATATAGCGTAGGTAAACAATTTCTCAAATTAATAGACAAGCACTTCCCACCATCAAATAATCTCCATAAACTTTTTAACAGAAATACAGTAAAAACTAGCTATTCATGTTTTCAGTCCGTTGGATCCATTCTGACCTCCAAATCACCAACTAATTCACCCAACCCCCGTTGCACTTGCTCTTGTTCCTTGGGCGGAGGATGCACAGTCAGCTCCGTTGTTTACGAAGCCAAGTTTATATCCGGGGTGGATACCAAAAGGGAGGGTATATACATCGGAATGACCCAAGAATCTTTTAAACAAAGACTTTACGCCCACAACAACACTTTCAAATACCCCCAAAATAATACATAACCACATTAGCAACCCACGTATGGGATCTCAAGAAGTCCAACACCCCCTACAAAATAGAATGGAGAATTACCGACAAACCTAAATCCTACAGCCCCACCTTCAGGACATGCCCTTTGTGCACTACTGAGAAATTCAGAATTATACAAGCTATCAACAACCCTTCCATAAACTGCATGAACAAAAAACCGAGGTCTTCAGAAAATGTCTCTACAAAAGAAAATTCCTGCTAGCCCAATGGTCTGATAACAGTATTACATAACCCAGCAATTATCACTTTAAACCAAATACGCCTCTAAAAATATAGTAAAGTATTTCTTAAAAACATACAAAATAACCAATCTTCCCAAGATCTCCCTAAACCCATAACAACATTTTCTATTTTTCTAGTTACGTACAAAATACGGGGGTATTTTGTACGTAACTAGAAAAATAGAAAATGTTGTTATGTGTTTATGGAGATCTTGGGGAGATTTGTTTTTTTTATATGTTTTATATATATATGTTACACACACCACGGGCGCGACTACATAAACCCCGCCTACCCGGATACAACCTAGTCCTAACCACAGATAAAACATTCATCAATAGACACCCCACCCTTTCACCACAGATAATCACATCATCCATGCTAAAACCAACCCTATCCACTGCAGCTTATACATTTATCAGCAGATACCCCATCTCCACGTGACCCTCCTATCACGGTAAATACATGAAACCCCTTTAAACTCCCAGGAATACAGATACCCCACATAACTAAATAATTTTTACACCTAAGAACGGGGGGTTCTTAGGTGTAAAAATTATTTAGTTATGTGGGGTATCACTTCATACAGTCCATATAATAGATTCTCAAATCACCCGCCCACCCCTGTATAAATAAAGATGAGTGTATATGCGTGTGTATACGTCCGTGTGTATGTACACGCACGGGTGTGCGGATGCGCGTGTGTATGTATAGGTGCATATTATTGGTAAATATAAAATATAAAATAATATTAATGAAATAAATAAAAGATTAAATAAATAATAAAACAAAAACACAAAAAACAAAAAATAAAAATTAATAACTGTTGTAGACCCGTGCTAGGGGTCACAAAGATAACAACCACAAATTGTGACAGGTTAAAATATACAATGTATTTATTCATAGCAATACAGTAACGCCACTAAATGTGGTAGGAGATGACCGGATTCCTACCATGCGGTAAAACATGAATAGGAATGTCCTCTGTTTGAGTCTTTGCAACCATGGTATTTATTATAGATGGTTGCTTCCATTAGTTCTTCAATAGGGGTGATTTGTACCCCACAACACCCCCCTCCCGAGCTTTTCATTCCCCTGGAATGATCGTATAGCTTTTTTTTCTGGGATTGATCTCTATGGGATCGATCCTTTTTCTTTCTCTGGAAGATCGGCGTTGTCCGGCTGCTTGTGGTGTTACCAGGTCGAACGTGTCATATATATGGTCCATTACTTCTTGTTCAACAGGAGGTTGTCTGTCGTCATCAGTGACACGTTTCCGAATTTGGTTCAAATGCTTCTTGTGAGTGAATTTTGGACATTCGATTATGTAAACCATCCGCCCGATCCTCTGCTTGACCTTTCCTAGTTCCCACATTATACTATTATTTTTATGTACCTGGAAAAATACCTTTTCCCCGGGTAAATACCTCTTTTTAGGAACTGTAGTATTCGGCGGTTTTTTGAATATTGGTTTTGCTTCATCCAGCAATTCGAATCTCGCTTTTATTTTCGTGCAGCATCCAAGCTTTTCAGAAAAAACACTTGGAAAATATTTTTTTAGATCTCTTTTTAGTTTGTCGGCTTCGGCCGTTAAATTTTCGACTTTTTGACAAAAATCACTCATTGGCGAGTCCCATAATTCAAATTCTTGGATCCAGTCAGATCCAAATCAATTTGATGTGTTCCTAAGAACGAATACTTTTAACTTTTTTGTCTTTCTTTTTAGTGAAACATCAATAATTAATTCACCTTCAAAATGTATCTTTTCACCAGTTACCGATCTTGCGATTTTATTCGTCTTCATCATCGTGGGCTTACTTAATTTCTTCCACGTGTGAACATTTATAATCGATATATCCGACCCTGAATCGAGTTGCAGATTTACTTCTCTATTTCCGATTCTCACCGTAACATATTTCCTTATGTTCTCTGTTGGTGATGGGTCCCTTTTTCCAGTTTTTATGTAGTTCTTTTTTCCTACTTTTGCTCTGCAATATGAGGCCTTGTGCCCTGCTCGTTTGCATAGGTCACACGTTATTTTCTTATGGTACCAACATGCATTGTACCCATGAGGTCCTCCACATTTACTACAAGGGGTCCTAGGCTTTTGTCTATCCTGATAATTTTGTGAAGGGTTCTTTTTGCCTCTTGGTTGGTAATAGCTGGCGGGTGAGTGTCCTTTATTTTTGGAGCGTATCTTTTTAATGTGAGCGATACCTGCTTCCTCTATGTTTTGGGAATCTTGTTTCACTGCCACGAACCGTTGACAATCTTCAGCCAGTTTCTGAAGCGTTAAATCAGGTTCTAATTCCAGTTTATTTAGAGCACGACGTTTTATATCGGCGTCTTTTGTGGCTATCAAACCTTGTGTGAATATTAGGCATCTAAAATTATCTGCCGTTAATGATGACAACTTGAAGTCGTCACAGTTTTTATTAACTATAGACGCAAAAGTCGTATAATCCTGATTTTCCTTATGTGTAATATTCATACATTTCCATCTCTTATGGAAAAGGCTTGTCTTTGGACAGTATAACTCCATTAACAGTTTGACTGCCTCGTCAAACGACAATTCGTTGGTTTTTCTTGGCAAAATATAATCCACGAATTTGTTATGTTCGGATGCACCCAACTTCCGTAGTAATAAACGAACCTTCTTTTGATCCGTCCATGAACCACAATCAATCTTGAATAAGTCTTCAAATCTTCTGAAGTATACTTCAAACGTTAGGTCTTCCTCAGGAGCATAGCGAAATGTATCAATGGCTGACCAGATCGCATTTTGCGAAAAAGCCGTACTGTTTTCCTGTCCGTTGTCCTTATTCATTAAAACTTGCGTTAACAAATCCATTTTTTATCTGATTGGTTTTTATGCTCTAAATGTAATTTTTTCAATTCCAATATTTGTTCGTTCATTTCTTCTTTTCCTCAGCGGCGTATTTCATCATTTCTTTCTTTTCTCTTCCCTGTTTTTCCTCGAAGTATTTCATTAAACTTAACTGCTTCTCGTCATTTTGTTTCTGTACTATCAATTGTTCTTCTCGAAACCTTTTTTCAAGTTCTAATTCTTGATTTTGTTGAAGTTTTATAATTTCCAAAATCTGTTTTGAAAAATTCTCCTTTTTCTTTTTTATGACAAAAAAAGCGTTTTCAGAAACAAACCAATTCTTTTTCTATAGTACCAACTCTACAAAAAAAACTTTTACAATTTTTGTATCTGGTTATATTGACGAGTATTTCCTTAATTTATTTTTTCCTTGTGTGCAATTTTCCACTAGAACATAATTCAGCGTTTGTGTTTATACAGAAAAAAAGTTTGACCTTTTTTATTTTTTTTCTCTCCAATTTTCTTTTCGTAACGTGTAAGTATTTAGTTCAAATCTTTGTTGAACGTACACTTTTTTTTCTTTTACAAAAAATTAGTTTTTGTTTTTTTTGTGAAAAAAAACGAGTTCATAGCATGTATTTAAATATTGGCCATAATTTCCGCTTTAAGTGCGTAACAGAATATCATATTTTCTCATTAACACAAAGTGTTATGCCGTACCTGCTTGTCGAAAGTGTTTTTTTTTTCAACGTGCCAGTCAGTCAGAGAAAAATTTATTTTAATCGGAAAAATCCGACGTAACTTTTTAATTTTTTTTTTAAGACAATCTTTTTAGAACGAACAATTTTTTTTTTGTACTTACTGAAAACTTTGAGTCGTTTTTTTTTCAGTTGTCGTAAATCCACGCCATTTATGAGTTCTGTTTTAACTCGTAGTTTAGGCTTCTTGTGGCTTTTTTTTTCCAACAGCAAGATAAGACTTTTTTGACGACGTCTTTTGTTGTTTGACGTTTTTTTTGTGTGTTTTCTTTCAAGTAAATCCTTGCCCGAATCTTCGTTATTCTTTCTTGAGTAATCCTGGTAGCCAGTATTCGTGACTGGTATAAAATCAAAATCCTCACGTATGTTCTTTACTAAATTTCTCGTCGCCAGTGTTGTAGACCCGTGCTAGGGGTTACAAAGATAACAACCACAAATTGTGACAGGTTAAAATATACAATGTATGTATTCATAGCAATACAGTAACGCCACTAAATGTGGTAGGAGATGAGCGGTAAAACATGAATAGGAATGTCCTCTGTTTGAGTCTTTGCAACCATGGTATTTATTACACTGGTCAACACAATATTTTTGGCAGGCAAAGTAAGACTGGTTTCTGGGGTTTTCAAGGGCGCTGAATCCGAATCTGACATTAGTTTTTTCAAATTGGCTCTAGTTTTTGAGTTATCACAGGGGGGTCGTTTGTCTGAAATCACCCATTCGCGACCATAGCTAAACGTACAAAAAACGGCTAAATAGTGCATAAATGTCAGATATTGATTTTTATGATGATCTTAAACCACAAAGACAGTGTAAAATCTCAATCTAACAAGTTAAGTTAGATATAACATCATTTCATTTATCCTATAACTGAACACTTTTCATAGATTTCGAGGATATACAAAAAATTTGCTAAAAATTTGCTGAATTTTAATTCTCCAAGTGAAAAAAAACATTTACATAATCAGTTATATATCATAAATTAATGCAAAGCATTATACACTAGATTCTTAGTTACAATGAACACACAAAACAATATTTTATTCACAAAACTAAAATTGACGTTTATACGATTTTCGCTTGTGAGCAACTTTTGGGCAGTCTCTCAAAAGGTTCCAGCAGTAGTCTGCCATCATGTGCTCATCCCATTTGCCTTGATACATCTCTTCCATTGTTTTGATGTCTTGATGGAATCTCTCTCCCTGCTCCTCACTGTAATCACCAAGATTACCAGGAAATCTGTCGAGGTGGCTAAACCAGAAATGAACTTTAATGCTCATATTTGCCCCTAGTTTTCCGTATGCAGTAAGCATCTTACGGACCAATTGCTTGTAATTGTCAGCTTTGTGATTTCCCAAAAAGTTTGTCACTACATCTGTGAAGGACACCCAAGCATTTAACTCAACCGTGTTCATATGATTAGTGAAGTCAGAATCCCTCATGAGCGTTCGAATCTGAGGTCCATCGAAGATTCCACCTTTAGCTTTTTCGATGGAAAGACCTGGAAATTGCCTGCATATGTACTTGAAGCAATCCCCATCCTTGTTCAACGCCTTAACAAACTGCTTCATGAGCCCTAGTTTTATGTGCAATGGAGGGAAGATGATTCTATCCCTGGGTACCAAAGGCTCATTGATGACGTTGGCTGTGCCGACTTCGAGACTTTCTCGTTCTGGCCAGTTCTCCCTTCTCCAGTGCTGGATTCTTGCTCTGCTATCCCACAAACAAAGAAAGCAGGGATACTTTGTGTACCCACTTTGCTGACCAAGCAGAAAATTCACCATTTTCAAGTCCACACAAATCAGCCATTTATGAGTGTTGTAATTCAGCTTTTCAAGAACAAATTTGATAGCATCATACTCTTCTTTCATCTTGGTAGAATGGCCAATTGGTACAGGAGCAAACTTATTGCCATTGTGCAAAAGTACAATTTTTAGACTTGCTTTCGAGCTATCTATGAAGAGACGCCAATCTGCTGGGTCATATGATGAGATCCCCATGCAGTTAAGAAGTGCAGAAACGTCATTACAAAAGACCAGGTCGTCTTCTTTAGAAAAGAAACGAAGCAAGCTGCCTTCCCTTGTCCTATAGTATGTTACTTTTGTGCCAGAATCAAGAATGTTTTTCTCTTGGAGTCGTGATGCAAGCACTTCAGACTGCTCCTTCGACAAACAAAGGTCTCGCACTAGGTCATTAAGTTCAGATTGATTGAAAAGCTGAGGGCCATTTGAGGGTTCTTCATAGTCACTACAGCTATCATCACTTGATATTGAAAGATCAGCTGGAATTTCTTCGGTTTCATCGATTTCAGGCAAACTGGTGAAAACAGGCACAGGTACATCCTCAGAGTGCGCAACAGGACGGATAGCAGAATCCAGGCTCGGGTACTGCCAATTTGCTTTATTGTGCTTGTTAAACCCCGTCATGTCATTGAGACAGAAGTAGCAGTCATCAAAATGATTGTTGGGCTCTCTCCACACCATTGGTACAGCAAACTTCAACTTCAGCTTACCGTTGGTCCAACCGCGGAGACTTTCTACACAGGTTTTGCACACCATATGTGGGGCCCAAGACTTGTCTTGGTCACCAAGTATCATATCGAAGTATGCTTTGTACGCCCTCTTGACAAAGTCTGTAATATTCCTCTTTTGTTGTGCCATCATATACTGTCCACAGATGTAACAAAAGACATCCGGTTCATATCTGCAACATCTTCTAGAAGAACTCATTTTCTCTCTGGAACTCATTTTCAACTGTGGAATTAAAAAGAAAATTCTTAATTACTGTTTCATTTATACTGCAACTATATTTATGGAACATGTTATTAAGTAATTACAGTATATAATTATATAAAAATTCTCCCTATATAAATAATTATATAAAAATTCTCCCTGAAATACTTCAATATATACATAATCATTATAATGATTCAATAATATCAGAAAATTATTATTTACTGCTTCTATATTGAAGTATTTCAGGGAGAATTTTAGCAGTTTAGGCTTATTTGGGGCTATCAGTATCTTCTAAACTAGAACCAATCTGGCAAAACCAATGTTATATTCGTAATCAGCGACCTTCAAAACCCCAGAAAACACTCCTAGATGGTCTGCCAAAGAAAAAAAATAAAAATTTGTTGACCAGTGTTATAGATGGTTGCTTCCATTAGTTCTTCAATAGGGGTGATTTGTACCCCACAACAATAACCTCCCTGTACATTTGAGTGTAGATGTGTGTTCGTGCGTGCATATACATGCGGATGTTATATATAGACATGTATGTGGTTCCATGCACGTATGTGTATATAAGTTTTTTTGCCGGTGCGCATGCAGGGAAGTATGCGGACATGTATGTGAACGTACGAGTGGAATATAATAAAATAATAAGATAAAGAATTTCATAAATTTTCTGAAATACACTAAATATTAATGTTATTAATACACCATCAATAAAATAGAAGTTAACAACCCCCACCCAGAGACTAAACTTATACCCCTCAAATGGATATAACAGATAGCATCCATCATTTAAATTATTCTTATTTTCGTTTATAACCAATTTTTGTTTTCAACACTACTGGTTATAAACGGGACACATCATCCTTTTCAGCACTATATCGAACAATTAATCCGATACATAAATGTATTCCCAAAAACGACAACAAAAAAGCACCCTAATTTTACAAACCAAACGGCAAACTTCATAGCCGCCCCTTTCGTATTTTTTCAGACTAGGTAAAACAATGATATTACAAATCCACAAAAGAACAGATAAATAAATAAATAAAACTTGCAAGGGAATAACATGAAGGACTTTCAAACACGAACTAACATCGAACTCTCTTAAGTCTTAGTTAATCATTATCCCATACCGGATTTTTTCGAGGAACCCCCTCAGAGATACACCGTTTTCTGTCATTGTTGACGCCATTCCCTATCGGGCAGTGACTACAAACGTTTCAGCTTGCCGATGATTCCACTGGGCGCAGATATTTACTAAAGATGTCTAAATCTGCCCTTTTGGATGAAACCGCGGTACATTGCTGAAATATGTAATATACAGTATTTACATTAATTTATATATATATATATATATATATATATATATATATAAAGTAAAGAAGTTAACATCTTTGAAGTACGGATTGGAATGTATTAAATATTTTTGAAAATCAACAATCGTGCAATATTTTTATAAATGAAAAATTCATTTATTTAAATTTTTTATCGCGAATTTTCGTTGTAAAATACAACCTTGTCAAGCGAGACTGTCCTATAGTTTTTTCTTCTTTTCTTCCTCCCAATTTTGATGGTGGTATTAATCCCGAGGGGTCGAAAATACGTCGAGTTCTTTAAGACGTTAGAAGTTTAGTCTGGTCGATGTCATGCGCAGATTGGCGCTATTTTTTAAAGTAAGGAAGTTAACATCTTTGAAGCACGGATTAGAATGTATTAAATATTTTTGAAAATCAACAATCGTGCATTACTTTTATAAATGAAAAATTCATTTATTTAAATTTTTTATCGCGAATTTTCGTTGTAAAATACAACCTTTTCAATATATATATATATATATATATATATATATATATATAAATATAAATATATATATATATATATATATATATATATATATATATATATATATATATATACTGTCCCATGCAATAATTGTCATCAGATAAACGTTGGTGAAACTGAACGGGAACTAAAGAAAATGTTTGGTGAACATTAAAGAGATATAAACAAAAATTCCCTGAATACAATACTGCGTCCTCTTTCCCGCACTCCCCAATATACAGGAGAATACAGCAATGATTGATGGGGACGATAATTGCAGGACGGGATAGAGAGAAAGAGAGGTAGAGGGATATAGAATGTGAGTGAGAAAGATGAACGAATTAAAATAATAAAGAAAAATATCCTCAAGATATTGGCGGGTCAAAAAGTAGAGGGGTCATTTGAAACAAAGTTGAAAATATTGAATCAAATGTGTTCTTTTTCGAAAGAGACTCTGCCCGACCATCCGTCTGTCTAGCATACAAGTTTGAAATAGCATTTCCATCGATAAACGGGAAGATTAAATGGATGTATCTGAAGAATATCCATTTCTATTCTTTTTATTTCATTTCTCTTGACAACTTCTTTAATAAGTTTAGTTTATTTTCGTGTTCGTTTTTTATTAGCATTTAATTGTTTTTTTCATTTGTTTTCTTCATTTGTATTTCTTTCGTTTTTTTCTTCTAAACATTTCATTTTTCTCTTTGTTTCAAATGAAATATGTTCTCCCTTCTTTTTACGTTCTGTCATTTTTGAATTTGTCCTTTTCTTTCCGTTTCTACTTTGGCAAAATATTCGTTTTTCTTTTTTCTTCTATTTTGTTTTCTTTCTTCTTATTTCTTCTCATTTTCTACATTGTGCAATTCTTACTTTCCTTTTATTCTTTCCATTTTTTATTTAGTTATTATCTAAATTCATGTGTTACTCTTTCGTTCTTTTTTACATCCATTTTTAGTCTTTCTTTCCCTCTTTTTTCCTCACTAGTTTTACTATTCCTACTCTTCTTCCTTTATTTTTTTCTTCGCCTTCCTCATCTCTTCTTACTTTGCTTCTTCTTTATTATTTTACTTTTATACATCATCTTTTTCTTCTACTTCTTTATTTCATTTTTTATTCTTTTTTCTAATTCCGGTTTTATTTTAAGTCATCTTTTTATGTTTTACTTCTCTTTCTTCTTCTTCTTCTTCTTCTTCTTCTTCTTCTTCTTCTTCTTCTTCTATTTCTTCTTTTTTCTTCCTTCTTTTATTTTTTTACTTTTCTTTGTTTTGTTTTTTCATTCTTTCTAATATTCATTTTTACAGTCTTTCTTTTTCCTTTTCTTTTTCAACTTCGCTTTTCTTCTAACTTGTAGTTGTGTTTATTTTTCAAATTCTCCTTTTAATTCATCTGTCTTTGTGTTCTCTTCCCATTGTCTCTCGCCTTATCTCGTATATTTCTTCTTTTTATCGTCTTTCCCTTCTTCTTTCCTTCTTTTGTTTCGTTTCTTTTCTTTTCTCTTTTTCTTAGTTTCCTTCTCTCACACTTTCTTCTTTTCCCTTAAAATCCCACAACCCCCTCAAAATCTTCTTCCCCGTGTCCCCATAACCCCCTTATCCATTGCAGTCCATCTCTATTGCAACTCAAAACGCAGATAGCGTTTGACATGTGTTAATAAGCCGCGCTTGTAACCCTTCAACCCCAGACGTGCACATCCACCATTCAACTCTGCCTCTCTTCCCCCACAACAACAGACACGCCACCTGCGCCTCACCGACCGCACAATCATCCCCATCATCCAGTAAGTTACAGAGTAGCAATAAGACGGAGGATCGTAATCAAGGCACACGATTCATGTTTCATCCTTTTCTCCTCTCTAACCACGGCAATCCCCTACCTCACTACCTCCCGTCTGTTTTCCTTTGTTTGCCTCTTGTTGACGCTTAGCCTCTCAATCATTATCAACAGGAATGCGATCGGCTTTAATAGATAACAACAAATATATTTTAGTTGTATCCATTTAATTTGTGCGGTTATCGATGAAAATGCTTTTTCATAAAACCTATCTGGCCTTGCCGGCAATTTCTGGCATGAGGACAAGGATCGGCGTGCAGTATCTGTTCTCATTCGGAAATAGAGGAATACTTCTAGACAGTCAATGCACGCGTGCTCCGTATCCAAAGCGCTCTGAGTACTGTGCCAATTTCGCTTGAATGTGTGTCGCTGACTTGACATCTTCATTAATGTAAATGCCGTCGAGGTAAGCCGACGTCGCCTTTTTGACGGTTACCATTTGGGATAACACAGTACTGACGATGACCTTCATGATCTACGGCGCCATATTCAACTTAAATCCCACCGTCTGGAATAGCCATGAAGTTTTGTCGATCCGCACTTGCATATAGGTCTTTTTCAGATCGAGCAATGATACATTCGATCCTCAATTGATTGAGCTCACGGTAGTTTATGGCTGGTCGTCGCATCTTTAACTTGTTTTGATGTACCACTGCCATTAAAGGAATAAGATCTTTCGGAGGTCCAAGCTCTTGGTTGGCGTACGGGATAAACCAGTCATCTTTTATCCAGACGTCAAGCTCTTGTTCATATGCGGCCCTAACTTTCGCAGCTTGGTTGGTACTTTATAAGCCGTCCATTTCCACTACGCAGTCCAGATCTTTTGGCGTTAAACGAACTCTACTTCTGGTAGACCAATGCAAAGTGTGGCACACACCGGTACCTTAGGGAATTCCAGTTCAGCGTAATGAAAACACAACCCAATGACTTAATAGCGTCATATCCGAGAAGTAGATCGAATCCCAGTAGGTCATTGGCCTTAGCGAGTACACCAACGTCCGTGCAAATCCTTACTAATGATACTCCACAACACGCCTATGTCTCACAATTTATTGTCGTTATTTTGATGCTCCTCCTACTCAAGGTACGGAATAACCTTTCGTTTACTTTGGTATGTTGACATGAACTCCGATAATTGGTTACGCCTCGTTTACATCTTGTCCGAGGAGAAGAGCGACACTGACATTTTGTCCTCTGAGCCGTTTCCCGAACAGCTTGAGATAATGTGTCCGGTCCCGCCACACTTGAAGCACCGTATGTGTCCCCGTCTTATGTCGATGCAATCCTTTGCAATGTGACCATTCCGCTCACAGCAGAAGCAATTCACTTTGGCATGTCGGTCCGGCCATTACTACGTGCTCATCAAAGTTTGCTTAATCCCTTATGATGGCTCCGGCGCGCTCAAGCAACTGTTCAATCTGTGTAGCTTCTATGCTTATGGATGCTTTCAGGGGTTGCTCCACTCGAACTGGGAGTGTGGCCACAAATGCGTATACGAAAGTCTGTTTAAGCAACCCTCCAAACAGAACGGCCAGCGTATTCAATGTTGCAAAGAAGGCATCCACTATTTCGCCTGCCAATATTTTCCGGGTGGTAAACCATTCATATACAGTGCAGCCTACGTCAATTGTACATTTCCCTTATCATTTTCGCTTTGCTGCTGGAAGACATCCAGAGTGCCTCCCGTTAGTCGCAGGGGAACGACCATCTTGATATGCTTAACTCCACACAAGCGACAGGTTAGCTCCACTCTCTCAATTCAGTCAACCACAAACGTTGATCCGTAAAACTCAATGATTAGTTTCAAGTCGAACTTTTCATCCGCTATTATGTCAAAAAACAGCACGCAAAAATACCTTGTAGCAGTGAAAGTTGAAACAAAAACGCGCTCACATGAAAGAAAAATCAAAAGTTCAACTCTTGAATTGTAATTAACAATTCTCTTAAATACGACGACGCCAACTCTAAAAAAATCCGACTCTAGAATTGTAATTAACAATTCTTAAAACATGACTCTCGTCAATCGAGTAACCTGACACTAAACGCCAATTCAATTTATTTCCTCTTTCTTTCCATGAACAGTCGACGTATCGTAATGTAATCGTCACGTAGGGAGGAAAGTTTCTACTCTTTTTATTTAAACGAGAATTCGCCCATGCAAAACAATAATCATTTGCATAAGTGGGTACTTGCCTTCGCACAGAAATAACAAGATTATATCTTGCAATCGGAACGCTCTGGGTTCAACCCACGATGGACGACACACAGCGCGACCATCAGTCTTTTAACTCGTGCACCCACATAATCGCTTCGACATCCCAATACTGAATTATATGATATCCTCTTTAAAGTAGTTCCCCTCACGTGTCAAACGCACATCACCGTCCTCTCTTACGTTTTTACTCACGGCTTTAAAGATTATAATGTGATGCCCCTCAATCTAGTCGTACTGGCGTTTTTAATGACTTACACGCTTTCTAAACTAGTTTGAACTGGTCTTCGTGTACTTTCATAGCAAAATATTTTGAAATTAAAATAATGTCAGTATTTTTTTTTTTTCAGTTTATTGTAAATTTTGTCTTTTATTGGGAAGTTGTAATATACACGATAATATGTTGCAACATAAAGAACACCAAAAAAGTATGAGTATAAGAATTGGAAATGGAGTTTTTCTCACACCATACAACTGTTACTCGTCATATTTCAAAACTTAGAAAGTTCCTAAACTTCGAAATTTAGTGCCTCATGAATTGTCAGCAGATTCTAACTCGGGATTAACGATTACCTTCAGATAAATTCGTGCAGCACCGATTTTTCAAGCTTATGAATATTTACAAGTTTTATGGTTTGCTGAAAGCTTCATTGCAAATTCTTCAAATGATACTGAAGCTTTTTCTTAGATGAGGCCACAAGAGGTCCTTACTCAAACTCAAATGCATGTCCTGATTGGGCTTCCTCTTAAAGGGGCAGCCTTTTCATTTCTGAATGTTGTAAACTATCTTAGCGTCCTTTCATTCAAGCATTCTGCTCTGTAAGCTAAGTAAATATTTGAATTGCTACAGTTCCATGAATAAAATAAAATATTACATCAAATTTCGATATTTGGAATCGTCCTGAATTATTACGCTGAAATAATTGATATAAGAACAAAACGGTAGCAACGCCTGCCAATTGTCTTTTAGAGACTTAAAAATCGGTGCAATGCTTGGATATATATATATATATATATATATATATATATATATATATATATATATATATATTCACGAAGAAAGAGTAGTTGAATTAAGATTAAAAGAAAAATATATGTTTCATGAATCAAAGCGAGCAGAGTATAGTTTGTGACATTACAGTTGTTTCTATTTCAGCTTGAACCCAGACTATCAGTCAAGGGAAGTTTAATCCTATTGTCATGCAAGCCGACGTCCCATCTCCTCTCTTAAACCCTTACTCGCGAGGAAGTCAAATGCTATTTCCGATCAAGCGATCTTTCCTTTGACTCTCTTAACATATCCGCATTGTCTTGACTTTAAGTCAAAGTGCATGCCACCTTTTGCATAGTAAGTCTTCCAACAAACCCACGTAACCAGCCTACGCTTATCGGCTAAGATAGATCTAACAACGGAGTTGGCGAATCGACCAGCGTGTTGCTGTCAACCGGAGAAAAATCTCACGGATCGTTACCGTGAGTGAATGAAGAAGAAGAAGAAGAAGAAGAAGAAGAAGAAGAAGAAGAAGAAGAAGAAGAAGACGCAGACAGGGATGAAGAGAAGCAATTTGCTCGTGCCACCTTTTGACTGCGTGGCCCAGAGAGTTCTTCTATATTGATATGTACAGCCGAAAGCGAATCCCAACGCTTCTGAGAAGAATTCCCAACATCACCATAATATCCCTGAGATAATCTGACTACAAATTCTATATAAGGATTCTTAAGACCCGATGAAGACTCCGAGACCCCACCCATATACCTGATTTCTGTCGGACTTGGGCCTTGGTATCTGTCGTTGTCATTTAGATCCAAAGATTAGTGTGAATCTTGGATCATTGTGTAAATCCTAGACTATTGAACTTTTTAACTCCCGAGGGGAGTATTGTACCACTCATCTATTTGAGTAAGTGACTAAGGCCTTTTCTTCCTTTATTGTCTAGACACAATTTTTTTATAGATTTTGCTCGCTAGACGTGATCTAATTTTCCCCTAAAATATTACTTTATTCTTTTTGTTGTTTTGCTCCATACACGTTAGTCCCTTTTACTTACCTATATGTAAATAAATAATTGTTTTGAATTTTAACTCAGTGTTTGAGTCGTCTCTTACCTGTTCTTAAACTGGAGAATCCCTTCCTCCTGTATTCTATTATTAATATTGGGCCTTAGAGACCTATGAGCCGATTTCGGACAAATTTTACTTTTTTTTCATTTACTATTGTCACGTGTTCGCCACTGGGGTCTTGACGTTACAATATATATATATATATATATATATATATATATATATATATATATATATAATTTTTAATACAGACATGTACATAATCGTCGACAATTAATTATTATTAATATAATTATATATAACAGAGCTATTTAGAATTGAGTACTTTTTATAAGACCGGTTGAAATTCTTTGGATTTTTCTCTTGCGAATATTTTCTTAACCTGTAGTACTATATATATATATATATATATATATATTAGAAACTATATTATTTAATATTAGGTAATATAAAGTTACCTACGAATGACGTCGTTTCAATCTCGGGCGGTCACAGGACGCAAACCTGGTTCATGGAATTACCTTGAATCTGTAAGTGTTCGCTTTAGTTCCATAGGCCACGAGAGATTGTCATGTGAAAACGGAATAATTAAGTTATATTGATAGTGAAAGCGGGGAGTATAAATATCAACACATCAGGTATGATTCAACGGCAAAACCAGACTCTTCCACTGGGACTTTAGGTGAATGTCTATTTGTAATCCTTTGAACAGTGCACTTAATTTAATTTTACTTAAAAGAGGTTTCTAATAATATTAAATTATATATTGTATGTTTTACCTACGTACGACGTCGTTTCGAGCTTATGACTCGCATCAACGCTGGGAAAAAACAATCCGGACAGTCACAGGGCGCAACCCGATTTACAGAGACACCTTACATCTTGAAGCGTTCGGTTTAGTCCCATACGTCACGGGGGATTGTCACCTGTTAACGGAGAAATTAAGTTATATTTATAGTGAAAGCGGTGAGTATAGATATAAAGACATTCGATAGGATTACACGGCAATAAGCACTTATAGATTATAATCATTGAATCTTCTATAATTAGTTCCAATTCTGTTTTACTTAATGTTTACTATTATTAATTAATGGTTTTATGTCTTCTTTAATCTTCGCTATAAATATTCTAATTTTATTTATTTATTTTAATCATCTCTAATAATATTCTTATTTTATTTATTTATTTTAATTATCTCTAAAAATATTCTTATTTTATTTATTAATTTTAATCATCTCTATTAATATTCTTATTTTAGTTTTATATTTTGACAATCTCTATTAATATTCTTATTTTATTTATTTATTTTAACAATCTCTATTAATATTCTTATTTTATTTATTCATTTTAATCATCTTTATCAATATTCTTATTTTTATTTTGATCATCTTTATCAATATTCTTATTTTATTAATTTATTTTAATAATCTCTATCAATATTTCTATTGTACTTATTTATTTTAATCATCTCTATAAATTGTCTAATTTTATTTATTTTAATACTCCCTATAAATATTCATATTTTATTTATTTACTTTAATCCTCTTTATAAATATTCTAATTTTATTTATTTATGTTAACAATCTCTATCAATATTCTAATTTTTTTAATTCATGTAAATGATCTATATAAGTATTCTAATTTAATTTATTCATGTTAATCTTCTCTATAAATATTCTTATTTTATGTATTTATTTTAATCATCTCTATCAACATTCTTATTTCATTTATTCATTTTAATAATCGCTTTGAATATTATTTTTTTCTTAATACGTTCCAGCAATATTTGTATTTTATTTCTTTATTTTAATTATCTCAATATATATTCTAATTTTTGTAATCAATTTAAATCATCTCTATAAATATTCTTATTTCATTTATTCATTTTAATCATCTCTACAAATATTCTAATTTTATTTATTTATTAAATTCATCTCTACAAATATTCTAATTTTATTTATTTATTTTAATCATCTTTATAAATATTCTAATTCTGTTCATTCATTTTAATCATCTCTATAAATAGTCTAATTTTATTTATTTTAATTATCTCAATATATATTCTTATTTTATTTATTTATTTTAAGCATCTTTTCCAATATTCTTTTATCATCTCAATCAATATTCTAATTTCATGTATTTATTTTAATAATCTCTAACAATATTCTTATTTTTGTTGTTTATATTAATCATCTCTATAAATATTCTAATTTTATTTATTTACTTTAATCGTCTTTATAAATATTCTAATTTTATTTATGTTAATCATATCTATAAATATTCTTATTTTATTTATTTATTTTACTCATCTCTATCAATATTCTTATTTTATTGATTTATTTTAATAATCTTTATCAATATTTATATTTTATTTATTCATTGTAAGTATCTATATCAATATTCTTTTTTCATTTAAATCATCTATAACAATATTCTGATTGCATTTATGTGTGTGAATCATCTTTATCAATATTCTAGTTTTATTTATTTATTTTAATCATCTTCATAAATATACTAATTTTATTGATTAATTTCAATCATCCCTATCAATATTGTAATTCAGTTAAAATATTTTAATCATCACTAATTATATATTTTTTGATTTATTTATTCATGTTAATAATTTCTATCATAATCTTCATTTTATTTATTTATTTTAATCATCTGTATAAATATTTAAATGGGATTTATTTATGTAAATAATTGTTATAAATATACTTATTTTATTAATTTATGTTACTCATCTCAATAAATATTTATATTTTATTTATTTATTTTAATCATCTCTATCAATATTATATTTCATGTATTGGCGTAAATCATCTTCATCAATATTCTTATCTTATTTATTTATGTTAATCATCTATATCAATATTCTTATTTAATTCATTCATTTTAATCATCTTTATCAATATTATTATTATTTTTATTCAAATCCTCCGTATCAACATTCTAATTTTACTTATATATTTTAATAATCTCTATAAATATCTTAATGTTATATATTTATTTTAATAATCTCCAACAATATACTTATTTTAGTTGTTTTTAGTAATCATCTCTATAAATATTCTAATTTTATTTATGTTAATCATCTCTATAAATATTTTATTTTTATTGATGTAAATTATCTCTACAAATATTCTAGTTTTATTAATTTATGCTAATCATCTCTATAAATAATTATATTTTATTTATTTAGTTTAAACATCTCTATCAATATTCTTATTTTATTCATTCATTTTAATCATCTCTATCAATATTCTTATTTTTTAATTTTAATAATCTACATCAAAATTCTTATTTTATTTATTTATTTTAATCATCTCAATATATATTCTAATTTTTTTCATAAATTTTAATCATCTCTATAAATATTCTAAATTTATTTTATTAATCTTAATCATCTCTGTAACTATTCTGATTTTATTCATATATTTTAATAATTTCTATAAATATTCTAATTTTATTTATTTAAATAATTTCTATGAATAGTATGTTTTGTTTATTTATTTTAAGGATCTATATAAATATTGCAATTTTATTGATTATTGTAATCATCTTTGTCACTATTGTAATTGTATTTATTAATGTTATTCATCTCTATAAATATTCTTATTTTATTTTTCTTATTTGAACAATCTTTATCAATATTTTAATTTTATTTATTTATTTGAACCATCTCTATAAATATTTTTATTTTATTTTTTTACGTTAATTATCTATATCAATATTCTTATTTCATTTATTTATTTTGATCATCTATATAAATATTTATTTATTTATGTTACCCATATCTATCAATATTATTTGTTTATGTATTTATGTTAATCATCTCTATCAACATTCTTAGTTTATGTATTTATTTTAATCATCTTTATCAATATTCTTATTTTTTAAACTTTTAATCATCTCTATCAATATTCTTATTTTATTTATTCATTTCAATAATCTCTATCAGTATTCTAATTTTTTGAAATTTTAATAATCTCTATCAATATTCTTATTTTATTTATTTATTTTAATCATCTCTATCAATATTCTAATTGTATTTATTTATTTTAATCATCTCTATAAATAGGTATAACATTTTTAAAAGTTCATTTTTTTTAAGCATCCAATATTATTTATATATATAGTATGTGGTACTGTGATGAATAATTCCTTATTAAATTTCAATTGGATGCTTAAAAAAAGTATGACCTTTAAAAATATTATACCTATCTCGTGTGCATTCACGATTTCATATTTGAAAGTGGAGGAAACAACAACACCTCCCGTAAGCCCGGTTGCACCAGCAGAAGCCGGGAAATCCGAATCCGATAAGATCAGGATATACAGACACATTTAAAAGGCCAAGTCTATTGGCAAAATATTTGTATTACTATAAACTAAAAAAAAATGAAAGTTTATAAAAAAAGAAAAAAAATCGGTTTCGATTTCTTTTTCTTTTAAAATCAATATCGCATCTTTAAAGGTATTTTTTACCTTATTCCTTATTAAATTTCAATTGGATGCTTAAAAAAAAATAAAAAAATAAAGAATATGAACTTTAAAAATGTTATATATATATATATATATTTTTATATATATATATATATATATATATATATATATATATATATATATATATATATATATATATATATATCCGCGGACACGTGTTACGCCGTAGCTAGGGCTCATCAGCGCGTCGCTAACTAGAACGAAATTCGATATTTAGCTGTGATTATCGCCATCAAAACAACAAATAGCTAAACTTTAAAAGCAATAAAGTACCCCATATTTCCAGCTTAGCAGTAAAGCACTTAACTGCAGTCTATAGTGTCGAGTTTTTAAATTTCGCCGTAGTCAGCCACGCTGATAACTGGCAGTTACGTAGAAGTATGTGTCCGTTAAAATATACTTCCCTAAAATGGGGAGATAACTCTATCAGACATTTTGGAAAATGCATCACCGTAATGTATTATCGGCGCTATATATATATATATATATATATATATATATATATATATATATATATAAGTATAAATTTTTATTTACACTAACATTATTGGTTACATATGTGCATACATGTTTCGGTTGCACTTTTCCAAGAAAGTCAACCTCATCAGCCCAAGAATCTTTCAGGAATGGATGGATTTGAAGAATTTTCTCTCTTATAAACAGCTCTACTTGGTATTGAGCACTTTTTATAAACACTTGAGTTTCTACGGATTTACATTTACAGAAACTAATACAATACATGTACGATATATATATATATATATATATATATATATATATATATATATTATTATTATTATTATTATTAAAAATAACCGACAACACATGTCTGGATATTTTTGTATGGATCCCTTCCATTTTCCGGATTAAAGTCCTGGTCTTGGATGAGAATTGGCTGATAAATCTGCCGTAAATTTCGTTTAGGTCCAAAGTACTTTCTGACCCGTGTGGGTCCATCTTCAGTGGAATAATGTCAATCAGGTAAAGACCTGGAGTGAGTTTATAGTTAATTTTGGCGGAAAAATTTAAATACGAAACTATATTTATTTAGTATTATAAACATTAAAGTATATTAGTACTAGTGTTAAACTTAATCCTGTTAATAACCGTTTTTGTTAATGTGTAAAGCTTCTAGTATATGGAGTTTTTGTATATTAGTATTCTGTTCTAGGATTTTAGTGTTGTCTACAAGACGTTTTCGGATTTGCGAGCGAGGACAGGAATATTCGTTAATGAGGTGTCTAGCTATGGCACTATAATCCGATAGATGCATGGTCAACCTCCTGGACAGAGTCGTGGTAGTCGAGCCAATGTATACGTTTTTTACTTGGTTGTCAGAGACACAGTCTCCCAATGGACATTTAAAGTCGTATACCAGGCCCGTTCTATCCAGAACTCTAATCGAGGGTGTAGAGTTATTTGTAATTATAAGATTGGTGGTTTTAGTTTGATTGTAGTAAATTATTAGTTTAACTTTTTTATCAGGGTCGGTGGGGAGTACGTTTTTATTAATAATATTTTTTAGAACCTGATCATCTGTTTTATAATTATGGTGAACATGAGTTGTCGGTTATTTTTAATAATACGTGCCTTAGAGAAAAAATGCTGCCTCGATACACACACACACACACACACACATATATATATATATATATATATATATATATATATATATATATATATATATATAATGTTTTACTCATTAGTAGTTCTAACATTTGGCATTTTTGCTGTGGTCTTTCCCTTTGTTCCATATATTGCTCCAGAAGCGTCCTGTTTGTTCCGTGTTTGAATTATCTGTGTTTGTTCTTCCTCCATTTGAGTTTGGGTAGAACTGGCGTTCATTGTTTGTAAATTGTTCGTGTTTTTGTTGTTCTTTGTACTGTTAGGATTTCTATGTATATTTTCTCAGTATTCCTTTTTTGTTAGAATGTTTTAATTTAGTGCTTCATGTTTCCTGGTTAGCCTTTCTTGATCGTGTTCAGCTATGTTTTATCTCTTCTATCTCATTCTGATGTGTCAATATTTTTTTCTGAGTTGATTGATTTGGAATTCCAGTCTACTTTCACATTCGGACTTTGTTAGTCTATTCTTTAAACAAGGTTGTGTGTCATGTTTAGTCTTGAAATTAGAGATTTGGATCTTGTATTGATGAAGTTGTTTCGACATGTGCTATGGTCTTTGGAGATATGTCGGAGGAGGTTGATCATATTTTCTGTGTCTGATTTTACTTTCTTCCAGTTCTTCTCAGGGAGAGTTTTTTCATGTTGTCTTCGCTATTTGATGCATTAAACTTCTGCTGATTATACCTAACACAGACAATATAGCTTCAAAACGAAACAATAACAAACATCTACCGACAGATATATAAGTAAAGTATTTCTCGATTCATTTCGTCTTTTTTTACACGAGTCGCGATGAGTGATTGCTCACTATCCATTAAGAGTAGTGTTCTCTAGTGTTCCCTGGAGTCCGAATGACAACAGGTAATCGCAGATTTTCTAGAACTCTCCGCTTCTTTCGATCACTGTTGCAAATAATTTTGCGTTATCACAATAGCCGTTTACCATTATTTCTCGCTGGCACCGGCAGTTGGCGGTCTCTGTAATTTAAATTTAGATAAGCTTACACAAAATTCTAGTACCCTCCGCACTCTTCACGTCGGGGTCTGGATGGTGCTATCTCTACTCGTTATGTTCATCCTACTTGACTTTCTGCAACCACTTCCTGCGTTACCAACCGAGGTTTGTGCCACCAAATTTTATTGGGAGTTTTCACTGGAGATCTGCTTCGTTTGGTTCTGGCGGAAGTATCATTATTATCATTAATATTTGTACTCACTAGAAGTTATCACACATGTCATCGTCAGTGATTGCTAACCGACAACAACCGGTAATGTTCCCTGGAGTCTGAGTGACAACAAGCTTCCACAGAGTTCCAGTATTTTTCACCTTTTTTCGATAGCCACTACAAATGCCCTTGCGGTATCGCAACATTCGCTTACCATTGATTTATCTCTGGTAAGAACCACTGATCTTCTCTAGGAGTTGAGTCGCAATAAACCTCCCAAAGTCCCAACACTCTCCGCACTCTTCCAGTGGGGGTTTGGTTAGTGATGCCCCTCCTCGGTATTCTTATCCTCCCTGACCTGTTACGATTATTGTGTGTGTGATGTCAGCCTAGGCCGGCATCATCTTTTTGGGTAGTTGGAGACAGCCCATTTTTTTTTTTTAATTTCTGTTTCTTTGGCTCATGCTGTAGTGTTCTTCCTGTTGTTTATTTTTCTTCTTGTTGTAACTTCCATGGGAGTGGTTAGCATTTGCAGCTCATGCGGGTTGGTTACCGCATTCGAGGAGGTTTCTTAACATTGCAGCTGGGGACTGTTCTTAGTTCTCATATGATTATTGGTATTATATTGACTTTCCCCATGCTCCATATTACTTTAAGTTCTCTTGCAAGTTCCGTGTAATTGCTTCGTTTTTCCGTCTCTTTTATCGTAACTCTGTTGTCTGCTAAAACGCGAAGTCTACGATTTGGTAAGATATTTCTGTCTTGTCGATGATTATAACATCCGGTTTTATTGTTTGTATGAGTTTATCTGTTTGTACATCCATATCTCAGAGGGTTTTTACTGTTTTTTCTCCTATACTGTTTCTGGTTTATGGTTGTACCATTTGTCTGCGTATTCAAAATTTAATCGTTTGCACAGTTCTCAGTTGCAGTTTCCAGTGTATTGCTTTACCCACGCAGGCATGTATGTTTTTGTATTCATTAAGGCTAGTTTGCTGCATTCACTTATTATGTGATTTACTGTTTAGTCACTTTGTCCACACAGTTTGCATTTACCGTTTTCCTGGGTTTTACCTATTTTAGCTTATATGTAGTTATTCCTAATCGCATCGTTCTTTGTAGCCGTCAGTAAAGATTCCGTTTCTCTGTTCAAGTGTCCTTTCCTTAGCGATGCCCAGCTATTTGCGTTGGTTTCTTCTCGTGTCAGTCTTAAGAAGCATCCATGTAGTTGTTTTCTTCCAACTTGGGTTTCTTGCTGCGGTATCAGCCTTTCCGTGTTCTGAGTTATGCATTTTCCAGCTCTTTTTTAGTGTCGTCCACGCAGTCTTCTATACTTACCAGATCTCTTTCCCCCTTCGTTTCTTTTCATTTAGAGTATGTCCGTATTGTCTTTTTGGTTCAGTGCGTTGTGCATAGTAATTAATTTTCCAGTCCTTTGGTCAAGGTTCCCGAGTTCTTCTTTAGTCCAGCCTATGAATGGTCCGGAATATTTTATTAGTGATAGTGCCCAGGTGTTTAGTCATTTTTACTAGATTACTGCTATATAATTCCGTTTCTAAGAGTTTTCTTATTATTCGTAAATATTATTTTCCAATCTTCTCTTTCATTTCTGTAGATTTGATGGTGCCTGCTTCCAGAACTAAATATTTATAGCTATTCTGTTCACCTAGCGCCCTCATATCCTTTTGGTTCGTCAGTTCGATGACCTCTGTCGTCTCCAGTTTTCTTCTTTTCATCTCTAGTAGTGCTCACTTTTCCATTCCAAATTCTATTTGAATGTCCTGGCTGAAGATTTTGGTCGTATTTATCAGCTTTTTCAGTTCCTTTTTGCTTTTTGTAAATAGTTTCAGGTCGTTCATGCACGTCAGGTGGCTTATTGTTTGTTCTGTGTCTGTAAACTTGTATCCGGCATCACATTTTCTGAGTATGTAGTTGAGTGGCATCATGGCTATTATAAACTGTAGTAATGATAGAGAGTCTCCTTCGAAAATGCTTCTCTGTATTTTTATCTCAGTCAGGGGTTGTTCTCCGGCTGTCAGTTCTAGTGTCCATGTTTTCATTGCTTTCTTAATAAGAATAATATTTCTGTCGGATATTTTGTATATTTTTAAGCATTCTATGCTTCTTCTTCTTTATTATTATTATTATTATTATTATTATTATTATTATTATTATTATTATTATTATTATTATTATTATTATTATTATTATTATTATTATTATTACTGACTTGGAGTTCCCACACAGGCCGTCATCAGTGATTGCTCACTGATAATCACCAGTGGTGTTCCCTGGAGTCTGAGTGACAACAGGTCTCCCTAGATTTCTCGTGCTCTCAACCTCTTTCGATAACTACTGTAAATGAATTTGCGTTATCACAACAGACGCTTACCTTTGAGTTCTCGTTGGTAACGACCATTAACCTTCTTTGGGATTTGGATGGCAATAAGTCTCGTCAATGTCCCTATGTTCTATGCACTCTTCCAGAGGAGGTCTGGTTAGTGCTATCCCTCCTCGGACTTTCCATCATCCTTGTGGTATCAGCCGGGGCTAGTGTCATCACTTTGGGGTGGGGATGGGGTAGTTTATCGAATTCATTGAAGTTTCCGTTCCTTGGGTTCTTGTAGTGCTCTTTATGTGTTTTTGTTTTATTTCTATTGCATCTTGCATGTGATTGGCTAGTCTTCGTGGCTTATTGGGAAAGGTTTCCGCATTTAAGGTTTTCTTTAAGAAACCCAGCTGTTTTTATCATTGCCGTCCGTTGTATGGTCTCAATCTTCCCTTTGATTCCAATTTCTTGCAGTCATTTTTACAAGGTTCTTCGGAACTGTTCCTAGTGAACCTACGATTATTGGTATTATATTTACTTTCTTCATACTCCATATCCCTTTTCAATTGTCTGTCAATTTCCGAGTATTTGCTTTGTTTTTTGGCCTCCTTTGTCTTCATATTCTGGTCACCTGGGACGGCAATATCTACGATTTAGCACGATTCTTCTTTCTTGTACACTATTATGACATCCAGTCTCGTTGCTTGTATGAGTTTATCTGTTTGCACCTCCATATTCCTGAGGATTTTGTGTTTTTCGTTTTGAAGTCCTGTCCCCGGTGTATGTTTGTACCATTTGTCTGTGTGTTTGACATGCAATTGTTTGCATAGCTCCCAGTGTACTTTTTCCCCACGCAGTCATGCCTACTTTTGTATTCTTTTGGGGCCAGTTTTGGGCATTCACTTATTATATGATTTACTGTTTCGTCTCTTTATCCGCACAATCTGCATTTACTGTTTTACAGGGTTTATCTATTTTAGCTTTAATGTAGTTGGTTCTAATCGCATTGTTTTATGCAGCCGTTAGTAGAGATACCGTTTCTCTGTTCAGGTGCCTTTTTCTCAGCCATGCCCAATTATTTTTGTGCATCTATTTTCTTGTCATGTAGCTCTTTTTCCTCGCACTTTACTTCTCTGTTTTTTTCTGGTTTCGGTGTTTCCTAAGTTGTTCGTTGGGACGGTGTCTCTTACTGCTGATCAGCCTTTCTGTGTTCTGATTAATTATTTCTTCAGCTCTTTTTTAGTGTCGTCCTCACAGACTTCTATACGTACCAGTCCTATTCCCTATTCGTTTCTCTTCACGTACAGTTCGTCTATATCGTGTTTTGGTTGTAGTGCGTTGTGCATTGTCATTAATTTTCAAAAAGATGATACACTACATGTACATAATTATTATTATTATTATTATTATTATTATTAGTAGTAGTAGTAGTAGTAGTAGTAGTAGTAGTAGTAGTATTATAAGGTGAGTGGATCAACGTTTGTTTCTCTAAAATATTTTCCTATACACTTTGATAACATATGCTAAAATATTAATTAGTTTTGTGATTGACTTATTCCATTAAACGCTTACTAATTAGTAATTAACTGAGCCTGCCACCCACATATCACTTCGCTATCTGTGTATTGCTCTCACTATTTTGCAGTGTTTCGTGAATAAGCCGTTTTTAAATATTTTGAATCTTTCAGTTTACATTTCAGAAAAAATGACTCTCTTTCAGCGTTTGTTTTTAATTTCTTTATTTTGCAAACTAATAATGTGGTCACATTCACTGTAAACGCGTACGTAAATTAGATAGAGAAATAAGTCTTCGATGTATCCATAAGTAAAGAGACGGGAATCACGGGTTGTCTCGCATATTTTTCGGGTTTTCTGACAGGCGTAATAAAAAATGTATGCAAACTAAGAGAGTCTACATATATAATGCTTTAATTTCTTCTGCTGTCAGTTTCGATGTCCACTGTTTTAGGGGGTTAATTACTTGGACTGGTAGGTCGCATTTCGTATGTGACTGATTGTTCGAATTTCTAATCTCGGCGTGAATACATTCGCTACGTCAAGTCACACTGATGAGCCGTAAGCAACGACAAAGCTGTCTGTAGATAACTTTTTATGTATAGAGATATGCCATCAAACTATAGGTTGAGCTCTCTTCCCCATTGGCATAAAGTGATAATCTTTAGGAAGAACATACTTCTCGAGATTTCGGATAGACGTAATAAAATATGTAAGCAGAGAGTCTACATATATGACATTTATATTTTATAGTCTTAGTTGAAACGTCTGTTGGCAAAAGGTGTTACGTATTTGAACTACTAATGTGACTGATCGTTCTAATTTTTAATCTCACTACGTATAACCGAACTGATAAGTCGTAGACGACGAAGCAGCTGTCTGTCGATGAATATATATATATATATATATATATATATATATATATATATGTATATATATGTGTGTGGGGGGGGGAGGTGGGTGTATATATATATATATGTGTGTGTGTATGTATATATATATATATATATATATATATGTATGTATATATATATGTATATATATATATATATATATATGTATATATATATGTGGGTGTGTGTGTAGGTGTATATATATGGGTGTGTATGTATATATGTATATATATGTGTGTGTAGGTGTATATATATATATGTGTGTATGTATATATATATATATATGTGTGTGTGTGTGTGTAAGTTTATATATATGTATGTGTGTATGAGAGTTTGAAGACATCTGAGACATTTTAGTTGTCAAATTACAACCATCGAAGCCACATTATCTTGGCTGAGAATCTTGTCTTAAAGAATGGCTTCAAACGATGTCATCGGCCATATGTCAGGGTATTTCTTTTTATCCATTCTTTTCTATTGTTTCACAGCCGATTGGTTGAATAATGAAGGATGACAAAGAATGGGTGTAAAGGAGTAGGGGTGAAATTTCATAAAAAAACGCAGGAATACAAAAAAGTGGGAATGTTTCTCTCCCTTCATTTTTTTAGAGATCAGATGGCAATGAAGAATGTCTCTGGAGATTTTGGTAAACGCTTTCGCCAAATAGACCAATAATCAAAAGAAAAAAATGAACAATTAAAAGAGAATATCAAGCGACAAAAAAGAAAGAAAAAAGAAAAAATGTTGCAGAGACCCCTCTGAAATTATTATAATAATAATAATAATAATAATAATAATAATAATAATAATAATAATATTAATAATAATAATAATAATAATAATTATGATAATAATAATAATAATAATAATAATAATAATAATAATAATAATACGTATAATAATAATATTAATAATAATAATAAAAATTATGATAATAATAATAATAATAATAATAATAATAATAATAATAATAATAATAATAATAATAATAGTAATAATAATAATTATCATTATCATTATAATCATGATAAAAATTATAATAATAATGTATATACTATTAAAAATGATGATGCTTTTTAGAGTGTGTCTGTTCGTAGAAAAATAGAAACGTGATTGGCTGAAAAAATATGAATAGGCAGCGTGCACATAACTAAGTTAGTAGTTTTTTAAAATGTCAATACCGAGTGCGAATTGCACGTATACGTGTAAAATATCATTACAAATATATATTTTTAAACCGTAATGCATGTTTTATAATCTGTAAAGAAATTATTGATTTACTCCTCTCCGGGAGTTAGGCACAAGGCCAGTTTTTATCTTACTCCCACAAGTAAGATGTGACCCACGGTCGGGTCGGGAAAGTGGGGTTTAAAAATTTGCCTTGGCAGCCCCGTCGGCATTCCCTGGTAGGGGCGCCTCAGACAGTAAACAATACACTTACTCCTTAATCTGTAAAGAAAGTAGACATGAAGGGCATTCGGCATTAGTTCAAAGCGAAATACTTCTGTGTAAAAACATAATTTCTGTTTTCTTGCCAATAAAAATTATACGAAAATGTATTCATTGTAGTTACTCTCACATGCATATATTAAATAGCGTATTTTACACCAAATTAAACAAATATCTTTCGTTTTACGAACAGATAAACTTCAAAACACCATAATTTTTAAATATTATGTAGAGTATTATTTGTACTCACTAGGAGCTATCTCACAAGTCATCGTTGGTGATTCGTCACCGACAACAACCGGTGGTGTTCCTTGAAGTATGAGTAAACAAGCCTCCCCAGATTTCCAGTAGTCTCTGCCTCTTTCCGGTCACCACCGCAAATAATCCTGCGGTATCGCAACAGTCGCCTACTATTGATTTCTCACTGGCAACCACCATTGATCTCCTCTAAGATTTTGGTGGCAATAAGCCTCCCAAATGTACCAACACTCTCCGTGGTCTTCCAGTGAATGTCTTGTTAGTGCTCTCCCTCCTCGGTCTTTCCATCACGACTATTTTGTGTGGTGTCAGCCGAGGCTGGTTTCATCACTCTTTAGAAGGGGGGAGTATCTGATATTTCTTTCAATTGCTGTTCCTCTTCGTTCGTGTGGTGGTGTTCTTCCTGTGGTTTTCTTTTCTTCCTATTGTAGCATCTATTTGACTGGTTACCGTTCGTAGCTTTTGCAGGTTAGTTTCTGCATTCGAGGATTTTTTAAGATTGCAGCTGTTTTGAGCACTGCTGTTCTTTATAAAGTCTCAGTGATCCCTTTGATTCCAATTTCTCCTAGTCTTTTCACCAAGTTTTTTTTTTTACTCTTCCTAGTGCCTGTACGATTATTGGTATTATATTTACTGTCTTCATGCTCCATACCCCTTTCAGTTCCATGGCAAGTTTAGTGTAATTTGTTCGTTACTTTAGTCTCCGTGATTCTTTTCTGGTCTACTGCAACGGCAAAGTTTACGATGTGGTAGATTTTTTCACATCTTGTTTACTATTATGACATCTGGCCTCCTTGCTTATATGAGTTTATCTGTTTGAACCTCCATGTCCCAGACAATTTTGTGATTTTCATTTTTCTAGTACTTCCTCTGGCTTATGCTTGTACCATTTGTCCGAGTGTTCGAAATGCAGTCGTTTGCATAGTATCCAGCGTACTTCTTTCCCTACGCAGTCGTGTCTGTTCTTTGTATTCTTTTTGGATTAGTTTGCTGCATTCACTTATTATGTGGTATACTATTTCGTCTCTTTGTCCGCACAATCTGTATTTACTGTTTTTCTGAGTTTTATCTATTTTAGCTTATATGTAGTTAGTCATAATCGCATTGTTCTGTGCAGTCGGCAGTACCGATTGCGTTTCTCTGTTCAGATGTCATTATTTTAGTCATGCCCAGGAATGTTTGTTTGTCTCTTCTCTGGTCATTCTTATGAAACGTCCATGTAGTTGTTTTTCTTCCCACTTTTCTATTTTTATCTTTTTGTTTCTAATTTCGGTGCTGCTTGAGTATTTTATTGGGACGGTGTTTCTTGCTTCAGTGATAAACCTTTCTGTATTCTGAGTTATGTATTTATCCAATTCGTTTTCAGTGTCTTTCAAACAGTCTTCTATACTTACCAGTCCTTTTCTACCTTCGCTTCTTTTCACGTAAAGTATGTCCGCATCGTCTTTTGGGTGCTGTGCGTTGTGCATGGTCATTAATTGTCTAATGGAGATGCGGTATATGACTGAGATCGAAACTATGATTCTATTTCTAATCGAGACGTGGTATAGGTCTGAAGTGGAAACTATGCTATTTCAGACTACTGTACTATTTTATTATCTTTCAATGCTCAATTCAAGGGTTCTTTTGTAATGAGATTATCCTCCCGGGCATTACCTCCTATTTTAGGAGTGGTAGTGTCGTATATGTTCGTTCGTCATGATACTATTTTTGCAGGCATTCTTTTTTTAGGACAGTGTTCGCTCGTCATGATACATCTCCCAAACTAGCTAAAATATTTGACCAAAAAAGCATATATTTGCTAATAATACTAATGAGAAAAAAGTTAAAAAAACATGCAAAATCACACAAACTTCAATATTGTACATATGATTTTGTGCATATGCGTGTTAATAACTTTCTACATGATGTATATATATATAAATATATATATATATATATATATATATATATAGAGAGAGAGAGAGAGAGAGAGGGGAATACATATATACATATATAAATTAAATTGAAGATTAAAAGTAAGTCATAATGGTTTCAGTAGATCAGTAGACTATTAGAATCTCATTTTTTGTGTTGATTAGAAAATTCCAGATCGATCATCTCAGTCCACACCCAGTTTTTATGCACCCAACTGAATAAAAGATATAGAAATTCTCAATCGTGACGGTTGTGAATGAATATCGGTGCAGACTGATGATTCAGTGTGTCCGATCGAGTCATCCCGGCACTTCTGTTCCGCTCAGGTTATATGGTTTCATCTAAAGAATATTCATTCGTTACTTTTAATGTTAAGACATAGCGGAAGTATGCACTCTTCTCAGTGCTTTTTGGGTTTTTTTAAATTATTTCTTTGACTGAAATAGCGAAATGATTTTATCGTGGTTGGTTCAACATTATTTTTTTTTTCTGCAAAGATGGCGACCAATAATCAGCCGAACGCCTGCTCGCTACCCAACGCTTCACCGCGCTTAACCGGGACCATACGCCCCATTCCCTCTTACCTCCGCAGGCAATCATGTCACATTTTGAAATGAAAATGTTTCAAAACATGACATCTTATTTCATTTGTGTCAGGCGTCACATCAGAAATTGTCACTCTGATGAACGATCTGCAGAGAGTTTTAATGGACAAGATTCTACCGAAAATAAACACAGGGGTCAGGGGAGAATGATGGGGTCGATCACACTGCTACCCCACCTCAGACCAACTTCACAGATATCATTCTGCCACAACCGATCTTCCCTCTCTCTCTCTCTCTCTCTCTCTCTCTCTCTCTCTCTCTCTCTCTCTCTCTCTCTCTCTCTCCAGTCCTCGAGATGTGTGTTTGTCTATCCGCCCTTTCGTTCGTCGGTCCAACGGTCCGATCACTACCGAACAAGGTAACAGGTGATAATGAAGGGCAGAATGTGAGGGGGTATGGGGAATAGGTTGAGTCAGTGTATTAAACACAAAAGTCTCATAATCTATTAGTCCAATCCTTGTACATGGCATTACATTTGTTTTCTTTTTCCAATCACACAAAAATGCATTTAACTAAACAACTAGTAACGATATACACAATAAAGTAAAGGCAGCCGGTTTACTAATCAATAGCTTTTGTCCTAAAAATTCAATATTTGATTTTTATTCGTCGGTTTTTCTTGGGAATCGTTTCAACAATAGAATGTAAATCAAATTAATTTCTTTCCAAATATTAATTTATCTGACACGGAATTATTTTTACATTTTCGCCCTTTCTTTTGTTCAAGTGAGGTATCTGTATTTGTCGACACATAATTACTTTCATTCATTGGAACGGAAAAATAATATTTTTAAAAAAGGGTCGGAACTCTGTATCTGTTGATAGTTACTTCCGTTTGTTTGGTCTATACTGAACCCTTTTCTTTACACACTCACTACTTAATCTCCAACGAATCATTTTTTCTTGTGTTTTGGTGTACGAATGAAATTTGAAATTAGGTCGAATAGTTTATTAGTAAGTGATTAACAAATCGAATTTGTAAGAAGATCTAAATCGGAATCATATGTTAGGTTGTAAACATACGAGGTGATGCGTAGAATATTTATGTAGGTAAATCGTGACGTCAATGATATAAATAAATAGACAGAGGTACATTTATTTACGTCATCCTATTACTCTGTTTCTATCAGTTTCTTCTTTATTTACATATATAGGTATATATTTTATTTACATATATATTTATATATTTACGTATTTTTTAAATCTACATTTACGCCGCCATTACTACTACTCTCTCTATTAAACTTCTCACACCATTTCACCTCTTATTTCTCTCCTCCAACTTGCACTTAGTAAAACCCTATAAATCATTCAATGTACAATCAAGCAAATAAGCACGATTAACAATGTTTAAGTATAATATAGATACGTGATGCTACATCGATACTTACAAATACCGATAATCTAACAAATACAAATTACCAACATACTTTAAACTTTAAGGAAACTTATAGGTTTAAACGTTAACGTCAAGTAACGTATATATATATATATATATATATATATATATATAGCATGAGTGTCACAAATATATATATATATATATATATATATATATATATATATATATAGAACTATTTTAACTCTGAATTTAGTATATATATATATATATATATATATATATATATAGTTTAAAAATATACTTATGGCAAATAAGCCATACATACTTGTCTGTGTTCCATTATGAAAGGAAATTATTAGGTTAATTTCATAGATGTACCTCGATGGGTTTTAGATCGAATTCTTGCCTACTATAACTACCAACTAGAGTCCTTAGATTTATCATTCTATCCTTTTCATTAGTAAATGAGCGTTACTTTTTAAATGGGCACAAATGAATACTGAATATATATATATATATATATATATGATATTATATTTTTAAATCATGTAAGAACATGCATATACATAGAATAGGAATGGATTATATACACACACACATACATATATATATATATATATATATATATATATATATATATATATATATATATATACAAAGACGTAGAGTAATGTATACAATGCTTGTGTGAACAACGTATATCTCCTTTCTGAGAAGGTAATCGAATGATAGGAATAGGAATCAGGATTACACAACAACAACAACACGCTAAAAATGTATAGTTCTGCTATCTTGGAGAAATATGAAAAGAGTGCTCAATCACGTCTCTAAGACAATCGCAACTGGTTTAAGAGCAGGCACCTGTTCCTCCCTTAACTGTTAGGTACCGATGGCTGATCAAAATTTGTGTATAGTATTATATATATATATATATATATATATATATATATATATATATATATATATATATATGGTACTATACATATACGTACTATATATATATATATATATATATATATATATATATATAGTGTATTATATTGTAAATATATATATATATATATATATATATATATATATGATCAGGAAATGGAGAAATTTTCCGACGTAATGGAAATTAAAAGAGGAAAACCAAAGAATATTATATATGTAGAGAATCGTAGTTTATAAAATCATTGCTGAGAATTGTAACAAATGTATTAAGAAGACTGAAAAGTATGTCATGTCGGAAATAAGTTTGATTATCTCTATCAAAATGTTAGGGGGAAACGGTAACTTAATGTTTATCTTTTTAGGTGTATATAAAGTAAGTTCAAGCATTTTTTGACTGGGATATTATAGGGCGCACATAGATGTCCGGTTTATGAGTTTTGGGGAGGTAGTATAAAGTGGGAATAATGGGGTCGCATTTGATATATGGTTTCCATTTCTTGTTGTTTTTATTAGGTGTTTGCAGGATTTGTTAAAATGTTATATGCTTTTGTCTATAGTTTTTAAGTTAATTTTGGTGTATATGTTTTCGTCTGATAATAGTGTAGATATTTACATTATGTATGAGCTTTTATTCTTGTCTGAAGGTGATAAAATAATGTTATTGTTATTGGTTAGGTGTTTTAAAATGTCTATATAAATTTAGGTAGTATTGAGTCATTGGATAGAGTGGCTATTGGTTGAGATAAGTTATTGTATGAAACCTTTTTTCAAGTCTGTGTCTTCATGCCTGTAATTATTTAAAATAGGTTTGTGGTAATATTCGAATACATCCTAGTTGCGAATTTTAAACCGAAACTTAGAGCTTCAGTTTCTATATTTGAAAGTCCTTGAGTGCTTAGGTTTTGGATAACATTCGGGTGTCCTAAGGTTTTTCAATTTGCTGTCTGAGATATATTTTGGATTTTTTTTTCCATTCTGGCTATATGGTGGGTGTTGAATTTCTTGACAGATTTGGTGATATTTATGATTGAGTTGCGTGTTATTGTGTTGTTTTGTCATAAGTTCATGACAAATGTTCTGGCCTTCCGGAACACACAAGAACTGTTGTGTCCCAAAAGATCTGCAGACCATGATAGATATTTTTTGATGTAGTCAGGGAAAATATGGTGTGATCATTTCAAAAAATGTTAATAAATTACCCCACCATCTCCCACACATCCTATCACACGACCCAGACAATCTCTGACCTCCCGTCTAAATTCAAAGATGCAACAGCTACATCTCGTATCCACTCCCTTTCCATACTTCATAATTCGAATTAACTCTAACCGTGACGACGTTCGCATCCCACCTCTTTCCGCATTGACTGTAACAACTCTTCATATTGAATACTCCTACCTTTGCTAACCACCGCCACCATCGATTTGTATCGCATATTTTGATTATTCTGCTCATATCGGCCGCAGTTTATGAGCCGGCGGCCAAAACATTATGTACTTGTTGTGATGTTTTCTTCAGAATAATCATCCTGAGGGAGTCTTAGAATAAAGACGAAACGTTGATGAATGCATAAATAATATTCTTTCGTTTTCCTGGTCTAATTGCTTCCTAAACATTCTTAACACTTCTGGCTTTTAAGGGGATATTAGTCGCCTTTTAGCTTATCTGTTTTAGACATTTATTGTCCTATTTGTTTGGGGGAAGAACCTTTTCTGAATATTATTTAAGGCGTTTTTACATTTTTTATTGGGGTGGAACATTTTGTTTTAGAGATTGGTTTAAGAATGAGGTGTTGTAAATGATATTTTGAGAAGCTTTCTTGGATGTGTTTGAGATATTCTTATCTCCTAAAATATCCCCATAAATTCTCAAACTAATCATCACAGCTCAACATGATAAATGCCTTACTACGTGACCACTAGTATATTTTTATTTTTTGTTTAGATAATTTTAAATGAATAATCTATCATAATGTAAAAAGCCCAATTAATAAGTATCATTTAAAAAAATCTCATTTTTGATAGAGTATAGTTTTGTTTGTATAGAGGTGGAGCAACTTTAAGAAGGGTTGCGGCCATTTGAACAATAACGAAAAATATTCAAACAACCCGTAAAAACAATGTCTTTGCTCAAATAAATTAATTAAACATTAATTAACTAGATCGGTCAAAGCTGGATGCACGCTCATCCCCCAAATTAGTTAATATTTACAATTTTCAATAATCTGCAATCGCTTAGTCTAATTATTCAAAGAAGAGGGGCGTTTTAACGATAAAGCAGTATACCAAAAGAATCTGTTGTTCGATCTAGTCTGCTTAACTTCCTATCTTTTTGTCCGAAACTTTCGAACTGATGGCCAAGTATGTGAATTCCGTCCAGTTGGTTATCTTGCAAGCGAGTCCCTCTCTCTCGTGAAAACGTGCCATCCAAAACGCTCTAATGTCTGTACATTTTAAATAAAAAATAATTTCTTACTCCCAAAATCGAGCACTCTATTGGAGTTATTTCCACACGCGCTAGAACCACTAGACCAATTAAGTCATTTGCAAGATACGTTGTGGTCCCGCATGCAGGTAGCTCGAATTTCCTATTGCCATAACTGGCAGCATATAATTCCTTGAAAATGATGACTGAATATGCAATAAGGCAACGAAAAATGAAAATAAGACTATAGCAACATCTGTGTGAAATATTTTCTATATCATTGAGGAGTAAAATTAGTATTTTCGAGAACACATGAAAAGCTACGGTAAAACGATTTTCTTTTACAACAAATCAGAATGAACACACGTTGCGAATGTTTGAATTTAGTGGTTAGCTATCTATTTTTCTCGAATAATAACTCACGGTTTTGTTCAGTGCGTTGTATATACGGTAAACATATATCGGGGATCCATTCATGCATGCTGTTAATGTAAATATAAGACAAAGAGTGAATTTCGGTCATTCAATAATGTTGAGTCTTGGAGGTCATCTTAGTCGCCTTCCATCGTAGTGCAGTGGCTAAAGCGCTTCCTGTAGGTAATTTCGAAACCTACATTAAAATGTTTCCATTCAATGACATTAAATACATATAAGTAAATATATGTTGATGTCAACTTTAGGTGAGTCCAAACATGAAAATAACAATATTTCGTGGCCTCATTTCAGGTGACATCATAACTGAAGTGAGGGCAAGGAAGTTCGATATCAACTTGGAAATCTTGCCTGCACAAGTATTATCCCGCCTTATGCTGGTTTCAAGCTTGCATAGAAGCGCTTCCCTTAGAGACAATGTTGGTACCGACTATGTGTCTGCCGAGGCGTGGTCGAAAACCGGTGTTCGTCCGAGGTGCTAGTGCCATGTCCGAGGCCACTTATCGACTGCCTGGGATTGCTTCTTGACCAACGTGTAGATTACGGATGAATGGTGATCGCTCAAAAGCGTGCCACAATCGGCGACCTCCCCTCCTTCTCTCTCTCACTTCTCCCTCTTTTCTCTCTCTCTCTCTCTTCTCTCTCTCTCTCTCTCTCTCTCGATTTTTCTTATTTTGCTCTCTTTCTCATGCGTCCCTTCCCTCTCTGGGCAGATGGGCGCCGTACCGCTACACAGTCACACCCACCCACACACAATCCGGGTCGCCACAGAAGAGACCCCGGAGCCTTCTATAGCGTTTGGGGCAGACGCGTGGAATCAACTGGACACTCATTGCCTCGTTGACCAAGATGGATGAGGTGATAGCATTTACGGGCACCGGATTCTGGAAACCGAGCCGTGTACGTTACAGATTGGGCCTTCTCCCCATCTGTTCGCGAGGTCGATTCTTATGGAAGAGAAAATAACAAACACACAAACAAACAAACAAAAAACAAATATGCATAACAATTAAAATACAGCAACTATGGCATTTCTTCTATATTTTAAACTCTCGCTTCCTGGCGCATCTTTTTTAAAAAAAGTTGTTAAACACACACACGTATATATATATATATATATATATATATATATATATATATATATATATATATATATATATATATATATATATGGAAAATGACAAAGGAAAACCAAAATAATATTTATGTATTCATTAACGTTTCGTCTTTATTGTCAGACTTTCTCAGGATGATTTGTTTGAAGAAAAATCATACACGTACAAACATTTTTTTGCCAGCATGCTCAGAGCTTACGGCCGATATTAGCAAGAAAATAAAAATATGAGAAACAATTAGATGGTGGCAGTGGTAGCAATCAGGGTGTAGGATTATTAGGAAGTGGGAGAAGTGAACATCGTAAAAATGGAAGAAAAAAAGTAGGAGGCGAGCAGCGATTTAACCGTCGGATTAAGTTAAAAATTTTAAAAGGGAGGGGGGCGAAATGCTATTTGGATCAATTCATTAATTTATCTTTGAAAGATAAATCAAAAACGTCGGAGTCAAAGATTGTCTGGGTTATGTGTTAGGAGAATGTAAGAGGTGAATGGTGGGTGGGGCTAGGGCGGTGGTAAGAGGAGCAATCATGGCCAGGGCTCGGTAGGGTGCTCATATATGACATCCCTATACATATGAGCACACAAACATATATTCACGTTAACATAGATATATTAAACATACACATGTAAAAAGTCTTTGGCCCGTTATGAAACCAGAAAAGGAAAAGAAAAAAGGGGGAGGAGAATATTATTTCTGTGGGACGTATGCGGGTGAGAAGTTAAAAACAAAAATAAAAAATATAAGAACATATATATATATATGTGTGTGTGTGTATGTGTGTGTGTGGGTGTGTGCGTGTGTGTCTATGTGTATGTATATTACATGTTTCTGGTTTACTTTTCACCAAATCTTCTTCCATATTATTATTGGTTATCTGACGAATGGCATAAAGCCCAGATTGTAGCGAAACAATATATATATATATATATATATATATATATATATATATATATATATATACTAGCAGAACCTACCCGCTCTCATGGTAGCACTTAATTGGAAGAGGATATAGTTTACTAATATATTTGTAACACTTAACCTAAGTCCGACTGGCACGTAATCGCCTAAAAAAGTGGACCTCCCCGAAAAAAAATAACGCTCAGAATAATGCACAATTTACGTTAAATATATATTAAACTGATCCATCACTCTAAATTCTTACCATTTTTGAACGTGTTTACATGTAACACCTGAAAAAGCATTAAATATTTATATGGGGGGGTAGCGGAGTGTATAACTCTGCAAATGTTATTTATTTTTATCTCATATTCTTTAACTGTACCTCCATTTTTTTATTTTGATTTTAAGCAATTTAGTTTAGTTGTGTAATTTTTTCGCGTGAACATTAAATAAATAACTTTTTAAAACTGATCTAAATAATTAAATACCTCATTTTCATGTATAAATTAACAATATTAACGGTTTTGGCATTATTGTAGATTAACACTCTCGATTCTACTTTTTTAGGCGATTAGGTGTGGATACCCAGAAACCCCAGGCAGCAATGGAAAACAGAAAAAAATATTTTAGAATTTAGAGTTGGGCATCAGTGCCGTATATAAATTAAACTTAAAATGGTCCTCCATATCCGGGCCATTCTAGGGTTTCATGGCTGTTAGCTTTTTTTTTTTTTTGCTATTGGAGATACATTCTGTACGTTATTTCGAGGGGCGGAGGTCCGCTCTTTTAGGCGTGTGGTTTTAAGACCTTGCCAGTCGGACTTAGGGTTAGTGTTGAAAATGATATTAGTTCTCTGTCCTAATAAGTTAGAATGACGCTAAAAAGTAAAATCACATTGTTTAAACCTAGCTGAGGGTGTTAATCTACAATTTGATTACAAGTTTGTTGTTAAAATTATACCCATCCCCAATTAATTGATGTTTTTATATGAATATATTAAATAATGGAAAATAAACTTTCGCATGTATTTATTCAGAAGACAGAAGAAAAAAAAAGTTTTAAAAAAATATGACTCTATTTTCTTGTATTATTTAAAATACTGAGAGGGGTGAAGTACTTTTCTTTTTTCTTTATTATAGCAAACAATCATATTCAATAGTCGTTGATGTCGTGTCGTTGTCGAAAACAACAATAAATTTAGTTTTAAATATTAAGTATATATTTAATGAAAACTATATTAGTTATTGCGTACAATGCGAAGTGTAATTTGTTTTAAAATAAATTATTTCATGTAATCTAAGCTGTTATTTCGTGTAAACATACGCATACTTACACGTGACCAGAAGTTATTCGAATTTCAAAATAATCATTTTGAACGAAAAGCATTTTCATAAAATCGTTGGAATTAATATTACAACTACTAATAATTATAACATTAATATTAACAAAACTTTTGAATATATATAAGAAAACTGTAAAACGAAAATAGAAATTAATTGTCCAGAATATTAATGAAGGTGTTTATAAAATTATTATGCTAATCAAGCATCGGGAGAATGTTTACGCGGTGTTCTGTTGGCTATATATAATGTATTTAAAAATTCTTAAATGTATAATTAAATTAAATAAGCCTAACATGTTTTGATATAAACATAGTTAGGATAAATGAAAAAATATTTCGCATTTATTCATTTATATATATATATATATATATATATATATATATATATATATATATATATATCTTCTGATATAATAATATATACGCACGTAGCTCGGTTAACCAACGTCTTTTGTCCCACGGTTGTTTTCGTACATATTTGAATCACACAAAATAAATGTTAAAATATTCTCTTAGTTGTAAGATCTGCTTCTGGTGGAAAAATCTACTTTGATTTTGTTGATTAAAGACAATTTGAAATTTACACAACAAGGCCTCTATGTTGCTGTATATTACTTTCACTTCCTCTCATTCTATGTTGTTTAACAATCGCTTTCATTTTATAGTTGCTCGCTTCAATATCTCTATCTCTCTCTCTCTCTCTCTCTCTCTCTCTCTATATATATATATATATATATATATATATATATATATAGTATTATCAATTATTATTATTGATTATTGATATCAGTATTATTATCATATTAAGAATATAGTTTCATTTTCATTTTTCTTGAACTTCTATTGATCTATTCCTTTCGTAGAGGTATGATTCATTTAAAGTCCATATGCGGGTTTAGAGGTTAATCATTTTGATAATTTAATAGTGGAATAAAGGTAAATTATGATGATTTTTGATTTTGTAAAGTTAAGTATATTATCATTATCATTAGATGTCATAATGGTTAAATCCTCAGCAATGCAATAATGAAAACATCTTCAACTCGGGTGTTTGATCTGCCCTTTCTTATAATAGGCCCTTTTAATGATATGCGATATTTCTGTTTGTAATTCGAGATGTGTTTAACTATAAAGAGGCACGAGTTAAAACATATTCATATCTGCCACCGCTCGGCAATGAAAAATGCAATGAAACCAAAGCTTATAGGTGAAATTTGAAAATAACTAAGTTTCTTAATTTCTTATTTATGAACTGTCTATCTCTTAAATAATCCATTTATTAACGTTGCGATGACTACTTCTTAGTTAAATAATATTTTTCCAGGTAGTTCGATCTGTAAAGGAACTTCTAAATTACCTTCTGTACTGTAACGTCATAGCTGAGTGTCCCCTCGTCGGACCTACACAAAAGTAGACTTAACCCTTTCACCCACCATAATGGCCGGTGAAACGTCTTTAAAAATGATGTTGCCTATGGTAGAGTGAGAGTGGAACTCACATTCGGTCCTTCATTATCTATTGAAGGCGGTTGTTAGACTTATTCTATCTACATATCTATATATATTGACTTTTTCTTAGTTTTTTTCATACCTGCGGAGCACGGAAAAACCCGACTAGTACCCAGGCGCAGGCTAATCCCTCTCAGTGTGTTGGACCCGTTGACCTTGTCAGGTTATCTTACTAAGAGAAGAAAATTCTGATAATAAAACCTTGCTACTAACCACTTACGTCTTGACAGCAAACCGTTGAGGAGGGAGGCCTCATTAGCCCTGATCGACAACCTTCCTAGAGCTAGAATCTTGAACAAAATATCTGCTTTGCAAACCTAAAATTGCTGGAGGAAAGATGGGCTTTGCCTATCGCCCGGCCTTTTCACTCCTTCTCTGTCTATTAGCCAGGCGCACATGTACCAGCGCTGGAACGCCTCAAAGGCACCAAGTGCCGGGTCTTGTTTCCTGACTAAGACAATGAAGGTCGTCTCTTTTTCTTTCTTTTGGGGCAACTTGAGAAAAGTCGTTTCGTTACTAAGACTTACATGACCGGTTTGGGTCGCTCTTTTCCCGGCAGGTTGAGGTACAGGTTGGACAGCTGCGCTGGCTGCTGTTTCTGACTGATAGGACAGGAACCTAAACTCTTAGGTAACGCTAAAAACGGCTGCTCTATCATCAGTTGTATAATACCGTGTGTAGCTGTACGTGCCATGTCGCTCATGAAAAGGGATCCTACAGTTATTACCGGTGGGATTTCCCAAGGCCACAACCCCAGTGGACCAGATCGCAATTAATCGACTGGTGGTGTGAGCTTATTAACACTTAACAAACATCCACTTTGTCAACCCAACTATATCTACAAACAAACATGGCATTGCAAAATAAACAAAATCAAAGCTAAACAAGACAACAAACGAAAAACATATTCGTCTCCGCCCTTGAGGCTCGCATTCACTAATATCTGGGGACTTAGAACCAACATCAACGACGTAGAAACCTTTTTTCCTGACAAACACCCCGAATATCCTAACACTAAGTTAAACAAACCTTAAATCCTCAACCTCCTCTCACCACTTTGACATGACTGACTACCTCCCTCTCTACAGTAAAGATTCTGACAAACATATGCACAGGCTAGGCGTTTATGTTCGGAACACCTTTCCCCTCACTAGAGAACATAGATTAGAATCATATGACCAAGCCTACATTGTTGTTTAAATTAACTTTACAAAACAGCGTTAGTTACTTATATTTTTTTATACCGTTCACTTTCGACACCGGATTTTACCCTGCTAAACCCTGTCTCTGACAGCATAGATAGAGCACTCGCACTCGACTCGAATGTTCAATTACATGTATTTGGGGATTTTAATGCACATCAACATGACTGACTGGGATTCTCCAGCTTTACTGACGCAGCCGGTAACTCTACGTATAATTTCCCTTTAGCTCACTCCCTCTCAGACTGTCGTTTTCCCGACTCGCCTCTCTGATAGAGTAGACCACTTACCCTCACTTCTCGACCTGTTCCTGTCCTCACTGTCCGAGGCTTGTCTTACTGAAGCCCATAGCCCGCTAGGGAACGCTGATCACGTTTTGGTTATGATTGCTATCACCCTAAAATTTCGTCCAAAAGCAGATGAACCGTTGCTCAGAACAACGAGATACTACGAGCAGGCTGATTTTGGGTGTATGAAGTGAAACCATCTCACTCCTTGCTGATCAGTGTGCAAATAAGTTAACTGAATGGGTCAAGGCAGGCATCGAAGCATATGTCTCCATGCGAAAATTCTTCAGCAAACCCTACACTCATCAATAATTCACCTCGAAATGTGCAGCTGCCATTGCTGAGAGGCAGCAATCATTCCAAAAGTTTGGCCGCCATAAGTCAACTAGAAATTAGACATAAATTTATAGAGTCAAGAAGTAATTGATAGGTGAAGCAAAGAGAAGCTATACAGGTATAACCAAAAACGCATTCAGTCACAGAAACTCGGTACTCGCGATTTCTAGAAAATCTACAATAGTGTGGTGAACAATTCAAACCCCAATGATGTCGTTTGCACGGCAGGTGATAAGGTAGAACTACTTAGCCAGCGTTTTGCCCTAAACTCCACTTTGGCCTCAGCAAACAACCCCTCTCCCTAAATTCCCATTGTGAATCGAAGCCATACTTGAAAACCTGGTCATCACTCCATCCTAGGTCAGGGTCATCATAGGAGAAGGACATAGTTTAATGACAGGTGTGAGGTGTTTAGTATCACGGTAGAGGGAGCCCACTTACTGTGGCAATGTCTTCAATGTGTTTGTTCCAATTCATGTTACCTGTGAAGGTTAGGCTGAGTAGTCTTTAAATTTGATATAATTATAGTTTTGTTCAGATTAAGGACTGTTTAATAGGAGATAATCATTGTATTCTTATTTAAAACTGGAATATAGATATTTGGAGTTAAGAATTATTTAGGAAAATAAAAACTGCTGAGATAATTCCAACCCCTTCAACCCCAACCAATAATTAATTAACTGACAAAACTAACAACAGTGTCTGCTTTAGAATTACTGTCTTCATAAAGAGGTAATGTATGCCTGTATAGGCAAGCAATTACCCTCGCTTATTATGATGGTTAATCACTCTCTATCCAATGCTAATATACAGTTAATTTCTCAACACCTATCTCAATAAAATACATAGTTATTAACATCCAATAATAACCCTTCCGCCATTTCCCCTAAAAAACGTAACTATTAATAAAAGGTGTAACGAAAGTAGTCAGCATCAAATAAGGAATCCACTGGATAATATAGATGTGTCTTCAAGCCAACATACCAATAATTCACCTAGCATTGATATAGCCTCTAATAATAATATTTAAAATAATTCTAATATTGAAAATATCACTCCTAACCGGATAAAGAATTCTTCTAAATGGCATGCATACATGTTCTACACGCGTGAAACATCGCATCTTGAACCACGTTAGTTGTTAATAGACACATCACTGATAAGTGGAATACAACTTCCCATAAAACTCTTATCAAGAAGCTCAAGTAAAAAAAATATTCCATATACCATAAGCTGGTCTATTTTTAAAAATTTACATTCGAATAAGTCAGGTTAAAAAGACATGTTAATTATGCATTTCCGAAGTAGTTATGCTTATTAGATATAATAAAAATATTATAAAAATATAATAAATCTGTAAACATGAAAATAATAAACATTAAGTCACTTTATAACCTTTAATGATAGGCCCCCTACTCCGAATTCATAAACATATCTTATAATATTATTAAATACATATCCCTCATAATGTTTTCAAAAAGTTGGTTCTAACCCATCAATCTATACTTCAAAATAAGTTTAGTGATATTTTTTACATATTTTATATATCATCTTAGCCTTAATTTTATTTTATATGACACCATCGTTTTTATAACTTTTACTAATAATATATTCCCCATATAGACGTTATCTTTAAATCATATCACTTACATTGCCTTACATTGAATCTTATATGTATATATATATATATATATATATATATATATATATATATATATATATATATATTAATATACTTATTTAAACTATAACCGTAAATTAATTTTATACATATTCTCTCTAATACTAATCACTCTAAACCCTTTTTTTTTACTTTAAATCTTACTATGTAATACAAATATTTTCTAATTATTTTTGTTGTTTTCGGTCACAAACTGAATTACTTCCCTTTGACCTAGTTGTTACCGATAATACCTAATAAGGTAATATTGAGTTGAATTTGCCCTTTTTAGATACATCATAAATATGATACGTTTAACTGACACATTCTTCAAATCAATTTTATTATTAACTTCTATTATCATTTTTAATTTTTGCTCTCATTCTCGAAAGATTTAATAGACTAATAAAAGCTATTTGCATTTTGCTTATGATTTTAAATGAGTAAGAGAAAACGGATAAAACAAAGTCAAAACAAATGGCAAAAATAACAAAAGAAGAGAAAGAAAGAGAACGCATCAGATGCCAGAAATTAAAATTTAGAAAAGATAAAGAAACGTTTTGAATCTAAAAATATTTTTTAAATATTGGAGAAATTATAAGTTGCGTCTAATCTTCTTTCCTTATTTTGCCATTTGTTTTGGGTTTCTTTTTATCTGTTTTCTCTTACTCGTGTTCTTCTTTTTTATTCTTCTTCGGTTCTTTTTCTCATTATATTGAGCTAAACTGCTGAATTACACACGTCATGTTCAAAACGTTTACATAACGTTTTACATTAAAAAATTAAACTTAATATTTCCAAATTATTCCTAAAATTAACATATTGAATTTACGTTTATGTTTTTAGTCATCATTTTTTACATTATAATTTTCTAACGATTAATTTTAATACAATACTTGAACACTTCCCTTCAATTCTAGTAAATTTTTTTCAATATTCTATTTAAGATTACCTGCAGAATATCTTATTAAATAATTTAATCCCTGAACATTTTATAAAACTATCTTTATCTTTAAATTGTTCATATATCCTTCTCTATAATCCTACATATTTGAATTTCAAGATTCCCTACTTTTAATTTTTACATTTATTCATTTACATATCTTTATGTTTATATTATAATTCTTACATATATTTTGATATTTTTTAATTTTAATTTCATTACGCTAAAAAACAACCTCTGTATAAAAAGCGCTTTAAAAAAGCGACTGTTAAACATGTGCGTTTAATTTTCCAATATTTTTAATATTAATTTTAGATTTGAACGTTTTTTTTTACATTTTAACTCTGGCGTCTGTTGAATTTTTCTTTCTTTCTCCTCTTTGTTTTTGATTTTTTGTCTTTTTTCTCTTCTTCTATGTTCTATTCTTTTTTATTGTCCCTTCTCTCCTTTTCCCTCATATCCAATTCATCTGTTGAATTATGCACACCACATTTAATTTACATGCTAAGGAAGTTTAACTCGCGGAATGATGATTCTACATGTACTAATTGACTTTTGACTTTTGAATTGTTCCGAAATTTTATTGGAATTCATTACCCTCTACTATCCAATTGTAATCGGATTTTTTCAATAACTGCACTTATACATTCACTATTACAATGACTTTTTGCTCATTATTGAAACATTATTTAGACT
>OY744542.1:22234793-22362293 GCA_963556195.1 Sepiola atlantica | reverse complement strand
ATACACTAAACAAAGGAGAGAAATAGGCTGGGCAGAGGTGAAAGATGATTTGGTGAAGTAGAATGTGGAAGAACGCAGAAAGGACAAAGAGAGAAAGATAAAGGGGCGGATTGAGATAGGTAGAGAGATAGGAGTTTCAATATAAAGATATTACACACACGTTAACCTTTTCTTTTTTTATTTTCATGGCCCCGAGCAACACCGGGTAACCCTACTAGTAAATGAATAAAATATAATTCTTATAATATACTGGGTCTTAAATGGTAAGCCTTATATCATTAAAACAATTAGTTTATGGCCACATTGTGGCGTATTTCTAGCTTACTATGAAATATCCACCGAGCGTGAGTGAAAAGACAAAATCAAATAGCTACACTGTGTGTGTGGTGTCTCTCTGCTTTGTGTATTGGATCTGTATTTATGATGTATGATTAAAAATCACTTGTGGCTTAACTTTAAAGAAATGAGGATACTTACTTGTTGCTGAAAATAAGTTGCATTCATCAGCACAGATGAATGATTACCACAGTTCGTGTGCTCAGCGCGTTAACATGGCGCGCTGTGGTGGGGTTAGGTACGTGTCATAAAATGACGTCAGGCGAAGTGTTTATTAAGAGTCGAAGGTAATAAAAGATTGAAAGAATAAAAATACCGGAAGAGTCCATTATAAATAGCAATAATATCTTCAACACCAGAGTAATAAGATTATTTAACTCAGAATTTGAAGGATAAAAGATAGAGGAGAAGAGAAAGAGATAAAGAGAGAGAGAGAGAGAGCAGAACAGACTGATTCTAGAGTTAGTCCTTTAGTTTTTCTTTTTACAAACTCACTACTTTCCAAACGATTTACATCGAGCGTAATGAGTGATCAAACGTGTCACCTTTTGCAGTCTTTATATAAATGTATAGATAAATCGTATCTAGGGATTATTTACGAAATATTTCAAATATTCTCTTTTTTTAATTCAATAAGATAAATAATTCACATTTTAAAATATAAATTCAATTTATCTAATCTACAACCAAAGTAACCCACTCGATAGTTTCGAATTCAAACATATTTTTAGACGTTAATATACTAAAAAAATATTGGTAACCTTTTCTATTTCGAAATACGGTGAGCCAAAATTGTTAGAAGAGCTCGGTGAATCTTTAATAGTTTTTTTACGTCAAACAAAAACATAAAAATCTTTTTCGTCAGTGATTTATGTCAGTCTGATTACAAAAAAAAAACGTGATTTCAATTGATATCATCGACTTTTATTTGCTTTCCTTATCAATATTTTATTTTGTATTAGTTATAAAAAAGGGTTGATTAATTAGTTCTTACCCTCACAGTCAAAAGCCTTTATACTGCTACTAAAATCACAGTATTATAATTTAATAACAATAACATTTTTCGATATGTAAATATAAAAAATATTTAGATTTTTACACCTTTTAACATTTATTAAAAGGATAGTGGGGCGGTTTAGCTCGAAATTACAAAAGAATTATGCATTTTGTGATACAAGCATCAAATTTGGCACAAATGATCATTGATACATGGCGCACATTTTCAGATATTGCGCCACTCGGAATTCTCTCTTCATGCCCGCCATATTAGAATTCAAAATAGCCGCCATTTAAAATCTACATTTTCGATTAAATGTGGGTCTAATGCTGCTATTGACTCGATTCTGGTGTCTAAATATATGTTGGGGGGGGGGGGGGGGGCAAGGAATATAATAGTAACAATATGCAGCGCATATTTTGTATCAATGAGCCGCCATATTTGATTTCAAAATAGCCGTTGTTTAAAACCTACATTTTTGATTATCTTTGGGTCTAATGCTGCTATTGACCAAATGTATGTTTTGGGAGAAAAATAATTCGATCGTTACAATTTGCATTGTGTATCTCTATAAATTAGCCAACATATTTGATTTCAAAATGTCCGCTACTTGAATTCTATATGTGCGATTACTTCTGGATCAAATATGTCTTAGTTCATGAGATATTAATATTCATCATTATGTATTTTTGACAAGACAACATTTTACTAAAAATCCGTGAAGTAAAAATTGTTTTGACAAGTTTGAATTATTTATCAGATTCTGTGTTGTTCTAGGTTTGATATGACACCTTTCATAAGAGATTTGGTCTATTAGTCTTCTCTATTCCTTCAATCAATATCACAAAATGATCAATTTGGGGTTAAGCCTGAATATCCACAAAAATAGTGTGAACATTAACACAAAACAACGTAAACTTCTCAAAACTAGCTTTCCCTGTATAACACTAAATAAAAATATCAATTTACTTCAACTACTAATTTTGAGTTTGATACTTTTTATACATGTCTTAAGTGATTAAATATCTGGCATGCTATGGTGTAATATATAAGGTTGAGTGTGTACTGACATTCTACAGTGGTCTGGTATTTGAGGCTAGGTACACATCGGTACTGAAGATATGTGTACATAAACAGTGTAATGTTAACCAGTTCAGCACTGCTACAAGTAAATGAATGTTGTGGACTAATCTTCATGTTCAGTCCCCTTCACACACACACAGAGTTGTGCACTTAAGGGCAGTCTTCTTGGACTTGCAGTGTCTTACACACACTTTCTGGCACTTGCAAGAAACCAGTTCAATGCAGGTGTAAGCTGCTTCAGGTAGCCTGGTCCAGTATGGTGTGTATTGTCCTCCAGTCATTGACCAACCCCAGTTGTTTGGTGGTGGGAGTTCTGGTGCTGGCAGCAGTATCTTACCCCAAACATGTTCACTTTGATATACTGCCCCTTTGACATGTTCCTCTAAAGCTGCCTTCGTTGGAGGGATCAGCTGCACAGTGTTCTTCCTTGCGAAGAGTTTCCCCCTGGCCTTGTCAATGTCCGTGCTTTTGCTGCTCCCATCATACATACAAATCTCTCGATGATGCACATTGCATCATTTGGTGTATCACTTGGTGCGGAAGACAGCTGCATCAGCGCCTCAGTTAACTCTTACAGTACTGTCCAGACTGCCCATGCGGTCTTGTTACCATGTCTAGCAAAGCTTGACACTATATCGCACCCAGTTAGAGCGTGGAACATTATCAGTGCACGAGACTTCTCTGGTCCCAGTCCAACTGCTATTTCATGTGTCTCTAGGTTTCCGAAACTTTGGTCTGTTCCGAATACCAGCCATAGTTTTGCTTCTGGTTGCAATTCCTGTACCACGGACACTGCCAACACCACAACATCGGTGTCTACAGTCCGGATGACTATTGAATGGTGTCCGTGCTTAGTTCCGTGAGATGCATGTAGCAACATCCAACTGTTAGCCTATTTATGGTTCATGGGTCGAGTGAAGTCAGATCTGGTAGTAGTGTCTTACTGAGCACTACCTCTCCATCAGTAATGACGAGTTGCTTGTCCTCCTGGTCAAACAATTCCAAGAGAGCTGTTGAGAGAAACTACAACAGCTCGGTCTTGTTGCTGTAAACACGTAAGAAGTGTTGCTAGTTTCCTGCGGCTGCCACCACACGTGTACTACCTTTCAGTAAATCAGCGAGGTAAGTACTCAAGATCAGAACCAGGCGTCATACTGTTTGCAGATGAAATGAAGATCTGATGTACGTACTCTTCAAAGGTCTTAGATGTAGCAGGCTTCAGCATCTGGACGATAGCTGCTCCATCAAGCACTATACAAGTTGTGACAGGAGTCTCTGTCTTAGCGTCGCAGATTTATTCCAAACATGTGATGAGATCACTATTGGTACCAGTGAAGCGGTTTCCACCATCAGACAGTGCAGAAGGACATGCCTTGTTCTCATGACGAAAGAACTCATCAAGGTTCCCTTCCCTCGTCTGGCAGCCAATGTACAAGCGTGCGATGAGTCCACGATCATTCTTGATGGAAGTTAGTTGTTGCTGACCTTTGCTCTGGCTTCTTGGAGTTGAAGTGCTGAATACCTTCAGCTTATTACGAGGTATGTGCCATTGTTCGGTCCAACAGACACTTTCTGGTGAAAGCCTCGAACTGCTCTTGGCTAATCTTCTTGTTCAGGTTTGATCAATGTCTCGATCTTGTCCTCTTAACATATGATGCACAACCTCCAGTCAGTAGTGGTGAGGTTTTGTGATGTTGATGAAGTTCGCTCAGCATGTGCCAGTGTGAACCTCTTGGACATGGTGATGGAACTGTCTTTAGAAGAACAACCAGCACCGTCAGTCTACAGGCATGCATGCATCACGATGAACCTAAAAAGACACAGTGTAGCATTCCTGTAATCATAAATGCCATGAAAACTGCTAATACAACTACACTCTTAAAAATTCCGTGACAGACCCGGAAAAAGATCAGTTGGCGCCAAACTCCATTCTAGATCGAAAATGACTCGGAATGGAGTTAGATTTTACGCAGAAAAGTCACATCTGACCCAGAAATGGTCATATTTATTATACCTTATTCTGTGTCATTTTTACCCGAAATGGAGTTTAGCTCCAACTGATCCTTTTCTGGGTCATTCAACATGGCAGCAAAATTAATAAAGATGCTCAATGCAGCTTGTTACCATTGGATTTCTTTGCCTCCCCTCCAATCATACATTTAGACACAAGAACCAAGTCAATAGTGCTATTAAACCCAAAGGTAATCGCAAATGTGTATTTTAAATGGCGGCCATTTTAAAATCCAACATGGCAGCTCATTGCTAAAAGATACAAAATGCAGATTGTTATTATTGGATTCCTTGCCCCCCTAAACATACATTTAGACACCAAAAGCAGCATTGGACCCACTGATAATTGAAAATGAAGATTTCAAATGGCGGCCATTTTGAAATACAATATGGCGGCTAAGTGGTAACAATACGCAATGTATATTGCTACCATTGGATTCCTTGCCCCCAAAAACCTACATTTAGGCACCAGAATCGAGTCAATAGCAATTTTAATCCACAGATGGCGGCCATTTTGAATTCTAATATGGCGGACATGAAGATTGAATTCCGAGTGGCTCAATATCTGAAAATGTTCGCTATATATCAATGTACATTTGTGGCAAATTTGGTGCTTGTATCATAAAATACACAATAAGTTAGCTACGCTGCCCCACTAGGAGTAAAAGTCCTTATTTGAAGTTTCTCTTTGGCTGGCTGATATCGCATTCTAAAGAAAGGGAGAGGAGGCAATAAAAATACTAGTTTATGTTTTTAATAGCGTCAACATTTCGTACTTGCCGTGTATTCACATAAAACACATATATACTTACTTTACTTTTATTTACTTTAATGGCACAAAACCTGGGAATTTTGCTAGGAGCATAATTGAAGTAGTCCTGTCTCTCTTGGTTCCTTATTAAGAAAGTTACAGCCTTTTTACAACATTCTGCACATAAAATAGAAATTTACTCATGAGTGTTATTTCAAAAGACAACTTAACAAATGTCTGCATGTCTCAATTGAGACACTATAAAACAAAAATTATTCAGTGTGCGATTTCGATTATACCCCTATTTTTTAAATGAAATCACAAATATATTTGTTTAATAAAATGTAAGTAAAGAATTTTGGTATATTTAGCACATAACACCTTTGTGTCTGTCTATCTGTATGCGTTTCTCTCTTTTTATCTGTCTATTACTCTCTTTATATAGAGTGTTATGTATATATTATATATTTTCTATATCTTCTGTATGCATATATAAAACTCGATGTATGTGTGTATGTGTGTGTTATGTGTGTGGTGTGTGTTCCCTATCGAAAGAAAGATCTAAAATCTAAAATTTATTCTCATGTAAAATGTACTGGTGAAGACAATGACAGTTTTCCTTAATATTTAAGTAAACCTCTAAATGGGAATATGAGGGCATAAACCCATTAAAACTTAAAATATATCATATTTTCATGAAATTTAAATAATATGTTTATGTATAATCTTTTCTAGTGAAGACAATGGAAGCGGCCCTGAATCTTTAAGTGCCCTCTTAACCTAAGAGAGCTATAGTGGCATAATCCTCTTTTTTAAATCTCAAATATATCTAACTTTGATGAAATCACTATCATATGTATACAATTTTCCGGGAAGTTGTCACGAATGTCTACGATACCATCTATGTGTCGAATAGCTACGTGTCCCACCTTTTAGTGACCCATGGGGACAGAACCCCTTGAAAACTTGAAATAAATATATCTGCTTTTATTCATAAGTGTTATTTAAAATTTCAACAAAACAAATGTATGAATTGTATCATTGGAAAGTATCAGACTGAAAACATCGAGTTGTGGGTTTGATTCGACACTCAGTTTTGTTTAAATAAAATTATATGAAATCAATGAATATATTTTCCTTGTTTTATATGATGAATCTAAGTGAAGAATCGTATTATATTTAGTACGTAACGCCTCGCTTTTTGTCTGTCTGTATGTCTGCCTTTCTCTCCCACTCTCTTTATCGCTCTCTATATACCTAGATCAACCAATATATATATATATATATATATATATATATATATATAAAAGAGAACACTTAACTATCTGTGGGCATGTCTGTTTCTTAAAACGAAGGCATACTAAGGAGTGTTCCTTAAATATGAGTGGATTTCGTAGTACAATTTGCATGTGAACATAACAGAAGTAGGTCCGCGTCTCTAGCTGCCCTTTAAAGGGAAGACTGACACTTTTCTAACATGTTACATTGTGTAATTAATATATTTATTTACGTTAGTTTAATAGTATTTACATGCGTCTGAATAGCTCAGTGGTTCAGATATCTAGCTGGCAACATAAAGGTTGCTGTTAATGTAGATTCTCCTTAATATGATGTTGCATATAACATAATATACCATTCACTCCTATATGGCCAACGCCGATTAACCCTACCTGGTACTTACCTTGTACGGAATTCACCACGGGCGGGTTGAACTGGCTTCCTTCGAAGGAGGAAGTTTCATGGGAGTATAGAATTCACAAGCGGTCCTCAGTCGCATGAATATGTCAGGTGAGATGACGGCGTTAGGTTTTTGCAGTTTTTGCAACGTGTCAACGTCCTCCTACATACAGCACCTGGTATTCCCAACCTGTCAGGCATCTGGTACTGATCAGGCTAAACGTTTATATATATATATATATATATATATATATATATATATATATATATATATATATATTTGTCATCACTGGAGTGCATTTAAGGCAAATTATATATTTTTGTTTTTTATTATTATTTTTTATTATTATTTTTATATATATTTTTATATATATTTTTATATATATTTTGGTATATATATTTTGGTATATATATTTTTTATATATAGTTTTTTATTCTCTTTCTGACTTTATATTTTATATTTTTTATTTTCTATCTTACTTTATTTTTTTCTTTCCTTCTTAAGTGCCCCCAAGAAAATCAGCACCACATTGTGTATTGCCGGGTGTTGTTAATCTTATTCAAGGTGCTAAATTTTGCCCTGATGATCTGCCAAGCATGTACCTGCTTGGTAGTAAAACACGTGTAGGTAATAAACAATTTAATTTGAAAAATGATAAATAAATGATTTCTGAATGAAAATATCTTCTGTTGTGTTGTTTGGGCGCTGAACGGAATGCTTTGGTAAGCTTTCAAAAATTCACACACACACACACACACACACACACATATATATATATATAGAGAGAGAGAGAGAGAGAGAGAGACAGAGAGAGAGAGAGAGAGATGTGTGTGTGTGTTAAATTCCCACTTACTATTAAATTTCATAGAATTAAAATTTGGATAGCACTAATGGGACGACCTGATATGAAATAAGCCATTAAATAATCTCTCTAGTAAAGTAGTTAATCCTACTTTTTTTTCAATCTTTCCGTGGAACTATATTGAAAAATGTTCAGACAGCGATAGAGGCCTGGGAGTAAAAGAGAAACGGCATAATAACGAAAGAGATAACAAGACTTTAAGAAGAATGTCGAGGGCCGGTGACTGGGTGAGTCAAGTCGCGTGTTTGTGCCTGTGTGGCTCCACGGTTCAGTGAACTGATCATTGACGCTATCTTTTTGTCCAAAGGGAATCGCCATGATGACAGGCGCATATGGAGGGGGAATAAACCAAGGTTGTGGGGCGGATGTGTGTGTTGGGAGATATGGGTGGGGTAGCAGGCAATAAACACATTAACAACGTCGGTTAGGCTGGAGGGGCTGCGGGTTGATGAATACACGCAACCAACGCCAAGAAAAAAAACACTATCGAATGTTGTGCGTTAAAGACCATGGACGAAGTATCGCTCTCTCTCTCTCTCTCTCTCTCTCTACATATTATATATATATATATATATATATATATATATATATATATATATATAGTGTTAAAGTGAATAATTTTGGTAAGAAATCCGAGTAAGAGAGCTCAATGTAGAAATGTAGTAAACAGAGCAAGAATAGAATATAGAAAGAAAACATTCACATACACATGATATTTCTTTTTTGGCTGGCGAATATTTCTTTTTTTTTCGTAATTTCCAATATGTAGCTGTTCCGTTAGCATTCTGAAGAGACTAGGAGGTCGAAATAAATTATAAATGATGACAGTTACAATGTGTATGTGATTTTTTATTTATTTCTATATTCTCTCTCTCTCTCTCTCTCTCTCCCTATATATATATATATATATATATATACATATACATATATGTGTGTATATATATACATGTATACATATACATATATGAACATATATATATATGGAATTCACCTTTCAACAGCAGTCGACAGGCGTTTTTCAACACCCCGCAGAAAACGCCAAAATAGGGATCATATGTTTCCGGTCACTGCCCCTGCTGATTAGGACATATATAAACGTCGTTTGCGACGGATCCGGTCTCTTGCCTCCAGAATTTCTTCAGACACAACAGGGAGAAATGTTTCGCTCCATCGGCCACTCGCAAGAGATGCGACAACTACCTGTCGCGTCAAATCATTCCTTCTCCGCTTTTCTGACTGCTGGAAACACATAGTAAGCTTGGCATTTTCTTTCTCTCTTTTCAATTACACACGTACACACGCACACAGGCACACACGCACACACACACACAGACGTGCGTTTTCTCCATACAAAACTTATTTAAAGAGACATTGCTTTAAATAACAAAAAGACACTATTTCTTTCAAGCCGTCAAAGAGACATTTATCCAAAAGACGCTAAAAGACTTTCGTTAAATATGGAACATAATTTTTATGTGTAAAAATGCAAAATAAATTGTTGTTGTTCATATAAATGTTTGAATATTGGATATTTTATTTGCCCTTCATTTGTGTTGAATGTTGACGTTTTCTTGCTCGTTTTTCTTCAATATTTAAGAGGAATAGAATGCGTTAGCATCCCCCACAATTTGGTTGAACATTTATTTAATAAGATTCCAGTATTCAAACAGCAATGGCTTTTAGCGACCCTACAGAATGTACACTGACTGTGAATTTGCCAACATACAACCCTACAAACGTACAAACGTGGTTTTCTCAGCTGAATGCAATTTTTACGGCGAAAAAGATTACTTCGCAAAATTGAAACTATGTGTACGTGGTAGAAAAACTACCAGCAGACGTAGCTACAGAAGTCGTAGACCTTTTAGACCACATGCCGCTGGAAAAACCATACGACATTTTGAAGGAAGCCATAATAAGACGAACAGGCAAATCGAACGAAAGGCGACTCCACGTCCTTTTCAACAACCTGAATTTAGGAGACATGAAACCATCTCAACTTTTAAGAAAAATGCGCACATTGTTGTGATCAAATACAATGTCCGACACGGTTCTAAAAAAGTTATCGACAGACAAGCTCCAGGCCCACACTACACAAATTTTGGCATCACTACCGGACGACTTGAATTTGGAGAAACTTGCAGAAGTAGCTGACAAAATACACGAAAGTAACAACCCAGAAAAGAACGTGTATGCGTCTTCAGTGCCGACACTAAAAACAGACACACCTGACATTGTAGCCAGGCTTGAAAAAAACATGTCAGAATTAACACTCAAGGTCCAGAGTCTCCTTAACAACCAAGAACAATTTTACTGACCTCGGAGACGTTTCAGAGACAATTCCTATTCTCCACATAGGAATCGTCGGAGCCGGTCAAATTCCTCCTCCAGATGGAGACAAACGCACGATACCTGCTGGTATCATCTCAATTTTGGAAAAAAGGCGAGGAAATGCATAAAACCATGCAATTTCAATGTTGGCCAGACTCAGGCGGGAAACGGACGCTCCAGCAGCGATTAAAGACGACATTAACTGCTAGAATCAAACAAATTAGTCGTCTATTTTACATCCGGGATAGCAATACCGGATATCATTTTTTAGTCGACACAGGTGCACAAATAAGTGTAATACCACCAGAACCCAACAGCAAGTCTACACCATCAGAATACACGTTGCAAGCAGCAAACGGATCAAAAATCCAAACCTTCGGTGAGACATCACTAACATTAAATTTGGGACTGCAACGACCTTTTTCATGGATTTTTACACGAGCCCAAGTAAAAACACCCATTCTCGGGGCAGACTTTTTATCTCATTTTCGTCTATCGGTAAACATGTATACACACTGTCTCATCGACAATGAAACACAGTTGTCGATGAAAGGAATAACATCAGTGTACAAATCGAGAGGAATCAGCTGTACTTTACCAACTAACAGTGATTTACAGGAACTGTTTAAAAAATTTCCATCCATAATGACTCCTTTGAAGCACACGGATGAAATTCGCCATTCTGCTAAACACCACATTAAGACTACCGGACCACCAACTCATGCATCTCCACGCAGACTACGCCCGGATAAGTGCAAAATAGCAAAAGACGAATTTCAACACATGCTAAAGTTAGGAATCATCCGCCCATCAAGTAGCCCATACTCTTCGCCACTACACATGGTACCAAAACCAGATTCAGGGGCTTGGCAGCCTTGTGGAGATTTTTGACACATCAATGCTAAAACAGTTCCTGACAGATATCCTATTCCACACATCTACGATTTTGCCATAGGTCTGCAAGGAACTAAAATTTTTACCAAACTTGATTTGGTCAAAGCATACTATCAGATTCCAGTGGCGGAAGAAGACATAGAAAAAACAGCAATCACTACTCCTTTCGGCATATACGAATTCACAAGAATGCCTTTTGGATTACGTAACGCAGCTTAAAGTTTCCAGAGACTAATAGACGAAGTTTTGAGAGGATTACCATTTGCTTTTGCATACATCGATGATGTTCTCATCGGTAGTCGAAGTATGCAGGAACATCACGAACACCTAGAACAGGTTTTTGAGAGACTGGCACATTTTGGTTTAAAAATCAACGTGAACAAATGTGTTTTTACAATTCCTCAACTGACATTCTTGGGTCATGTAGTCGATGAGCAAGGTATTGCGCCCATACCAGAAAAAGTGGGAGCGATACAGCAGTTTCCGCAACTAACAACATTACGACAACTGAGAAGATACCTCGGTCTTATCAATTATTACCGCAGATTTATTCCAGGTTGTGCAAAGATATTAACCCCACTCACAAATTTACTGCGCAAACAAAAAAAGAAAATGCAACAATTGCAGTAGAAGGGGAAGCATTGATCGCATTTAAAAACTCGAAGAAAGCACTAGCAGATTTCACAAAGCTTTCCTACATCCGTGATGAATATAATTCACTATTCACACTGACTACGGACGCTTCTTCAGATTCGATTGGATCAGTTCTACACCAGTCTCAAAACGGTACAGAAAAACCAATCTCTTTCTTTTCTGTGAAATTGAATAACGCACAGCAAAAATACAGCGCTTTCTCCAGGGAATTACTTGCGATCTATCTCTCGATCAAACATTTTCGGCATCTTCTCGAGGGTCGAGACTTTACAGTTTTCACAGATTACAAACCCCTCACATACGCCTTACACACAAGCATGGAAAGATATACACCAGGAGATACCCGACAACTGGACTATATAGCCCAATTTACATCGGATATCCAATACATCAAGGGTACCGATAATATTGTAGCAGATACTTTGTCACGTTCCACTATTCATGCCATAAATTCGGAAACACTCAACTTCGATCTAATCGCAGAAGAACAGCGAAATGATGTGACATTAGACGAAGTAAAAAAGAACACTTCCTTACAATTAAAGGCGCAACCAGTCCCTTTCGGATCAGAAACATTTCTATGCGACACGAGCACAGGCTATTCCAGACCATACATACCACCTTCACTAAGACAAAAAGTTTTCCAACATTTTCACAACTTGTCACACCCAGGCAGACGAGCTACAAAAAAATTAATTAGTGATCGTTTTGTATGGCATAGAGACATAACTGACTGGACTAAAGTATGTTTAAAATGCCAAACTAGCAAGGTAGGCAGACATACAAAATCTCCTCCTGGACAATTTATTCACCCAAATGGTAGATTCACTAACTTACACATCGACATAGTTGGACCACTACCAGAAGCAAAGGGCCACCAATATCTACTGACAATAATCGACAGATTTACCAGATGGCCTGTCGTAACTCCTTTGCGTGATACATCCGCACATTCCGTCGCGAAAGCAATATTGCAGGATTGGATAGATAATTTTGGTTGTCCATCTGTAATAACAACAGATCGCGGCGCACAATTTCAATCAACACTTTTCGAGGAGTTCACAAAACTTTTGGGAGTGAAACACATAACCACTACGGCTTATCATCCTTGTGCGAACGGAATGGTCGAGCGTTTCCATAGACAACTGAAAGCAGCTCTGACAGCAAATAACGATTCCGGAACATGGTTAGAAAACATCCCTTTGGTTTTGTTGTCCATCAGAAATGTGTTGAAACAAGATTTAGGGTGCACATCATCCGAAATGGTTTTTGGGACCACACTGACATTGCCTGGCCAATTTTGTGAGAAAACAAATCATTTTCAACTAACTACAAACTTTGTTCAAAATTTTAAGCAAAGGATGAATGATTTGGTTTTTACACCTACAAGGACACAGACAAAAGAAATTTACATCCCAAAAGACTTCAACAACTGCGAATATGTTTTTGTACGCATAGATGCAGTAAAAAAACCTCTTTGTGCTACATATTCAGGACCTTTCAAAGTAGTCGAGAGGAAATCAAAGTATTTCACTATTATGAAAAATGGAAAACAAGATACGGTTGCCATAAACAGGTTAAAACCGGCATATTTGGATCTATCGAAGAATAGCGTGTCGGAACACCTCACACCTTCACAAGACACTGACGTGTGCGAACAAGATACTACAATAAGCAGCACACCACCTACACCGAAGCTAAGGACAAAATCCGGCATGGGAGTAAATTGGCCTGCCAACTTGAAACAATTTGTTACATATTGAAAATATTTTTTTTTCTTTCAATATTTTTCAATCTGAGGGGGGTTTTATGGAATTCACCTTTCAACAGCAGTCGACAGGCGTTTTTCAACACCCCGCAGAAAACGCCAAAATAGGGATCATATGTTTCCGGTCACTGCCCCTGCTGATTAGGACATATATAAACGTCGTTTGCCACGGATCCGGTCTCTTGCCTCCAGAATTTCTTCAGACACAACAGGGAGAAATGTTTCGCTCCATCGGCCACTCGCAAGAGATGCGACGACTACCTGTCGCGTCAAATCATTCCTTCTCCGCTTTTCTGACTGCTGGAAACACATAGTAAGCTTGGCATTTTCTTTCTCTCTTTTCAATTACACACGTACACACGCACACAGGCACACACGCACACACACACACAGACGTGCGTTTTCTCCATACAAAACTTATTTAAAGAGACATTGCTTTAAATAACAAAAAGACACTATTTCTTTCAAGCCGTCAAAGAGACATTTATCCAAAAGACGCTAAAAGACTTTCGTCAAATATGGAACATAATTTTTATGTGTAAAAATGCAAAATAAATTGTTGTTGTTCATATAAATGTTTGAATATTGGATATTTTATTTGCCCTTCATTTGTGTTGAATGTTGACGTTTTCTTGCTCGTTTTTCTTCAATATTTAAGAGGAATAGAATGCGTTAGCATCCCCCACATATATATGTATATATACACACACATATATATATATATATATATATATATATATATATATATATATATATATAAATATATATGTATATATATATATGTATATATATATATATATATGTATACATATGTATACATATACACACACATATATATATATATATATATATATATATATATATATATATATATATATATATATATATATATATATATATATATATATATATATACTAACAAAACCTACTCATCCCCCTGGCAGCATTCAATTGGAAGAAGGGGTATAGTTAAAAAAAAATTTGACTCAGAGAATTCCAAAATTATAACAACAAACTTTGGTAAATATGTAGATATACACCCTATTAAAAAGTAGATTCTACTTTTTGTGGGTCTTTCAAACTTATTGGGGCATTTAAGTAATATATTTTTAACACTAACCCTAAGTTCGACTGGAAAGGTCGTAAAACTACACATAATCGGCTATAAAAGTGCCCCCAACAAAAATAACACACAGAATTCATCTCAAGTAGCAAAAATAAAAAAAAATGATCAACTGTCATTAAACGCTATAATGACTTTAAAAGGAGGATCATTTTATGTTATTTTTATATGTGAAACTGATCCCACACTTTACATTTCTAGAAATAATTATATTGTTGTTTCTTGTTTTCACTATGTTTTTCAGAGTATTCAAACGTAATTTTAATCTACAATAATACCCAAACTGTTTACATTTGTTCTGCCTTAAAAATAAAGTATTTAATTAGTTCGATAATTTTTAAGTTACTTATTTAATTTTCACGGTAAATGTAAACACCACTAAAATAAAATAAAATAACTTATAGTTAAAGAAAGTATAAGATTAAAATAAATAAAATATGGGTAAAGTTGTAGATGAACACCCTCTGTTAATCTCCGCCCCCACAAAAAATTAGATTCAGCTTTTTGGGGGCGATTACATGTGAACAACGTGGAAAAAGGAAAGAAGGAAAAATAGTTCAGAATTTAGATTAGGGAGATCAGTTTCGCATATATTTAACGTAACATTTTCTCCAATTCAATTATTTTAAGGTAGTTAAGCAATTGTTTTACCACTAACCCTAAGTCTGAGTTGCAAGTTTTAAAAAACACACGTAACTGCATAAAAAGTAGAATCCGTCTCCCCACCAAAAACAAAAATAAAATACGCAGCTGATTTAGCTCCTATAGCAAAACAAGAATTCAGCTAACTGCGCTAAAACTGGTCAGGAAATGAGGGATCATTTTACATTGAATTTATATACGAAAATGTCCCCCTACTTTAAATTATTACAAGGTAATCAGCGTCTTGGGTCGGCTATAGGCATTCGTCACACAATCATGAGCAATGTAGTCAGGAATAGATACAGAAAGGAAACGCGCAAGAGAAACTATGGGTGCTGGTATCAGCTGCGTATGTATAGCTTGGGAAACAAAGCCAATTACTATGGTGGACATTAACATCTCCAAATACGTATTTGGGCGCTTGGATCTAAGGAGAATGTTAAATCTATACACTGAGAAACATAATCGAGCAGGATACAATCCTGGGTCGACGTAGACCCATAGAAGAAATACAATTAACTAACGCTATGTTGTAAGGTTAATTTAAAGGACATATCGGCCTGGTCATCTGATTCGAGACTATGTTCTCTCGTCAAGGGAGTTGCGAATATAGACTCCAATATCGTGCATATGTTTGTCTGAGTTCTTACGGCAGAGTGGGAGGTATCAAGGCATGTCAAATCGATTAGAGGAGATCGAAGAGTGTAGGTTAGTTTATGTGCGTAGTGCGAGGATATCCAAGGAGTTTACGAGTAGAAATGATTCTATATTATCGAGGTTAGTTCTAAGCCCTCGGATATTTGGAAACGCCAGCCTTTAATATTCATTTATAATTTGTATTGTCAAATTTTATTATATATTTATAATATTTTCCTTCATAGTAATATTATTATAATTATTAATACAATTAATTAAATATATTTTATTAAAAAAACTACCGCTTTTGAAAAAACATTTTTAAACTTTCAGTTTCAAGGGAGATAATTACATGAAAACTTCCGGCGCTGATGTTAAGAGAACAGATACTTGACTTTGATCATAACACAAAAGACCAAAGAGCTACAGAAATTATTCTTTTGTGACGAGACATCTTTAAATAAATGAAGAAATAAACTCGATTTAATCGGAATTTATAAGTGTAGTATCGGTTCGGTTGTCATAAGACTGCTCCCCCCGGAATTACCTTCTCCGTTTTGAAAGGTGTGTGATTGAATCCTCCCATATATTACATCCTTCTTTTATATTTAGAGCTAAAAATAAAATTCTAATTTATTTTTTAAGATTTGAAAATCGAACTTCATCCAATGCCTTAATCGCTAGCGGTCATGTTGTAATTTCCTATTATTTTTCTTCGGGTTCGAGATCTATAAAAAGGTAATACGTTTATTTCACATCTACAAAAAGGAAATAGGTTTTTAAAATATTGTAGGATCTTCATTCGCGCTTGACATCAATAAATAAGGTACTTTACTTCATTTCATTTATAACAATGATATTATGTATGTAGTTCTATCACAAGTATGTAATACTCCCAGACTAGCAAAAATATGCGACCAGAGGGAGCATATTTTTGCTAGTTAAAATAATAGAAAGTATCAATCGCAAATAAATTCCGAAGCTTACGCATTCCTGTTATTTTTTCACGGAGATTCCAAAAATTCGAAAATTGGAATCGCTGGCCTACCAAAGCTCAGCATTGCCACCTTCCTTAAACCATGCACTCAGTACAACTTGTAACCACTTGAAAACACTTTCTCCAGAAACCTCCCAACAACTACTCCCCTTATTTTTAAAAGTGCTCCTTTTTTCTCGCGCTTTTTTCTAATTTCATTTATTTCTTTGAAAATCTAAGCGTTTTCATTAGTCGGGTCGAACACCCTGGAAATGGGAAGGCGTCGAAGGTAATGGAGAAGTGGTTCAGCGACGCCGCACCACAAGAATGCCAGTCAGGTTTTACACATTTCTGATCGATGGGAAATTTGAAAGCCACAAATTTTCTCAAAGATGAAGAAAACCTTGTAAAATTAAATTTGACCATTTAACGCAGTAAGTCCGCCATTTGCATGGCATACTGATTCGAAAGAGAGAAGAACAAGGCAGAGAACAAATAAATACAATTCAAATAAATACAACGAGAATAGAAGCTGTTACGAGAAGACGGACGTGACTTGGTGTGAGACGCTCCCATATTCTGTGTGCGGCGCATACATCTTGTGTTAGACACAAACATCATGTGTCTCTCTGTTAAATGAGAAGAACGAAAAGAAGAAAGAGAAGGAGACAAAAAAGAAGGAAGAAAAGAAAAAAGAGGAAGAAAAAGAATAGGAATATGTGCAACAAGTCGTTGTGACGTTGTACGAATGAATATTCGTGGATCTGTCGTTGTGAAACACTTTTTGAAATATCGACTTTTAACAAGGAAACCTTAGACAGTTCTTCTGTACAATAAAGTTGTACTTCTTGTCTCTTTGTGCGCGAACTCCTCCTCGGGTTTTGGTGAGATGCCCTCATAACAACATATATTACGAAATTACATTCCCTAGAGTATTTCTATAGCAATATTTAGATGCGGGTGTGTCAGAAATTGCCCAATTAAGCAGAAAAATCCATTTAAAAGTTTAAAATTTATAATTACGATTACGTGAAATGATATGACGTTGCAAAATAGTTAGAGAGCTCCTGTGCCTGGGAATTTAAAATCTTGTGTATTGGACGCATACATCCTGTGAGTGGCGGTTTACTTCCCTGATAAATGAGGAAAACTAAAAGAAGAAAGAGAAGAAGAAGAAAAAGACAAAAAAGAAGAAAGAAAAGAAGAAAAAAGAAGAAGAAAAAGAAGTAGAGGAATATGTGCAACAAGTCGTTGTGACGTAGTACGAATGAATATTCGTCAAGAAGAAGAAGAAAAAGAAGAAGAAGAAGAAGAAGAAGAAGAAGAAGAAGGAGGAGGAGGAGGGGCATACGTACAACAAGTACATATAACGTTGTTCAAATTTATGTTCGTGAAATTTCGATTGCGTAAAACAATTTGAAATATCAACATTTTAACAAGCAAACTTCAGCAAACACACACACATGCGAAGAATAAACGCAACTTTAATAAATTAACAACGTAATTCATACAAATAAATTATAAACGTTTTATTTATAAGAAAATATAAAGTATGTCAAAGTTTGTACGACGATGAAATGAGTTCAGGAATATTTCGGTAAAAATATTTTCAAAACGGGTTCATCTCCTGCTGGTGTATGAATATGAACAGTTCAGTGTGTGTGAATTTCCTTCCATGAATTGTGTTAGGTAGTGATTATTTGGCGTGGGAAGTGTGTACATTGTTCAAACTGCTATGAAGTGCCGATTTGTGACTACGAGTTTGATCATTTGTGCTCATTCCTGGCATGGAGATGCCCTCACAGTTGGTTGGCACCAACTCTTTAACAGTTTCTCTTTACTTGTTTAACGTGAAGATATGTTTATCTCTTTTCAGTTGTTAAAGAATATTTTCTTCTTCTATTTTTCTAAGATTAAATTTGAAGCCGATTTTGTACGAAAATATGCAAGTGTTATTGTTGATTAATATGTTTCTCGTGTTCGCACACGTCTTCGATCTCATTAAGTTGTAGTTTCTGTTTGTTCTCGAACTCATGCTAAGATATTCAGAAATCACATTGCCTATGATGAATAATTGGGTAAGTATACACTGAAGAAAATACAATATTATCAAAAGAAAGAATGGCAAAGTATGTCATTGCAAAATAAATTAATTTATTCAACAACTTGTGAAGACAATACAAACGAATGGTTAGTAAAGGTTGAGGGGTTAAAGTTCTGGAGAAAAGAATGGGTTGTCCTTAAAGAGAAATTAGGTACACATTTTTTTACCGCTAGCGCCTTGTGCGTTTACGTGTGTGTAAATGAATAGGTATACATATGTGTGTATATATATTAGCTTGCCATTGTTGTTTTTTAGTGGAAAAGTGTATTATTAACTTATGTGTACATGCGTGCATTTAGCAGTGTGTATTTAGCGAGAGATTGTATTGTGTTGGCAAAGAGTGCGTTCGTTTTTTTAAGTGGATACTAATGCAACTCGTTTTCCACTCTAGATTTAGATATTTTGAAAATGGCTGCGATTTGTTTGACTGTCACATGGCAAACTTGCTCAACTTTGGCTTTCACTTAGATCATTTTTGGTCGGTCAGAGCGAGAAGCATCTCTCACTGAATTTTTTTTTTTTTCGGAATCGAGATAACTATTTCTGGCACATCCGTTCTGTAACAGCAATATCCCCATAAACATGGCATATCTTTATGCAGGATTCTGTAGTTTTTGTTTCTTCTCTGTAGTAAAAAGCATCAGATGTCTGTAGTTCGTTGCTTGATCTTCTATTTCAAAATCTGAAATACGAGCAAAAATGTAAAAGTCGCTTTGCTTGGAGGTTTATTACATGCTGATGTCAATATACTCGCTATGCCCAATAACAGGATTTTAATAATAAAAATATAAAACGATCTGAAATAGGCCGGAATAATTGCATTACAAATAAACGAACATTTTACCCAACTAAATAGGTGCCAATGAACTTATGTAGACGTGCGTTCATTAGGTGGCGCTATGTGTGCTTCACCGGTCGTTGTGTTTAGAAATACATAAAAGTATCTTGTTCGTCTATCGAGGCCATACACCCTACTATATGGCTCGGCTGGGTTATGTTGTAGGCATGTCTGTTGTCTCCGGAAGGAAAGAGGAGAAAAGATGAAAGAAAGTTCTGTGTGTTTGTTTCCCATATGAAAATTCATATTCTTCGTCCATTTTATATTAGGCAACAATTAAGCCAGATTCCCTAAATGTACATTTCTTCTTAAGACTCCTTAAGCGTAAGTCGTATATTTTAGACATTTTCTTGAATTAAAATCATGCAATTGATTTTGATTAAAATTGAAATAAGGATTCTAGAATAAAGTTTAGTATCATTGTAACTTGATTGTACTCTTCACGCGTGGGTAAAAAATGGTTAAAAACTCTTTTGTTGAATATATGAATAAAAACATAAAACCACCAAAACAAATGACTTAGGTTTATATTTATAGCACACACACACCCACACACACACACACATATATATATATATATATATATATATATATATATATATATATATATATATATATATATATATTAAACGGTTTTTGAAACCAGTAAAATACAGAGACGCTTTTTTAAATAAACATATTATTCATTTAAAATTCAAATTATCGATTCACACAGGAATCCTCATCAGGATAATAGACCATATTTCTTTCTTCCTTTTGTTTTCAACGACGTGGTGTCGATTGATCTTGTGCTTCTGTTGTTAACGAAGCTCGTTGTGTAATAATGTCCACAAGTTGTGGGTGGGTTCTCGTCGCACGTTATTAGGGTTAGTAAAATGTTTCCACTGTAATTTTGTAATTTGACAGTTTTTGATACCCATTAAAATGCAGAGACTTTTTTTAAAAAGAAACATATTATTTATTTAAAATTCAGATTGCCGATTCACAACGGAATCCTCATCAGGATAATAGACAATTTTGTCTCTCTTTTTATGGTGTCGCTTGATCTTGTAACTCAGCTCGTTGTGTAATAATGTCCACAAGTATTCGTAAAATGTTTCCACTGTATAGAATGCATTTAAATTTTGTAATTTGAAATGGTTTTTGAAACCAGTGGAAACATTTTACTGGTTTAAAAAACCGTTTCAAATTACAAAATTTAAATGCATTCAATACAGTGGAAACATTTTACTAATAATCTGAACCTTTATAGCTTTCTCCTTTGCCGTCCTCTTAACTATTATTGTCCGTCATATTGTATTCTTCCAAGAAAGCGTACATTATATTTAATGGCTCGCTTGCAATTTGCTATAACTAACTTATTTAATGTTATTTTATTTTACTAAAAAACAATTTTAAGTATGTACTTCCGAAATAATTGTCGCCTTTTAACTAGTAACTTACTTACCAGCAAATAACCGAGAAAAGACTAAATAAGAACATACAATATGTTCGACGTTTCTTTGCTTTCAGATTAAACGGCGAAGCGAACGTAACTTAAAGGCCTCTTCAGCTATTCATGATCTAATATATCCTGTTCCCCTTCTGCCGATCCCGACTCAATCACCTCGATTTACAAACATAGCAAGAAGATCAATGTATGTTTTCACAACGCCAATAATATCCTCGTCAATAATTAATCGGCTTCCATCGGATGGGTACAAGATCAGCTCCCCACCACCCCGGGCCCATAGTCACCAGCTAGTCCCTTGCCCAAACAAACTTAAAATATATATAACACAAAACTAAAATTAAACAAAAAGAATCCATAGAGCGTTTGAAAGGAAGTTGTAAATAAACAATAAAACATGCCAGGGAGCGGCTGTAAAACGGGTAATGATCAACAGGTTGTCTGCAAATACGGGTAAAAAGGGGGTGGATGGGTTTCTATCTGAAAAGGAGAAGGAGGACGCTAACCCGTCGCCCTGGACAAACCGTAATCAGAGAGAGAGAGAGAGAGAGAGAGAGAAAGAGAGAGAGAGAGAGAGAGTAAGAGAGAGAGAGAGAGAGAGAGAGAGAGAGAGAGAGAGCGTCATTAAAACTTCTGATCTCCGTGTTTGTTTTTTCTCATATTCACCCTTTAACATATATGTAAGGCTTTGTCTGTCACGCTTACGTTTGAAATTTGCAGATTAGATAGCCGCATCTTATTTTAGATACGTTTCAGCATTTCTATAAGACGCTCTGTTCGTTAGTCTGTCAGTCACCCGCACGTTTCAAATAACATTTTTGTAGGTCTGTCACACTTTAGTTTTAAAGTGTATTTTATCGCAAAATCTTCAAATTGAATGAACACATAGGTTCAAGCATAAGAGGAGATGTTCATTGGTCTATCAACTTCGCTTAATTTGGAAAAGACATTTGCATCGGTCTGTCATGATTAAAGTTTTAAAGACCATGTGATTGCTAAGCGTTCGCAAAATGAACTGACGCATTATTTTTTAGATGCGTGCAAGAAACGTTATAAGGAACTCTGTCAGTCTGTCAGTCACGCCTAAATTAAAAATAGCATTTTGGTCGGTCTGTCACGCTTAAGTTTGACATAGAATTTTCATCGTTAAACGCATAGATTGAATGGGCGCATCTTAAAAATATCGTTCTTGTTTACTTTTATCGTTTTGTTTTCCTTTTTACACTCATTCACACCATTAGCATTAATAAACTTCCGGTATTATTCCGTTTTATAAGCAAGGCCTGCTGGTACCGGAAGTATCGCTACCCAACGTCTCATCCCACAGAAATATAAACATGTTATTATATATTTCTTTCTTTTTACTCTCGGTATGAACAAAAGAAATTTAGCCATGTAAATGTTGATCTCACGAACACGTTTCTCACGCAATGAATATATTACTCAGATTATGGCAAAAATATCTCACTCTTAATCAAAGTTTTATATAGCGATAAAAATGCTGAGACAGACTCGGTCGTTCATCAATCTTCTCAATTCATATTACACTAGCAGGTACGCCTGGTGTTAGACGGGAATAACTGAGGACCCCCCCCCTCCTGTGTAGACTTACACCCAACCCGCAATCCTATATTACTATTTATTTTCTTTATAATTGTGTATTTTTTTTGTAATTTTTATAAAATCTTTTTTGTAATTTCTATAAATTTTAAGTAATAAATAGACCAAATAAGACGTTGTATTTGCTGTTTGTATGTGTCCGACGCGAACGCTAACTCTATGATAGTAGTGTAGAACCCCTAATACAAGATTAACACCACCATTGTTCTGGGATTAGAGGTATAGCCGTTGGAGATATGCTTCTCTAGTGTTAGATGGCGATAAAGTCGCGGGATTGGGTGCACACGTGACCACGTGGTCGTAAATTCAGAAAAGAGACTATGTCTCTAATTGGCCTGATTTCCTAAACTGAAGAATATATTTAATTATTTTATATGTTATATATTGAACACGTTACCATGACAAGTTGTTCGATTAGATTACAATGCGTTTATTGTTTTTGTAACTGACATCTCCAAATTGATTCGCAAATCTCTGTTAATATGACGGCTATTTCATTCTTTGAAGAAATCTTAAATATATTCATCAATTAATCTTTAAAATCGGGCAAAAGCACAAATATATCATCCTCCTTCCCCCTTTCCGTTGTAAATCATGCAATTTCCCTATCTCTATATAGGTATTGCTCTATTTTACTCTCACAATATGTATTCCGTTATAAACCGTACAATCTCCCCCTCTCTCGATATATATATTAAATATGTTGTCACCCTCTTTTCTCCTAAATATACGATTTCCGTTATAAATCATTCAATTTCCCTCTCTCCATATATGTATTAAATATATTGTCACTGTCTTTCCCCCTCTCTATATGCTTTCCGTTATAAATCGCACAATTTTCCCATCTCTCTATATGTGTATTGAATCGTGAGTGTGAATTTCTATTTTTTCATTTTCAAACATGTAATCTCCTCATTTTGGGTACTTGAAAAGGCCGCAGGGTCGAAATAAATTTCGCACCGGTGATTATGTGTATCCGTGTTACTTTATATATATATATATATATATATATATATATATATATATATATATATATATATATATATTATCACCATCTAGTCGTGTGGTGTCACGGATCCCCCTAACTCTCTTACGCCATCTTGCTCTACTGGTAGGTTTTCATATGTGCATTGTGAGTCTTCTCTTAGTTGTTTGATGTAGGTTCTGTGAGACTTACACGCTGAGCCACATCCCTGTTTTTAGGCGTCCACAGAAGAACGCTGTTGATGGTTTCATCCTTAACTCTCCAGCAATGTCCAGTAAATCTGGGTCTTCTCTCTCTCTCTCTCTCTCTCTCTCTCTCTCTCCCTCTCTCTCTCTCTCTCTCTCTCTCTGATCAGGGCTGAAATCTGAGGGAGGTGTTGATAGAATTTCTCTCTCGTTGGGTGATGTCTCCAGAGCCACTCTGGTGTATACACAATCAATGTTCTTCTCCGATATACGAGTACCGATGCAACAATAGCTTGTAAAAATTCACGTTTTATCTTGGTAGGAAGACATGACTTACAGATCGCTTTCATCTTGTCTACGCTGATTCGCACCTTCAGTTCACACTCTGTGGAATTTTTCTTGCCAACTTTATTACGAAGATAGGTAAACTCGTCAACATTTTTTAGACAAGTCCCACTATATTTAGGAGGACGGGCTCTGTTTTGAGAATGTGCTCTGTTCTGCTTGTGTTGACAAAAAGCCCAATGCAATTTGCCGTTTCTTCAAGACGGTATAATTGTGGCAGCAAAAATTGTGATGTCATAAGCATAGCCTGCGTCTGTGATTTTCTCTGCTAAACATATATATAGAGAGAGTACAATTAATTAGTTTGTTTATGGGCTATTTATTACGAATTAGTGGGGAAAATATTACGTAAATGTAATTTTCATTATTAATAAAGCTGTAATGTCAGAAAAGGTCCGTACCTGTAGATATAATAATATAATCAAATAATATTATAATAATAAATATTCTTACATGTTTTATATGTGTACGCACATTTCCAAGTGTACAGCTTTATTCGTTATCAAAATTACATTTTTGTAAAATTTTCCAGAAATTATCCCCATAAATGTTTTGAAATTTATAAAAAATAGCACATAATTATACTAACTAATTAATAATGTTATGAAATGAAGCATCTAATATGCACTCTCGTGGATAAGGTCAACGGTATGGGTATCTCTTACTACACCTACAATTAAACATTTCTATCTAATAATTAAACTTGTTTTAATTAAAATTATATATACTAACACATTGCACATAATAATAAACTATTAAATAGTTTTTTCTCTTCCTAATTATCTTTACATTAACATCCGTACGTAAAACTTATGAATGAAACTAATTATCTAGAAAAATGTTACTAATTTGTTAGAGCTCATAATACTAGTTACTGTATTATTAAACAGAAAATTAAAAAATAAAAATTGTTTGATGTGTGGACTAATAAAGAATAAATATTTACTAACATAATATGAAAACCATTATCTAATGAGAAAATTGGGAAGTATTCATCCTTTCTTCTGAGATTCTTCGATTATCAAGAAAATTAATTATTTCTCTTGGGCTGTTATCTTCTTGACAAAATTCATCGGAATCCCAAAAAATAAATATCAAACTTGATTATTGTTGTTGGCAATCCTTCTAAACGCGGGTGTCTAAACTTATAATGTAACAAAAAAGAAGTCATTGCCCTTGTATTACTAAAACATAGGTTAAATGTATAATTAAAAAACAAGGGGACGTGTTAGAATATTTATTTCCAGCACTTGATTTGCATATTTAAAATTCTAATAAATGTTATAAATATATCGAATTGTACGTTATTCATATATAAAAGCTCTAATTAACAAAATCTGCTTATGCTAACTATATATATATATATATATATATATATATATATATATATATATATATATATATATATATCAGTACAAATAATAATATTCAACATTACAACTCAAACAATATTGACATATACTATTGTAATCAAATGCAACCAAACTTTAGATTAGAAGAAAAGGCCATGAAAAATATTATACACCGATACATATCCCCAAATTGAAAGTAACAATAACATCAGACTCATTATTTACAACCCAAAATCTTGTAGTAAAAAACAATTCGTCCCCAACCCCAAAACTACTAGAAAGAACCAATGTTGTAAGTTTAAATGTCTCTTGGGAGAATGTAACTCCCATAATAATCATAAAGCTGATAGCCACATTTGTTTTACAAGCACTATCCCATCCCGCCGCCTAACCATGCATCTTGTACACTCTATCTCAAATTACCAACATCTACAAAAACATAACTGCGCTCCCTCTGATTTATGACAAATTCTAGTCAATAACACTAAAATTATACATTCCGAAACCAATTTAAAAAATAACAAAATACTCGAAGCTATCTACATTAAAACACAACAACCAAAAATTAACAACATCACAGATGAAACCAGAAGTAACATTGTAAAATGCTTAATGTGATGCGATTTTGTTCTGTGATGCCATACAGCGTTGCTGAAATAAAATCGCCAATGACTTCCTGGAACAATGCGGAAAACGTTCTCTGCGCGTTTCCCCACCGTCTTTTTAAAATTCTCTTATTTCTCCAGCTTTTTTATTCATTTGGTTTTGACATCTGAGGATGATTCGACAAAGAATCGAAAACATTCGTGAAACATGTGAAACATTTGAAACCTATGGAACATTTATTATTCATTTGCTATTTTAATACAAAAAAGACCATCAGAAAAAAGGGTACAATTAAACAGACGAATTCTGTTATTTTTAACAATGTTTGCATATATATATATATATATATATATATATATATATATATATAAACATTTAAATACACAAAAATAGTGCAATACTTTCTAAATATTCACCCTTTCAAATTTCCGCAATAAATTAATTAAAATTACAAATTCTTTTGTAAGAGGGGTAGTGATAACAATAAAAATAGAAATAAAAATAAAAATAATTTCAAAAAATGAATAAGAATAAAATGAAAAAATAAAATAAAAAATACAAAATAAAAATAAGAATAAGAAATAAAAAAAATAAAGAAATGAAATAAATAAAATTAAATCAAAATCAAAATAAAAATAAAAACAACATAAAAATAAAAATAGAAATAAAATAAAATTAGAAAATAAAGGTTCAATAAGATCAAAGGTTTTTTACAAAGGCTCTTTTAAGAAAACATCTTGCAAGAGTATGTGCAGGGTAAGAGGATAGTCGGAAGAGTATAGGGGAAGATATGAGCAAAGATAATTTTTGGGAAGAAAAAATCTAATAAAAACTGCTTATGGCGGTAAGAAACAGGAATAATAAGGAAAAAGGGTGTGTAATATACGAAAGAGTATATTTGGGATGATACCAACTGTACTGGACATATGAGGAAGGGAAAAAAGTTTCTCAGTAATTTCATTGATGCGTAAGAGAAAAGAGAAGCACCTTACAAGAAATATATAATATCTATTTCCAATTGTGTTCTTATACCAATTCCACATTCAAATCAAAATCGCAAAATGGAATGACATTAGATGTGAGAGGGCGGAGCATTGAATTTTAATTTTTATTTCAATTCAATATTCTGGCCTTAACTGGCACCAGAAAAAATGGCACGGGTAAAATGGTACAAGTTGATAAATATGAAAAAATGGCACAAGGAAAAATTATAGATGAAAATCAACCGATCAGTTTGTTAAAATCTGGGATACAATACATAGAGGGAAAACATAACTTTGTCAAATTAAAAAGAAAATGATATCCACATTTAAAGTAGATGATGACTCTCAGTTTTAAATGCCCCCTAACACAAAATGAGAGTTAACTGTTAAGGTGATTACGTGTGAAAACACTGAAACACTTGTAAAAAAATAGAATTTCGAATAGGAGATCAATTTCGCATATATTGTTTTTCAGAAAAATACAAAACATGCACTTCATGAACTCTAAAAATTAACCTTCAATCCGGATTAGCAATACAAAAAATATTTGATTTTAATTTAATTTTAACGGCATCTTTAAAAGTCGAGTTCGCCTATTTTTTTAAAAAGGAAATATTTTTTTGGTGGAAAAACAATTAAGAACTTGTGGTCGCCAACGATTAAATCATCGAATTAAATTTCGATTTTCAAGACTTTAAAAAGTAAATAGGCTTTTTATTTCAGCACAAGAAATTACATTTAAGACCATTAGACAAACAATTAGTTTAATTGTTAGATTTTCATTTGATTTTTTTTCTTAATTAATTTGCATTAAATTAATAACATCTACTTTAATTATCACGTTATTTTTTACTTCATTAGTTTTGAGTAAAATTGTAATATTGCCCCCCCCCCCGAAGTTAAAGCGACAGCGGACTTTTTTCTCATGTATCGTAAAAGCCTCTTTGAACGAAATACAATTTTAAATATTCTTTTTCAAGTTTCAGCACGTTAAAATTATGCAGGTCGGTAAATCCTTAATTTAATTCTACTGTGTTTGACATACACCATTCGTTGTTGTTTTTTATTTACGATTTTTACAGAGTGAATAAATACTTGATTTAAAAATGTTATTATAAAACATTAGGGGGCGCTTAGCGTCTATTTAAAACTCTAAAGGTGGGAACCTAGCCCCCCTCTTTACCTCTAAAACAACTTAGAAAAATCTATATTATTTGCTTGTAAAAAACATAATAACATTTAAAAAATATTTATTTTAAAATATTGTGGGAGCGGGGTACTTCGCCCTTATTTAAAACTAGAGATAGAGGACTTATTGATCTCAACTCTTTATATATACACACACACACACACACACCCCACACACACACACACACACACACACACACACACACACATTGATAAATATGAACACGGTAAAACTGTCAACATAATATAAGGGGGGATTCAACAAGACATAGAACACAAGGAAAAAGAACTAGCAAGCAAGATGCGACGCAACCCCCAAGTTAAGGTATAAACAATGTCCATTTATAGAATAAGAGAAGAGATAAATATATATGAAACAAAATAATAAGTAAACAAAACTCTATTTTTAGAGGAAATGCTTAACATAACTACTGGCGAGCAAAATCCATGACCAAAATATAAGGTCCTAAGCAAATCACGGAAGGAAGGGAAATGGAGGTTTGTTCACTCACAAGTATACGTTTCCCCGATGAGGCTGAAAGGGTTCGATCGTCACAATCATCCAATCCCCACACTGATCATTAGACGGAAACGTCATTAGCAGCATTCAGAGAGCAAGCGTCTGGGATCGCAAGTACCTATGCGACCGTGGAATTTTATCTCGGCGCTATCCAATCTTCTTGTAGGATGGGGTATTCGTTCTTCCTGCTGTTTTGACGCTAAATACCTTTTTGGTATAGTGTAAGAGTAAGGGGTCGGTCGTCGTTGGTTCAACATATCAAATATACTTCATCCGTGCATGTGAGATCAACCCCACTGGCTGGTCTGAAGATAGAGCACAATGGACTCTGTTCGCTTTAATAAAATGTTTTCAATAAATTCTACTTCTCTAATTCTGGTTCGACTGCCCCATTTGTAACAATATATATATATATATATATATATATATATATATATATATATATATATATATATATATAAAGAGTTGAGATAAATACGTTTACAACGTTAGTTATTACAGTTCCCCGAATTCTAGATCAACAATGGTATGACATACGATAGTTTCAGACACGTTTAGGAATTGTATTTACTTTTTTAATATACATTGATTCTAATATGTCGATACTTTAGCGTGTTTTGCAAAGGTCACAAATCGAAGTTCAGCGAAAACATAAACACTTTCCTATTATTTCACAAAACATTTCAAATTTTCACAGGAAAAAACATAATAAATGTACATAACATTATGTTATTTTCACTACTAGTTAGGATAATAATAATAATAATAATAATAATAATAATAATAATAATAATAATAATAATAATAATAATAATAATAATAATAATAATAATAATAATAATAATAATAATAATAAACAGAACAGGACCTTTGAAAACAATGAAAGCCAGTTTTACAAAAACGTAAACGGAGAAAGAACAACAACAGAACAACCGGATCCGACACAAACAAAACATTTCTGGAGCAAGATATAGGAAAATGCTGAAGATCACAACAAAAATGCTAAATGGCTGATAGAGATGAAAGATACACTTCTAGAAATTGAAGAAGGAACGGAAACAGAAATTAATGAAGAAACTATTTAGACAACACTAAAGAAAATGGCAAACTGGAAAGCACCAGGTCACGATGGAATACATGCGTACTGGTTCAAAAAATTCACGACCCTACATGAAAGGCTAGCACAGAAACTGAGAGAATGTATCGATAAAACAGACGTACCAGAGTAGATGACCAAAGGAAGGACAACGCTCATACAAAAAGACGCCAAGAAGAGAACGACCCCAAGCAATTACAGACCAATAACCTGTTTATCGACAATGTGGAAAATCCTAACGGCACAACTACCATTCCCAAATTTACCATTCCCTGAACAGTCGTGGACTACTTCCCGAGGAAGAAAAAGGATGCCAGAAAGTGAAAAGAGGGACGCATGATCTGTTATACATAGATCAAAATATCCTGAAAGAAGTTAAAAGCAAGAAAAAGAACATATCTATAGCATGGATTGACTACAATAAAGCGTACGACAGAATCTCTCAAGCATGGATAATTGAATGTTTAAAAATGTACAAGATACCCAACACGATTATTAATTTCATAAAGAAAGCAATGGAAACATTGAGATTAGAACTGACAGCTGGAGAACAATACTTGACGGAGATAAAAATACAGAGAGGCATGTTCCAACGAGACTCCCTATCACCACTACTGTTTATCATAGCCATGATGCCACTCAACTACATACTAAGGAAATGTGATGTCGGATACTAGTTCACAGGCAGAGAACAACGAATAAACCATCTCATGTACATGGACGACTTGAAGCTATTTGCAAAGAGCAGAAAGGAACTGGAAGAGCTGATAAATACGACCAATATCTTCAGTCAGGACATTCAAATGGAATTCGGAATGGAAAAGTGGGCATTGCTAGAGATTAAAAAAGGAAAATTGGAGACAACTGAGGGCATGGAACTACCCAACCAAGAGCAGATGAGGGCGCTAGATGAACAAGACAGCTATAAATATTTGATAGTTTTGGAAGCAGACACGATCAAATCAACAGAAATGAAAGAGAAGATTGGAAAAGAATACCTGAGAAGAACAAGAAAGCTCTTAGAAAAAAAATTATATAGCAGAAACCTAATCAAAGGAATAAATACCTGGGCAGTATCAATAATAAGATATTCTGGACCATTCATAAACTGGACTAAAGACGAACTCAGGCACCTTGATCAGAGGACTAGAAAATTAATGACTATGCATCCAAAAAGACGATACAGACAGACTCTACGTGAAGAGAAACGAAGGGGGAAGAGGACTGGTAAGTATAGAAGACTGTGTGGACGACACTAAAAAAGAGCTGGAGAAATACATTAACCAGCATCCTCGAGTGTATTTGGTCTCTCTGTACAAGGGTTTGTCAGTATCACCTGACATGAAGATACTCCCCCTACAAGTAAACCCTGATCAAATATACAAAAAAGCATACTTCGGAATTTTTAAATGAGGGTTGATAATTCGTAGAATTTGTGTATATTCGGACTACTGTTCTCATCTTGGGTGTTTTTATCACAACGTTTAGGCCGATCTAACCTCCGGCCTTCTTGAGGTGTACTTGTCGAACTCGGGAATCTTGAACCTTCAACCTTCAGATGACTGTCACTTAGAACTGAATTATACTTAGTACTATAACCACTGCACCACGGGTTCTTGCGGACAATACTAGTATGAATTTTGGGGACCTTAAACCTATTCTTGTATTTGATCTAACTGCTTATCACTATAGATCACTACTTATCTATTATTTATAATTATAGGTTCCCATATTGTATTGAATTATATACTAGGTCTGCTTAGTATGTCATTGTCTGCCTAACATATGTTCTGCTTCTTTGAGTTGTCTTACTCCTCACCGTCCTTCTCTATCTATAATTGTTACTTCATCCCATAAGTTGAGATGGTTTCCTTTTTCCTTCCATATGTGGTCAGCCATACTCAACTTTTCGATTTCACCACGTATTACGGATTTCCGGTGTTCTTCGAGATTTACCTTTAGTGAGACGTTGTGATAAAAACACCCAAGATTAGAACAGTAGTTCGAATATAGGAAATTCTTCAAAATAACATAGTATTCGAAGCCCAAATAAGATCCCTCTCGACACGGCTATACACTGGTTCATACGAGGAATGGTGCATCTTTTTCAAGTAATATTACTTCAAGTAACAGCACTCAGACCCGATTATTTTTTGTCTTGGAATCAGGTAAAACTAAGAGACCACAAGGAAGATATACTATAACATAGTTCACAGGTCAATAGGAGATAGGAAAATTAATATTCTTAACTTATTTACTAAATCAAGATTTAACAGGTAAAGGAGAACTTTAATAGAACATTCGAATATCTATGTAGTTCATATATAGGGACAAAGTGTCAGCTGCGGAAGGGACCCCTTAATTTCTGAGAACTTCGACTGAAGTAAAATAAAACAATATATATATATATATATATATATATATATATATATATATATATATATATCCTTTAGCTTCATCAGTAAGACATATCCGAACTCAGGAAGGCGAAACTCGAGTCTAGGACTTCCGATTTGTGGCTTTCATGAGTTGTGGGCTGCGGCGTTGTCTGATTGTGGAAATAATTATATATATATATATATATATCATCTCACATTAATATATATATATATATATATATATATATATATATATATATATATATATATATATATATATATATATTATAATAAACTCATTAAGAATTATCACACAGATTATATCGTCAGTGATAGCTAACTGACAATACCTGGTGGTTCCCGGGAGTCTAAGTGGCAATAAGACCTCCTAGATTTCTAGTACGGTCCACCTTTTTCGATAACCATTGCAAATAATGTTGCGTTATCGTAACAGTCACATACCATTGATTTGGTCGATGGCAGCAAACATTAATCTGTGGGATGTGGATGGCAATAAGCCTCCCAATGTCTCAGTACTATCCGCACTCTTTCAGTGGAGTGGTTACTGCTCTATCTCCTCAGTTTTTCCATCTTCCTGAACATTTATGCCGTAACATTGTGAGCGGAGGGGAGTTTAGGATTTTTGTTTTGCAGTTTCAGTTCTGTTGGGTCCATGTGGTGCTGTGCTTTCTGTTGTTGTTTCCTTTCTATTGCAACTTTTATGTGGCTGATTCGCGTTCCACATTTAACTAAGTTTGCTCTCGCATTCGAGATTTAAACATTGTCGTCCGTTGTATAGTCTTCTTCTTTAACTTTGATTCCCATTTCTCCCAGTCTTTTTCCAGATTTTTTAACTGTTTCTAGTAATCCTACGATTGTTTGTATTATATTGACTTTCTTTTATTTTCCATACCCCTTTCTAGGTCTCTGGCAAGTGCCGTGTATTTGCTTCATTTTACCGAAACCTTGATTTTCACTCTGTGCTTGCTGCGACGGCGAAATCTACGATTAGCAAAGATGTTTCCTTCTTGTAAACCATTATGAAATCCCGTAACCATTGCTTGAGTTTATTTGTTTTTACCTACATGTCTCATGGGATATTGTGATTTTCTTTTTCCAGAACTCTCTTCGGTTTGTGTCCTTACCATTTGTCTGCATTTTCCAAATGCAGTCGTAATAATAATAATAATAATAATAATAATAATAATAATAATAATAATAATAATAATAATAATAATAATAATAATAAGTAGCGGGGCTCGTGTAAATTTCACGAAATGATGTTTTCAATGCTAATTTTCTTGTTCCTAACCTATACATGTTTGAATAAAATATGATAAGTTTTGACTTGTATATTAAATTTTAAAAATGAACAATACATGAAACAATTTACAAAACTTACAAAACAATATTTCTAGTGAAGGTAATATTTCGACGACTACACCTTACTTTGTAAATGCTTTAGATTAAATAAAATTAATTCATGAGTAGCATACAAAGATTCGGAAGGTCGTTGCTTTTGCGGTAAACGTGACACATAAAATAGCACACACGCTATCGTATTAAAATGTGTATTCCCAGTCGTCCCCTCCCTACCCTCCCCTTCGATGTAGAAAAAACAAATTTAGAGGTTCGTTGGGATCGAAAAAGTCGGGCCAACGTAAAAACCGACGTCAAAATCCTACGTTGCAAACCCTTGAAACCATTACGAAAATTAGGTGACTTGAATGTTTTTCTAAATCTACGTGCGGAACGCATGCGCAGAGCTATCGAATTAATATATAGATAATAATTAATATATAAATAATAATAATAGTAATAATAATAATAATCATTATTATTATTATTATTATTATTATTATTATTATTATTATTATTATTATTATAAAAAAAAACTGAGTTAATAAAGACTTGTTTCCGAAAGGTTTGTTCTTATATATTTTAATCACAAAAATACATGCTGCAATAATCATTACCTTAGGGATTGGGTTACGTTATAAAGAGATCCCAGTTTGATTCGTCTAATCATCCATAATTTGCAATTAACTCATTAAGTGTCTGTCTATCACCCTCTTTCTCTCACGTATTGTATGTTGATTCAATCACTCTCTTATGATGTTTAATACATCTGTGAAGATTTATAGAAACACTGATTTTTTTTCAACTAATTAAAATGTTTTGTTCGTACACACGATTAGCAAGTATATAAATTAGCAAAATAATAAGACTTTTAATTCTAAAGTATCACTTCTATAAACTTACTGCTTTAGCTTAAATTTACCTTTCATTGAAAACTTATTTAATAAAAAGGGAGGTGTTCATATATATATATATATATATATATATATATATATATATATATATATATAGATATATATATATATATATATATAGAGAGAGAGAGAGAGAGATATATATATATATATAGAGAGAGAGAGATAGAGAGAGAGAGAAAGAGAAAGAGAAAGAGAGAGAGAGAGATCGAATGCAAAACGCTATAAATCCAATTGGTCAAAGTTTAGGTATTCAACAATAAAACTATGAGTCTATTAAATCTAGACTTCGACTAAAGATTTATTTTAACTGAACGCAATAAAAGAATTCTGTCGGTATCAGATTATGTAAAAAATGATTTTGGAAAGTGATCGAGTGTTGAAATGCCACACTTTTTGTAATGGCGTTTATCGCGTTTTTAATATGGCGTTTATCGCGTTTTGCATACGAACTCTTCATATATATATATATATATATATATATATATATATATATATATATATATATATGTATATGTATATATATATATATGTATATATATATATATATATATATATATATATATATATATATATATATATATATATATATATATATATATATATGTATAAAGCCGCTTTAAGTAGAATTAAAGATGAGCACTGTTAGGAGATATTTAGAAATAGACATTCACTTACCTACAAAGCAAGACTTCGAGTAAGCTCGTCATGTTCTCTAGTTTGTCTTAATGTTTATACTGTAATTGCATAAATATATCTTAAATTTTCCGTACGATGTGGTAATTTGAAATGGCCATAAAGGTAAAATGAAAGCGTGCGGACTCAAAGGTTGGTCTGTGAACCGAATTCGCGCCTCATGGCCCGTATGAAATTATCACTTCTCACACTTAATAGGGCAATTAGCTCAGAGCGACGTAGTTTTTAGGTAAGTATAATTTAATATTTGTTTATAAATATAATATATATATATATATATATATATATATATATATATATATATATATATATATATATATATATTATGAGGTACAACAATATTTTTCAGTAATTTGTGGAATTTTGGTAAATATGACATGCATTCAGATATTTTTGAAACGTCTTTATAAACACAAGATGTTATTATTATTATTATTATTATTATTATTATTATTATTATTATTATTATTAGTAGTAGTAGTAGTAGTAGTAGTAGTAGTATTATCATTTATTTATTTGGTGATATGTTAAGAGTGTCAATGTTGTTTCCATGTTTCTTTTTTTGCACCTGCGATGAAGAGTCTGTCCTAATAGTAACTGAGGGTTTTAGGCTTCTTAAAAAAGCAACTTAAGCCGAGCGTTCATGGTTGCCTCGCTGACCTTTGGCACTATTAAGGCGCGAAACTGCCATTTTAAAAGAGGGCGGCCCAGAGAGAAGACGGCTATAAATACACAATTGGAAAGTGAAGAAGAGAAGAAGAAAACGAAAAAAATGTTGGCTTCCTGCATAAATTAGACAATAGAAAAATATAGAAAAAATATATATACAAACTTATATCATGATGGAAAACTCATGTAAAAAAGACTATACACGATACTCAATTATATATATATATATATATATATATATATATATATATATATATATATATATATATATATGGAGAGATGATTATTTATAAATAAATATTTTTATATCCATAGACAAATATATGTTTCGCGTTTTTATTTTACGCTCGTCAGTATGTAATTACGTAACCCTAGCGCCTGTCGAAGAATTCAACCTAGGTCCCGTAACCATGCGGCTAACGGGTCGAGCACGTTTCAAATTGCGAGAGAAATAAGCCTTGTATTCGTTCAATGTAACCACAAGTACTGTGATCCTAGAGAGTGCTATCCCCGAACGGGGGAAACCGTACAACTTGACAAATCTATCTATCTATCTATCTATCTATCTATCTATCTATCTATCTATCTATCTATCTATCTATCTATATGCATATATATGTATATATATATATATGTATATACTAGCAGGGCTACTCAGCGTTTTTAGGGGTCATAAAAACACAAAATAGAAGAAAAATAGTGTGTATAACGTCTTTATATTCAAACTTCTATTTCTCCCCTCTCTCTATAGCCATCTCTTTATCTTTCTCCCTTTCTCTTCCCTGGTGGCCCCATTGAACCGCCTACTTTCCCCGTTGCCACCTTCTCCCTGTTGTTTTTGGGAAAAGCTGTCTCTTCCCCACCACTCCTCTTCCATTGCCCAGGGCAAAAGTATGACATATTTCTATTAAAAGTACAACTTCTGTCTGCGCCTTAGAATACGTACTTATCTCCGCCCCGGTGCGCATACTATATACGTACCTATAACCCCCCTCCGGTGGTCATACAATATACGTACTTATCCCTCCACCTAAAGAAATAATTTTAGTAAAAGAAAGTTAATTTTACCCACCCCCCAAAATGTATTTCCTCTTCCTCACCCACAGAAATATTTTTAGATAAAAAAATTTTTTTTTTCTACTGTCCCCCACCCCCAAATATTTTTACTGTACCCCAACCAAAGAAATTATTTTAGTTAAAAAGAAAAAGAAATACCGGCTCCCCCGAATGTTTATACTCTCCTCACCTACCCTTCCAAAAAATGTTTAACTCTCTCCACCCAAAGAAATATTTTTAGTTAAAAAAATAAATAATTAAAAAATAAAAAGTCCCCTCTCTTTTTTTCTACTGTCCACAAACAAAAATGTTACTCTCCACCACACAAAGAAATATTTTTAGTTAAAGAAAAAAAATCTCCCAACCCCCCAATTTTGTTTACTCCCCCCCTAAAAATAATTTACTCTCCCCCACCCTAATAAATATTTTGAGTTAAAAAAAAGAAGTTGGAAGCAGAACAGAAACTACACTACCTTAATGACAACAGAGCAGATACTACCTTACCTCCAAAGCCTTCAAAAAAGGAGGTTGTAATGCCTGGGAGGATCGTATCATGACAACAGAACAGATACTACACTACCTCAATACCTCTCAAAACAGGAGGAGCTAATACCTTAGGAGAGGGTATTATGACACCTAAACAGATACTCCACTACCTTTAAAGCTCTCAAAAAAGGAGGAGGTAATACCTGGGAGGAGGGTATCATGACAACAGAACGGGCGTAGGTGGACGGATTGACGGACTGACGTTGCTGAAATATTAGCGTTGATTAATTAGGAAAGGAAAGTAGAAATGGCGGTAGTTAGAGGGGAAAGAAGAAAGGAATGACAAAAGGGGTGTAGTGAGAGTGAATTTCTTCCCTGCACTCTCTCTTTCTGATGTCATTTCCGGTTGAATGATATTTCTCAAATTAGTACATAATTAAATTGAAATTGGGCTGATAAAAGCTAAAATAATCGACCCTCCCAGAGGAAATCTGCACTATAGCCTACTTAGGAGTGAATTTAGAGATTCGGGAATACAACCATTAACTTTCTCGGTGAATTTTACATTAGAATACACTTTTAGATTTTTTCTAGATTTGCTAACATTTTTTTCTATAGGGCACACACACATACATACAGACATTGAGTTTTTTATTTATATATATATATATATATATATATATATATATATATATATATATATATATATATATATATATACTTACAACTTTGTGGAACATGTCAGTGTGTTAATTTCATGCCGTCTTAAAATAATGATGCCATCCATTAAAACAGCGATGGTAGATAATCGAGTAACTGTTCGTCTAGATCGCCCCCCTCATGTTTGTTATAATGATGGCGTGATTACGTAATCAAAATCACGACATTATCAAAAGTATGATGTAATCCATTAAAACGGAGATTGAGATAATTGAGCACAATATATGACGTAACAAAATAATGAGGGTGTTTGTCACATAAGAGAAAGAGTGGTATACAGATCGCCTATCGAATAGTCACGAGTCGTCTAGTACACGAACGTCGAGATCGTTCGAGAGCTAGTAAATCCACCCGCACACACACACACACACACACACACATATATATATATATATTTATATATATATGTGTGTGTATATGTATATATATATATATATGTATATATATATATATATATATATATATATGTATATATATATATATATATATATATATATATATATATATATATATATATATATATATATATATATATATATACATGTTTGGTCGACTCTACGGATGCTCAATGTGACTAGATGCAGCGAGATTCGAAATACTAACCTTTTTTTTCAGTCCTGTGAGTCAATCGGTATCCGTTGTACAACTGCAACTTCTCCATGACCGACATTGGATTAGTCCGATGGCAAGGAGAAGTGCAAGATGACTAGGAAGAAAACTGGTATGAAAAAAAACTGGTGTTAGATTAGTGTCACAACGAATTTTTGAGACTCAAGTCAACCCTCCTATTTACTCTAGAGTTTGAGGGGAGATATATGCACAGCTTATCCAAGTGTAGTAGCGAAAATAATCCAGTAGCCCCGAATTTAAAAACATTCATAACATTAGTTGATTTTTAGAAAAATATCTCTTTGTTACCAATATTCTGAGCAGGAATATTGGTTTTTGAAAAAAGTACGTGTTTTATTGCAAATAACATGTTACAAAAATAATAAATAAAAAATGGCTAAGCTACATGATATATCGATTTGTGGATTCATTGATATTAGCTCTAATTTGTAAAATACGCCCCACTTAATTTTATATGTCACACATACACACACACACACACATATATATATATGTATTTATATATATATATATATATATATATATATATATATATATATATAAAGAGTTTAAATTACCTACTAGACATGATCTTCGAGTGTTTTCAATTGTCAGAACAACCTACTTACAATTAGATTCTTAACATTTTTTCAAAATAGCATAGTATTTGGAACCCAAATAAGATCCACTCGGCTCGGCTATACACTGACTCATAAGAGGAATGGTGCGCCTTCTCCTAGTGATGTAGCTCATATAAAAATACTTAGCTGGGTACTCCACCAGACTAAATGAATTTTAATCCTACAATTCTGTAAGACTAAGAGGAAAATTCACATTCTTTACTTCTTTACTAATTCGACGTTTTTAGAGGTAAAGGAGAACTTTAATGGAACACTCGAATATCTATGTATCTCATATAGAGATCAAGTGTTAGCATCAGTGAATGGGCCCTTGATTTCTTAGAACTTCGACTGAAGTAAAATGAAAAAAAAATGTATTTCATGTATATACATATATAATATGATAAGGTAATATAATATATTGTGTATATATTTACTTCAACAGTGAACAGTGCTAAATACATATATGTCCGAGATTGATTTTCATTATATATACTAGCAAATATATGCTCCCTCCGGTCGCATATTTTTGCTACGCTGCCGCATCAGAAATGAAGGCTCACGCGTAAGCCAATGGAGCCCCAGTCATATTTCTGTGGTGGTTAGACATTGATTTTCTGTGTTTATGACCAAGAATATTTTTAGTTGAAAATAAAAAAATAAAAAATTCGACCCTACCCCGATTTTTGTTGTACCCTCGCCCATAAATAGAAAGACCTGTAGTTTAAAAAGAAAGAACATTTTTTTTTGTACCCCCCTCAATTTTTTTATATTACCAGTCATTGAAATATTTTTTAGTTAAAAAAAAAAGAAAACATTTTTTTGACCGCCTTCCCCCAATTTTTTAATCCCCCCCCCTATACATGTAAATATGTTTAATTAAAAAGGAAAGAAAACAAACCTAACCCTAACTGTAACGACGGGGTCAAAGTTAGCGTGGGTTCTAAAATGAAAAAGCACCAAAAAATCAAATACAGTGAACACAGTGTGTGTGTGTGTGTGTTTAATGACCCTTTTTTAATTAAACAATTTGATTCTACAATCAGTTGTATAGTTTTCCAGTACAATGTGTTAGTTTATTGTGTTGACATTAAAGAAAAAAAAATCACATCTTTTTTTTAATAAATAAAACATGGAATCAAATTCTGTTGAGGTCGTGAAAAAATGATAATATTGGATATGAAAGTATTAAGAAATCAAATACAGTAAACACGAAAAGTTTTTTAATTCTCGGAAAGAAAAAGTTTACCTGAACTGTGTGTGTGGGGGTGTGTGCGTGCGCGCGCGCGTTTTTATATAGTTATTTTTAAATCAATTATTATTTTAATTAAACAATTTGATTTAATAAATTCGTGTTTTAAAACATAATGGCTAAGAATAAACAAACTTAGGACGGTTTTAAAAATAGAAAACTGAGCACGGTGGATACCAGCGTTGTTGTTTACATATTTAACGTGCCATATTAACATCGGCTGCTTAATCAGATCGCCATATTTAATTACGGGAGGGAGGGAGGGAGGACACCACTGATTTAGCAGTCAATCGGCTGCTTAATCAGATCGCCATATTTAATTACCGGAGGGAGGGAGGACACCACTGATTAAACAGCCAATGACTTTGCAGTTTTAACAGTACTCGCGTTGAAATGGTTTAGAAAACACGCCGGTTATGATGAAAATGGCTTTAATTAATTGTATGAATAATGTTTATTAATATAACCTTATCGGAAAATATTGAAAATACATATGTAAATTTAATAATAGCAGTTATAAGTGTATATTTGTAAATATGAATTTAATTGAAGGTTTAAAGGAATGACTTATGTTAATGGTAACACCCATTTGGTGTCTGAACGACTTTTGATGACAGTATATAAAGAATTTCAAAAAGATTAGTTTCAGTAAAATAGTCATACTAGAGTTTCGGCTTCAGACAGACAGACAGATACATAAACTCCATTATTAATATATATATATATATATATATATATATATATATATATATATAAATATAATTGATATGCTATTGATTATTCACTCATACATTCGTTTTTTTCTGAGGGGGTCACTTTTTGAAATTTGCTAACATATTTCGTGGTCTCGTTTTTTTCTTCCTCATTTGAGCATCACAGTGGGTTCACTCTCTTTTGTCATTTCATGTTTTGTGCTTTACTCATTTTTGTTGCAATCTTTCAAATTGTATTTTTTGCTACTCTCACTTTTAAACTTTCTAGCACCCCTTCCCTTCTTCCCTAGTGTCACCTATTCATTCATCAATATGTAATTTTTTATTTTTTTTAATTTATTTTTTGTCAACGAAAACTCGTTCATTTTTTGCGCTATTCTTTTCCATTTTAGATTCCAACCCGCATCTAATGGGGTTTATCAGTCGGTTGTGTTGGTTCGTCACGCCTAACTTTTCAATAGAAGAGTTAATGGGCGCATTATATTTGAGATATGTATAAGTGTAAGAGGCTTACGTCATCGGTCAGTCTGTCACGCATACATTTGTATTAGCATGTTCTTTGGCTTGATATGCATGAAATATTATCTACGTAATCTGTCACGCTTGCTCTTGAAATATAATTTGTATTGGTCTATAATTCTGAAGTTTGAAATACTATTTTCCTTAGTCTGTCACGCTTCATTTTGAATTGTCATTTTCATTGATCTGTCACACTAAAGTTTGAAATAATGTCTCGCTTAATCGGTCACGCTGAATTGTGGAATGTCATTTCTATTGGTCTGTCACTTTTAAGTTTGAAATAATACTTTCCTTAATCTGTCACGCTGAATTGTGAAATGTCATTTTTATTGGTCTGTCACTTTTAAGTTTGAAATAATACTTTCCTTAATCTGTCACGCTGAAGTTATAAATAACATTTTGTTAGACGGTCACGCTTAAATTTTAAATAGCATGTACCTTACTTACCTGTCAGGTTTCAATTTGAAATTATCGTCGTCTGGCATGCGTATGTTTTCTATGTAATGCTTACATTGCATTTTTCTCATGCATGACTAGCCTAAAGTGTAATTAGAATTTTCTTTGATGAATTTTGAAATATCATTTCCATTGATTTGTCAAGCATAAGGGTTTAAAAGCATTCCCTTGTGACTTCATGTGTAAGTTTGAAATAGCATTTTATTCGTGTGTCACACGTGAAGTTTTAAAATCACTTTCCCTTGTCTCTCATAGTTGAGTTATAAATAGCATTTTCGTAGGCCTTTCAAGCCCAAGGATTAATTGGCATTTTTCCTTGGTCTGTAATGCTTGAGATTTAAATAGCATTTAAAGTTTGAAAAGCAGGATTAAGTTTGAAATAGCATTTTCATTGGTCTGTCACAGGTAACATTTGAAAAGCATTTTCTGCTTACATTTTAAATATCATTTTCGTATGGCCGCTAAACTTTATTTTTAATAGCATGCTTCTTGATATTCTATGTTAAAGTTAATTCGACATTTTCCTCGTAATGTCATGCTTAAGTTTGAAATTGTATTTTCGTCGATTTTTCTCGAGACTAAACAACATTTGTCTCTTAAAGAAATCCGTACTCGCTAAATGCGAGTACGGATTTCTTTAAGAGACTTTGCCCGATTGAATGGACGCATCTTTCAAATATTTCCTCTTATTTTCTTCTAGAAACCTCTTCTCCTTTTAGCGACGTGTTCTTTCTTTTAATTTAAAAAAAAATATTTTTTGGGTTTTTTTTTTCGCTTCATTTCGTCCTTCAAGTTTTTTCGGCTCTGGAACTGCGTGTCTTTCGCGTCCGTTTGCATTTTGGGTCCTGAACCCTATTATAGGCATTGCAGGTGGTCGGCTGTCAGTGGATTGCCTCAATGGCCAATTGTGTACGTGTTATTAGGCCGTCTGTTGCGACCGGCTGCCTCTGTTTTGTGACTGGGGTTCTGAGATAGGGAGATAGAGAGAGGGAGATAGAGAGAGAGAGAGAGAGAGAGAGAGAGGAAGAGATAGAGAGAGGGAGAGGGAGGAAGAGAGAGAGAGAGAGGGGGGGGAGAGGACACGTACACACGCAAATGACTGGGCCGAGCAAGAGAGTGTGTGTAAGAGGGGTATAGTATACAAACACTCGCTCTCACATTTTACAATAAGCGAGAACTTGCCTTTATTCTGTTTGGTTGAGGGTTGGGGAGAGGGGATATATACACATAAACCTAAGGCTGGGCCAATCAAAAAGAGAGAAAGTGAGATGGACAGAGGGACTTTCTCTCTCTCTCTCTCTCTTTCTCTCCCTTTCTCAGACACACGCACAACTTCAACGGAAAGCAAGCGATTGCCTCTTCTTTGTAGAAAAAGGAAGAAAGAGAGAGAGAGAGAGAAACGCACTAATGGCAGAGCCCAGAAAGTGAGAGATAGGCAGAGAGAAAGAGCGAGAGAGAAATGGAAAGACAACATATACCCTCTCTCTCTCTCTCCCTCTCTCCCTCTCTCTCTCTCTTTCTCTCTCTCTCTCTCTCTCTCTCTCTCTCTCTCTCTCATGAGCGCACGTACCGTTTTCGACTGACTATGTGGAAGAGAGTTACAGGGGTGTATAGAAAGAATACGCTTTAAATATACTATTTCTCGCTTTCTCTCTGTGTCGCTTTCAAACACTTAGACATACATTGGCTTCGTGTTGTGTTTGAGATTCTGGGGGACACACACAGGCATACACAACTAGGTGTAGCTAGCGACAAAAGCACAGAGACATAGCGAGCGCCTATACATGAACTATTTCGTTCTAGCAAAGCACTTGCACACACACACACACTACCTGTGTTGTGTGGTTCTGTGTCTTCAGTGAAGTGCGGGGGGGGGGACAAACGTCCACCTATGACTGGACTTAGAAAGAGCGAAGGAGAGTGAAGGAATATGCACCCTTTATTAATTTCTACGACAAGCAAGCACACGCAAACACACTCACACGCAAACACACTCACATGCAAACACACTCACAAGCAAACGCACGCACGCACGCACGCACGCACGCACACGAGGCAATAGTGCAAAAAATTACATTATTTTATAGAAAAAGAAAAAAATAAAATAAAAGAGCAAGTTAAAATAAAGTGAACGAAAAAATGTAATTATATCCTGCCAACACGAGAGAACGTAAAAGACATAAAGTTTTAGAGTATTAAAGAGGTGATATATATATATATATATATATATATATATATATATATATATATATATATATATATATATATATATATATATATATATATACAAATAAAGAAAGAGAAAGAGAGAATGAGAGTAGAGGATAGTGCAGCATCAGTGCAGTTCCAACGAGAGAAAAATGTATATTTAAAGAAGTGAGGCCACCAACATTGTAAAAAGCTTTTTTCGACAATTGTTTATTATTGTATTATTTTATAATTTTATGATTTTATAACCCGTTTCGAGCGTTCGTGCTTTCTTCAGATATTTTCCCATTTGAAATGGAAAAAATATCTTAAGAGAACAAGCATGAACGCTCGAAACGCGTTATAAAATTATAAAATGTCAAAATAATGACATTAAAAAACAATTGTTGAAAAAAGCTTTTTACAAATGGTGGTAGCCTCATTTCTTTATATATATATATATATATATATATATATATATATATATATATATATATATATATCTTTCGATGTTTCTATGGGTTCCCTGGACTCAGCAGAAATCACTGATCTAATTGGTCTATACATACTATATAATCTCACAACAAACATTAGCATTGAAGATATAGGCCTATATAGGGATGAAGGATTATTAATAGTAAAGAACTCAAATGGACAAAAATGTGAAAGAGTAAAAAAAATTATCCTTAGAGAAATGAAAAGATTAGATCTCAAAGTAGAAATAACAGCTAACATTAAAATAGTTAACTTTTTAGACGTAACATTCAACTTAAATAAAGAAAATTATGAACCGTATACTAAAGACAATGCCAACCCGATGTATGTCTACCCACTCTCTAACCACCCAAAAACCATAATTCAACACACCCCCAGATCAATCGAAAAAAGAATTAGTGATAACTCCTCTAATGAAGAAATTTTTAAAAAACATAAGGACTTTTACAATAAAGCGTTAAAACAAAGTGGATACAAAAGCACCCAAATTAAATTCACCAAACCTACACCTCCCAACAACAGACGCATAAATAGGGGTAGAAAAATTATTTGGTTCACACCCCCATATAATAACATGGTTAAAACAAAACTCGGTAAAAAATGTTTAGACTTAATTAATCTACACTTTCCTCCCAACAATATACTGCATAAATATTTTAATAAAAACACCCTCAAATTAAGCTATTACTGTACCGTAAATTTAGAAAAAATAATTAAAAAACATAACAATAAAATTCTAAATGGAAAAAAAAACTACCGCAATGAAAACAACAAATACCAAGGCCTGTAACTGCACAAACAAAACAGAATGCCCATTACAACTAAATTGCTAAATACCCCAATCAGTATATCAAGCAACAATCTCTACTAAAGAAAACCCAACCCTGAAAAAATTCTACATAGGTATGGCTGGTAATACCTTCAAAAAAAGATATACTGACCATAAGTGTTCTTTTAATAACCCTACATATAAATAAGAACCTCACTTTCTATATATTACTGGGAACTATACAACAATAACCAATCACCAACAGTGACCTGGAACACAATCAGAAAAACTAGCACCTGTGGTTCCCTAAACTCACCTTGTTACCTTTGCCTAACAGAAAACTTTACCTATTAGCTAAATGGGGAGTTTAGTATTTATATTAAATATTTTATTTTCGATGTCAGCCATATAAAACTTACTTAAGGTCGGTCGGCAACCGATACCATGGAAACACTGTCAATTTAGGTATAGATGTTTCACTTATCGTCGTAGAAAGAGACTTCGGTTGTGCAAATTAATAATAACTTGTATAGTATTTTAGAATTCATTGTTAGTGAAGGGAAGGGTGGGTTATTGTATATGTTATCAATAATGATATCAATTGTCTAGTGTACTGGAACATTTGTAAATAAGCTTTAAACGAATAGTGAAGCGGTCATTTTATTATTTGTGTTTTGGGTTTAGAGTATCTGTATGAGTTCATTGGTGGAATTTACACTATATTTGGAAAATAATGAGTTATTGATTGATTAATTGTTTCGGTTAATTGGTATATGGGGTGGTGACTTGAATAATTATGCGACAGAGAGGTGGGTAAGGTTAAGGGTAAGAGTTAGGGTTAGGGTTAATTGGTATATGGGATAGTTATTTGAGAAATTATGCGACAGAGAATGGGTAAGGTTTAGGGTTAGGGTTAGTGTTAGGATTAGTGTTAGGGTTAGTGTTAGGGTTAATTGGTATATGGGGTAGTGACTTGAGACATTATGCGACAGAGAGGGGGTTATGCTTTGGGGTTAGGGTTAAGGTTAATTGGGATATGGGGTAATGACTTGAGAAATTATGCGATCTCCGATCATTTTGGTGAGTTTGAGGTTATCGTTTACGGCAATATTAGCTGTGATAAGTTGGTTTACATGTGTCAATGGAGTTTTTTTTACTTTTAAAAGTTTTGAATGATCGTCGAAAATTGCTTGTAATTTTAGGAAATATTCAGATTTGTTAAGTACAACATATATGTTCGTTTTATCAGCTTTTAAAAAAGTCGCAGTGCCGAGTAAAAAAGATACCTCACTCTGATCCGGTGTCACTGAACCACTGTAACATAGGTGGTCCACTCGTGTCTTTATCTCGGTACTCACACGTATGGTCCTCTTCGCAGGAATCCTTCTAGACTGTGAACACCCTCTTTGTGTCGTGATGTCGTAGCGGCAGAAAAGAAAGACGTGTTGAATCTCCTCCGGGTCAGATGAATGACGACTTCTTTCTCTCTGTGCGTGAAACTCTATTTACGATTTCCAAGTTGTTGATTAAGTTGTAACTAGTCTACTGAACAGTGTGGGGGGGGGTCCTATGGCCCTGCCATCCCGAACGAGAGCGGTGTTCGCGCAACGCTACCGCTTGGTCGGCGCTCGTCCGTTTTGGTCGAATTTTAATTTTTAACTGACTGTCCAATCAAAATAAAATCCTTTTCTTCCCCAAAAGGCATATTGTAACTTCTCTCTTTCTCCAGCCCATTTCTCTATTCCTTCCCTCTCTCTCGGGGCGAGGGTTGGGTATACTGACTTACTTTCCATCTCTCTCTCCCCCTCTCTCTCTCTCTGGTTGGGTTAGGGTTGGGGCAGTGCGCGCGATCCGGCAATTGAAATACCTCTCTCCTAGACCTTATCTCTATAAAAAAAAACAATCATTTTGTCTCTCACTGGGAGGAGGCTTCTGCCCTAATTAATGGTGACAGCTTTTTAGATGACTATTTCCAACCATCTACTTGACCACCCAGCTAGTACCGATATGTCGGACCGTATGTTTTTCGTTTGTGATAACAAGATGTTGTCCAAACCTTGGGCAGCTGTTTAAACTCGGCCTGTGTAGGATTTAAATGCAATTGATAATCTCACATGGCTTTCCCAGCAAGCCCGGCGCCACTTCCAGAGGATCGCCCAGCGCTGATAATATGTACTAGTTCTTAGATCTCCACTTGTTTCTACGTAGGCCCCCCCCTTCAAGATGCACTCCAGTGCACCCTAAAGTGCAGATTACATCGGCTACAATCACTGTTTCACACTACTACTACTACTACTACTACTACTACTACTACTACTACTACTAATAATAATAATAATAATAATTCACAACCCTACATGAAAGGCTAGCGCAGACACTGAGAGAATGTATCCACAAAACCGACGTACCAGATACAAATACAAAACAGATGCAAAAAAGGAACGATCCCAAACTACTACAGACCAATAACCTGTTTACCAACAATGTGGAAAATCCTAACGGCGTAATTGAGAGAACAAATCTACAAATCGCTGAATAATCGTGGACTGATCCCCGAGAAACAAAAAGGATGATGGAAATGAAAACAGGACGCATGATCTGCTATACATAGATAAAAAAAATCCTGAAGGAGGTAAGAAGCAGAAAAAGAACATATTCATGACATGGATTGACTACAAGAATAATTATGACAGAATTCTGCAAGCATGGATAATTGAATGCTTAAAAATATACAAGATACTTGACAGGATTATTAATCTTGTTAAAAAAGCGATGGAAACATGGAGACAAAAACTAACAGTTAGGGGACTGATTGAGATAAAAATAGAGAGGCATTTTCCAAGGAGACTCTCTATCATCACTACTTCTTATAATAACCATGATTCCACTCCACTAAATACTTAGAAAATGCGATGTGTGATACAAGTTTACAGACACAGAACAAAGAATAAATCACCTGATGTACATAGACTACCTGAAACTATTTGCAAAAAGAAAAAAACAAACTGGAAAAGCTGATAAATACGACCAGAATCTTCAGCCAAAACATTCAAATTTCATTGAATGGAAAAGTGTGCACTGCTAGAGAGGAAAAGAGGGACACTGGAGACAACAGAGGGTATGGAACTGTCTGGGCAGTATCACTAATAAGATACTCTGGACCATTCATAAGCTGGACAAAAAGAACTCTAGCACTTAGACCAGAGGACTTCAAAATGAATGACCATGCACGCCGCACTACACCAAAAGACGATACGGACAGACTCTAGATGAAAAGAAACAAATCAGGAAGAGGACTGTTTCGAAGACAAAAAAAGCGCTAGAGAAATACATAACCCAGAACACGGAAAGACTAATTACCGCAACAAGAGACACTGTCCCAACAACTCACAAGGGAAGCACCGAAACCAAAAACAAAAAGATAAGAAAAGTATGGAGAAAAACAACTACATTGATGCTTCATAATATTAGCAAGACAAGAAAGCAACAAAAATAGCTAAATTGATAATATCCTTATTTTAGCAGACAATAAGTATGAGATAAGAAACTTACAAGACATTTTTAAAAAATAACTCCGTACTTACATTCACTTGTAAACGTAACGTTAATAACACAATTCCGTTTTTAGATGTCCTCATTGACTCTAACAATGACGTATCATCACATCTCCCAATAAAAAACTACTTCTATTAATACATGCATTTTTAGTTATAATAGCGAATGTCCATATCGATATGAAATTTCTAATTATTAAAAATCGATTAAACCGTGCAAAGCTAATCTCTTCAACCCAAAACACATTCCTTAAAAAATAAAAAAAACATTAAGCAAGTCTTAATTAATAATCAATTTTTCAATTATATTGTAGACGAACAAATAAAATTAATGATTAGAAACTTAGACAATACTAATAATATTCAGCTAAATAATTCCCACTACATTAATCTATTCTACTGTAAGCAAATAGATCCAAACTCTAAATCGGATGAAAAAGCTCTTAAAAATATAATCAAATTCTTAACCATTTAGCAATTATACTTTTTAATTCTGCACGCGTTTAGAACGTAATCACGTTTGCATGTAACATCTTAATATTATTGACGCTTTTGTTAACCTTGTAAATCGTGTAAAGACATATGTGTAAAGACACCAAGTCTAACACCGCCGAATATCATTTGACGAATCAAATCGAAAGTACTCGCGAAAAAGGAAAGAAAAATGTAACAAAGAAAACCACGGAATTTGGAAAATTGAAAAAATAAAACAAAATCTTATCAAGCAAAAACACTTTAATGAAAGGAACGATGCATTTAAAGTTAGCGACGTCATGCTGTGTTAATACTACACTTACAGTGCTCTTCTAGACGGGTTTTTCTAGGAGCTACATATAATAAATATTTGTTATTGTTTATTATCTATGTACGTATACGTTTCGTCCTTAATAATCGGGACTCATCAGCATAGAGATATGACTATTCATATATATATATATATATATATATATATATATATATATATATATATATATATATATATATATATATATATATGAGAGCGTGATGGCGTTCTACACATATGGGAGATTTAAAAGTTTGACTGTTTAAACCGTTAAGAAATTGATGACTTAAAGAAAGTGCATACAATTCAAACGCATAACTACCTAATGGCTAAGAATTTGGTGATGTTAATTATTATGCTAGACACTTTAAAATGTTGCGACTAGTTTCATAATTGACATTATTAATTGTGGGATGTTTAGTTTTTATGTAGAAGGCTTCGAGTATTTTTAATTTTTTGATATTGGTATCGTGGTGTATTATTTTGGTATTGTTAACAAGGATGTTTCTATATTGGGAGGGGGTACAATTATGGTTTTTAGGTGTTGGCATATAGAGCTAGTGTCGGAGAGATGTAGGGTGAGTCAAACTTTTAAATCTCCCATATGTGTAGAACGCCATCACGCTCTCATGTACATTTCAACTTTACGACGCTTTTTCAAGTTATAATCTACTCGCCGTTATAATTCAAAAATGAGCACAACAGTAAAGTCATAATTTGTAAAGACACTAAAACTAATACCGCCTGAAGATGATTTGACGATTCAAATCGAAAGTACTTGCAAAAAAGAAAAAAGAATGGAACAAGAATCCCATGGATCATATTTATATCAATTTGACCGAAACATTAAATGGACAATTCGGAAAATTGAAAAAATAAAAAAAAGTCGCATCAAACAAAACCACTCCGTGTTATTTAATAATATATATATATATATATATATATATATATATATATATATATATATATATATATATATATATATGTATATATATATATATGTGTATATATATATATATATATATATATATATATATATATATATATATATATATATGTATATATATATATATGTGTATATATATATATATATATATATATATATATATATATATATATAGATAGATAGATAGATAGATAGATAGATAGATAGATAGATAGATGGGGGAGAGATAATAAGCATTAATGCAAACAGTTAAAAATGCCGACTGTCGGAAAAACATTCGCGTTTCGATCACGGTTTGAAACGCTTCTTTATCTAGAGACTGAGTAGCTGGGATACAACGATAAAGTCTATTACTGGATGATTAATATATATATATATATATATATATATATATATATATATACACAATTGTTTCTTTATCGTAACATATATTTTATTTGTGTTTGACTTCATCGAATCTTGTGTTTAAGAAATTTGCATTTAGTTCAAGTAAAAAATATATAAGTTAATAGAATAAATCGTTCGGCAAGGATTTTGTAAAAAGAAAAGAAACATTTTGTAGAAATACTACATAATTGATTTGTTGCGCACCTGAGTGTAAATTGCTGTCACTTTGTAAACGGACATCTTTTTGACCGAAAAAAAAATTTAACGAAAGAAATCCAAATGGATTTTTTTAGCAACCCCCAAAATAAGGGAACCAAAAAAAATTGCTAAAATTGAGAGAAAAAAGCACGGCGATAAATTGTTTCAATACGAATGCGTCTACGCGCTAGCGTGTTGCATGTGGGTCAATGAAGCATCATCTCGCCATAAGGACCTTGTTTCTAGGAATTGATCAACAATACATATGCACACTTATATTAATGTGTATATGCTAAAAAATAAGGAAACAATCAAGAATAGTTTCGTAAAACTAAAAAAAAATATTTTCAAAAATGTGGAATTTAATGTAGTCGAATAAAAATAAATAAGTAAAGCATAAAAAACTGACGGGGATAAATTCGATTAATTTTAGTTTAACGTAGAAGATATTTGCCAACGAAACCGATGCCAAGAGTTTTAATACGCGGTCGAAGAGAAAAATAGAACTTATTATACTTACCTATAGGAATAGTTTCAGTTCAATGTTAGAATAAGTGTCGCATACAACGATTCATGTGATTAAGAAATTACAAGACAAAAGATTACGCAGTATATTCAGAGTAATTTCCTATTAACGATATGAATTATTACTTATCAAAGTGAGAATGAACTCTTCAATTGTGAATGGCGAAAAAACTTGCCCATGCGTAGTGTGAGATGGAAATCCAGGCTTGGTATCTATGGCGTTGGGATTGATGCTGTCCTGGCGTGTCCGGCTAGGTTTCGCAGTTTGACATAGTGTTCATGACTCTAACGAAATAGGTTCTTTATACGGGTCATAACTTTCGTTCACAAATTGATATTCAACTATGATCGTAGCATTCGGTACAGAACGTTTCCCGGACAATATAAAAGAATGTTGTATTTACTTTACATGTTTCATATATTCTCTATAATCTGTTAGCCCTTGCAATTCATGTTTATTTTGATTGTGTGTGGGAAATTTTACCATGGACTCTTTTGTTAGTAATTGAGTCTATAATTTTCATCATTTTTATTAGTTGTTTTTATTTGACAAACTTTCTCGCTGGAAAAATATATGTGTGTGTATGTGTGTGTATGAATGCAACAGTTCTTTTATTACTGTTCTTCATTTTATTTTCCAGTTTACTTTGTGTGTTCTATATGAAGCACATACTCACAATGGCGGCCTCAACACGTGCATCGCTAAAAAGTGTATGAAATGGAATATTAAATATTCACGTTTGATGGCCGAATCACTGATGAGTTTTTTGGGGACGCTTGTCTTTCTGGGTCGCTGTTAATTACATTTAACTGGCATCAAAGCCATTCGTGCCCAAAAAAACATATGTTATTTATCCAAGTGCATAGGCAATGAGAACGGCATGATTTGCGCGGCTACATTGTATAAAGGTCTTCCACCTCTCACTTCCGGCAGGATCTGACTAAAACTTCCAACTAAGTTTCTCGATCGTCTGTTTTTCTTCTACCTATGCTGTTGTCAAATTTAATCTTTAAAACTATTTACAGTAATTTTATATTCCAGATCAATTAATGGCACGCATAAGGACAGTTGGAATATCTCATATTGTAACATTGCGTGTTGGGCGTTCTTCTGACCCCCAACCCGATGACGTGGCCTCTCGTTAAAACAGTAGTTGTTGCCTCATCAGTTGCAGTTTCAGAGATATTTAACTTTTTTTTAAACTCCTTTTAGCTGGAATAATGGAAACAATTAAAACGAACAACAATTAACCCTATCATTTACTCTGTGTTTTGGTTTTACTTCTTACGGTAATTTACAGCAAGTACGTCTAGATGAACTGTACCCCCGTCTCAAACCTTAGGGTGCCGAAAGCCTCGAGAACCGCATATGTTTGCTTTAACGTCGAACATCGAAAAGAGCGAATCGATTACGTTTCCCTGCTACGTAGATTTTCTTCTATGACGCAATTACCTGTACAGGTAACTTCTAAACTCTTACCTGAACACTAATGAAACATTCCATTTTATTACTATATCTAAACTTTGATTGAATTTTTAGGTTTTAACCTTATTTTCATACACACGCCTCTAATCTGGCTAAAGTATTTTGCTTTCTTTTCGCCGAAATTTTGGATAAAATTTATTGCTGTTGAATTTTGTTTATTATGTTTTTTTACTGATCAAGCCACGGGGGTCACTCAAGGACTAGGGTCAAAGAGAATGTCAGTTGGGACTATAATAGGCCCTACTTGCCTCTACGAAAGGATCGAAAAAAAATGGGTATGATGGACAGAAGATTACTTAAGAGGAATTTATTAGACAAGTGGACGACTCAACAAGTATTTCTTTACATAAGACTTGAAGAAGACTCTGTTGCAGTCAGTTGTGTAGCAGACTCGTGGTACCTTGTTCCACAGATGGGATGTTCTAGAAAAGAAATGGTTCATGGAAGTTTCGTTTATTTTTTGGCAAGGAGAGAAAGGAAAGTTCTTTGTTGTGGGTGAAGCGAGACGAGTGTCCGCTGTGAATGTTATATAAGGGTACCAAGGATTTCAGATCAGTCGAACACTTATCCTGAACATAAAGATACAATAGAGAGAGGCTAGCAACATCTCTTATGTGTGAAAGCGGCTATAGGGACCAGAAGACCTATCGAAGTCGATTACCTTTTGAAGTCGATTATCAAGACGAGAAAGGTTTCTTCGTGAGGCACCTCCCTAGGTATTACAGCCGTATTCATTTTGCAATAAACAAACGAAAGTACGAATCGGGTTGTCTCTCATAAATCCTAATTGATTTTATAATTCAAGACAATTAATACTTCATCCCATAGTCCTATATCGTTTCCAAATTGTTGGCAAGCTAACACGCGTACCCGATGCCGATGGACATTTCACATGCCTTCTCGATCTCTTTCTGACAACTTGCCCTGAACAGTGCACACCTATTATCCTGTCTCCTCTAAGTATACTTTGACCACTCAGTTGTCTCACTGTCGCTGTAGTTTTATTTATTCAAATAAAACTACAGCGACAAGTTGTACAAAAGTCAGGATCATAGTTTAGTTCATATTCAGAACAACGGGACTATACCCGGACTTTTGCGTACACTCTGAACCCCTGTGTACTCCGCTCTGACTATCAGACCCCATATCTCATTTGGTTGATTTTCCCGAGTTTATATAGCACTCGTTTCGCTTGTTTATCTCTTCAATTTCTGAAACAGTATTTTTACTTCATGGTTTGACCTCGTTTTTGTCTTTCATTTGTTCAATTTCTACGTCAGTTTTATCATTGCTAATTTTTCCACTTTCACCAAATTCAAAGTTGCCCATTGTTTGATCAATACTAGAAGTTGTCACCTTATTTGAGTTAGGATTTTTAAAGAATTTCTTTGCAAACATTTCGTATTTCTCATTGTCCATTGTTCGACTATTGATTTTAGTTCAAAGGAATGTTGTGCTTTCCAAGTTCTCTCAATTGTGTTGAAATTAATCCTTTAGTTTTTATTACATGACTTCGATTTGAGACGATTTCGTCCGTGCTTAGAACCTAGTTTGTCCGTTGTCTGTGTCATATTATTAGAATAACATTCTAATTCGCTTTTTTTTAATTTTTAGGGCGTTAATCGCTTGCGGTTATGGATTTAAATTATTTTTATCTAACAGCCAAAATATATTTTTGATATTTGTTATGATTCTTATTTCCCCATGACATTTACTCCATTAATAAAATATCAATATACATATTGCATTCTGTCTATGTTTCATCCGATCAATGAATCAATAAAATAAATATATAAATACATCAGGTCGAGAGTTTCGCTTGGATTTGCTTGACTCGTTTCTTCTATAAACTGTCATTTGAATCTTTCTATGAAATATATGTGTGCCACTACTATAGATGTGTTACTGTTATCCGTCTTTTACTATGCGACCACCTTCTCTCTGCCGAAGCATCTGTTTATCGATGATAGCTGCAGGAACTACAACAACGCGTAAAAAGTAGATTTCTATCGAAGTTAGACTCCTCTAAATCCTCCAAATTCTGACTATGTACATTTACAGGGGTTCTTCCTAAAGGGTGCAACTTCTTCTAGAAATATATTAGTCTATTAACAAAAATTTAAATTGGTTAATCGATTTATTTTCATCAAATTCGTCTTATTAGAGAAAAATATTTTTATACAAAATATTCAATTGAAAATTGTTTTCATGCAAAAACAATTGAAACGAAAATTAACGAGTTTACAGCAAACATAAATATCTTTTAACGTACAAGCCGATAAGTTAATTAAAAAATACATTAAAAAAATAACTGTAATTGACAAAAATATTGAATAAAAGTTGGAATTTATATACGGATACGGAACTTACATGAACAGGGTATATTTGCAAAAACGTTCCATCTATGAAACACAATACCACCCGACTGCTTCTTTGCTGACTACAACATGTCAGTCTTAAAATCCAAAGTAACACATACTTGTTGAAACATAGAATTACATTCTTTAATTCACATCCATTTTTCATTTATACCCATTTTTCATTTACATCGATTTTTCATTTACACCCATTTTTTCCAATCCTCTCATAGTATTGATCATCATCTAACTGACAATCCCATTAACCCTTATCTTTGATTGGCTTTTGGCTTTGGTAAGTAATGACTCGTAATTTCCCCCACCCCTTCAACCTCACCCCCGCGAGAAATACGAAATCTACTATTTTGCTGTTCTTTTCTTCCTTTTGACAATTATCATGTCTGAATGAGTCTGTTGGTTTATATTTCCATGTATAGGTGTAAATGCCTGTCATCACTGATTCCGGTTTGTGCCTATACCATTCGTCAACATGTTAAAAATGCAGTCGTTTGCATAGTTCCTAGTTGACAATCCTCCCAACAATCATGTCTCTTTTTATATTTTTATCTGAGATAGTTTGCTGCATTAAATACTGATGTAGTGTACCGTTTTGTATCTTTGTAAACGAGGATTATATTTACGATTTTCCTAGTGCCTGGCTTTTATAGAGGTTGTTCTGACTGCGTTGTTTGTGCGGCTGTCAGAAGCGATTCTATTTCTCTGTTCAAGTATCATTTCCGTAGCCCTGTGGAGGTGTTTTCGTATGCACGTTTGTTTTTGTCCGTTTCTCAATAGTCCATGCAGCAGTTTACCTTCAACATATTGTTGTTGCCACCTCCTTTATTATCTGTTTTATTTCATTTCCCCGCATGTATATCTCCCCTTTCATGTTCTTTCTTACACTGTTCTAAATCTCAGTTTTTGTATTGTGGATTTTAGTTGTGTGTTTTTTTGGTTAACAGCGTCGACCCTTTGCTACCAGCTGATGCCAATAAAAGAGGGAAGCCATTTTACCCATACTTATTTGCTTGTCACTTTAATTTCCGCCGACCAGATGTCAAGGTTGCTTTACGTATTTGACGATGTACTTTGGCCAATCTTCAACGCATCCGTCGCCATAATCTCCATCTCAAAACGGTTTTCCGCCATTTTCCTACAAAATGGCGATCGTTTTTAATACGATTCGATGAAAAAGAAACACAATATACTCAAGCGAATTAAGAATCACAGCTTTTATTTAATAGCCACTCTATCTTCTCCCTCCCCCCCAAAAAAAAAGAATTTGATCGGACCCTAAAGTATTGTTTTTTCAACGAAGACGCATCTAAAACAACGAAATATATTTGTTTAAAAATATCGTTCGTTTTAGATGCGTCTTCGTTGCCCGTCTATCTGTAAGTCCGTATGTTTGGCTCGACTTACTTGCTTCCCCGCGAGGGGAAAGTTAGGCACTATGTTGGTTTTTAATGTGTTGAAATTCCATCTTCTTAAATGGGGGACTCTAGATTGAGACAAAAATTAAAAATTACCCCAGTATAGAAGGATCCATTCCTCACCGACACAAAACAGAAAAAATGAAGTGTAGCATCAGAACAGGTACTACACTTTGATCCTACTCAAAAGGCTGTCGGCACGTTATTTAATTTTAAATAGCATAATTCTGACAAGCTTAATATTTAAATAGTGTTTTGATTTGTTTTCACAATTAAGTTTAACATAACTTTCACGTATTTCTGTAACACCTAAGTTAGAAATAAATGTGTCGTTTGTCTGTAACGCTTAAATAGCATTCTCGTTGCTTTGTGACGCTTCAGGTGGAAACATACTGGTCGTGTGTCTGTAACGTTTAAGTTTCAAATAGCATCTTTTTGTCCTATCACATTTTAATCCTGATATAAAAGAATATTCTCACTTACTATTTATAACCGAAAATTTAGACTTTTGTGTAGAATTATGAACGATTAAACGAGGTTGGTTTCACCCGTTCTCTCGAAAATGCAGATGATCGATTTATAACGTTTAAATTACGATTATGGCAAAATAAATTTCAAAAATATTATTGATTTTGATTCATATCCTAATTGGACGTCCATTAATAATAGATTCTATGTATAGGGTCACCTAAGAAAACATACCATCAACAGAATAGTTAGAACAATGCACAATCCTTTCTGCAATCCTATCATATTTGTACAATTAGATTTTAGTATATGCCCGACTTGTCCACCAATCATTCGTCATGAATCTCCAACAGTATTTGTTTTATTACTGTTCATTAATAAACACATCTAGATACGACGTGCAAACTTGTCAATAACTCTGACGTCTCTTTGCACTTTGGGCTGTGATTGCCTGCTTTAGTTCAAGTAGTTCCTGATGATTGTTATAAATAATTATAAATAACCCCACAAATAACAATCGGGAAGGGGTAAGGTTCAGAATCATACCGCCTACTGATGAGACGATCATTAAAATATTATCTGTATCATTGAACGGCGAACACGGTTGGACATTCATGACAGACACTTTGATAAAAGAGAAGTTAAGAAAATTATTATTTTCTATCTAATTTACATATATAATAAAGTAATCAAATAATATTTATTTATCTATAGACAATCTTGTTTCGTATTTTGAAGAAATCAGTAGAGATTAAAACAACTGGCCTACCTACCAATGGGTTCGAACTTACAACTTGTAACCCAAGTCGTTAACTCCTTCGCTAACATGGCAAATGCGTGATACAAACATGTACCGGTAATTACATCTAAAGTGTTCAACCGAGGGGAGGCAACTATAGCATCACTGCAAGGGTTTTACAATTAGTTATTCGTTATCAAAATGTTCATCCTTTATTAAGGGTTAGGCTTACAATGATAATTAAATAACAACCTACGAACGGATTCGAAATTACAACCCATTGGGGTACAGAGTTTGGTTGCGTTGACTAGCAGATCAGCTGTGTGATTGATACGTATTAATACGGTGTTAATGCAAACCCCTACCAGAAAGGAGAAAGAACTATAGCGTTACTGTCATGGCGATATATATATATATATATATATATATATATGAAATATATGAAATTATTGCTTTCTTACACTGATGAGAGCATAAGCTTGTAACGACGCTGTATGTGTGTATAAATAATTTAATATTTATTAATATATATATATATATATATATATATATATATATATATATATATATATATATATATATATATATATATATATATATATATATACCCAATTCCATATTAATATATGTCTGATATGTATCCATGTTCAAGTTATAAATAAAAAAGAAGTTGTAAAATCGTCTTAGCTGTTTTTGGAAGACTAGGGCGAATACCAAAAATGAAAACTGAAATTTCTGAATTGAATTGATATTTAGTTATTTACTAATTTTAAAGTCTTAAATCGAATACGAAAACTATAATTTAGGATGCTGTAAACGTAAGTAAAATGTATTTTTTTTAAATTCATCCTTTGTATTTTCAGGGCGTTGAAAAAAGTGCGATTTATAATCATGTTTAAATTATCTGTCATGCTTGTTGGAAATATTCTTCGTCAAAATGTTCTACCATTGTTGTTTTGTGTTGTTCTCAAGTTTTGTCATGCCATTTATTAAAATGTGACGGCGAAAAACCACTTTAAGGTAAAGGTAAATGAGATGCATAGATCGTCCGTTGAATTATGAAGAGTATTATGAGACGATTGAAAATGATGAATGGAATAAACAAAGTGTGATTACTTATTTGTAAGAAACATTCACGCGTATGTATAAACATTTTGTAAATTAACTACATTTTGCTCGGTGGTATTTAAAAAAATTCGTTTAGTTTAGAAATGGTCTACTCAAAATGTTTCTCTGAAAGAAAAGGAACAATTATTACACACTCGAAATTTAGTAGAAGCAAAACATTAGTCAGTTATACACATTAGTCAGTTATAACATTAGTCAGTTATACACATTAGTCAGTTGTAACATTAGTCAGTTATAACATTAGTCAGTTATAAACACTGGTAGTTATAAACATTGGTATTTATAAACATTGGTAGTTTAAACATTGGTTGTTATAACTATTAGTTGTTATAAATATTGGTTGTTATAAACATTATTCAGTTATAAACATTAGTCCGTGTTGTTATAAACAAAACAATGTAAATGACATAAAAGTAAACATTGGTTTTTTTAATACGTAACATATTAGGTTTTATAGTTGTCATATTCAAACAATACACATCCGGGCTGGACCATCAACCACTAGTCTCTCCCTATTAGACGTGATCCCCAAAAAGAGTCTCTAATCGAATAGGTTACGCACTGTCAATCAAATTCCGATCCCTGTTACATCGCTGCAATGTTGCACCACTGTGCTTTTTTTACAAGTAATGCAATGGAGTGTGCTCCGATGAACTTGCGGCACTGGTGCCCCTTTCACGTAAATACCCCCGACCAACCCGACAAGCAGCAAAATTCCTCCTTCACTGTGGAGGTACCCAGATGCCGGAAAACTTTCTACTTTAACAGTATCTTCCCTCGAACTGCTAGCTTTGGAATTCCCTCCCTGTTCTCTGTTTCCCTGACTGTACTAACATGCAGAAATTTAAATACAAAGTGAACAGACGTATCGCTGCTCAACTTGGGATGGCCCGGTTGATATGGTCTCTGATTCACTATAGCCCTTTACGTCTCAGTGAAAATGTACCTTATTTGCGGTTAACAATATCTTTTTAAATAAAATAAATAAGTGTTCCGGTGTAAATACGTAGAGTGAAAATACATATGTAATATAGTGTGAAAAGTCCTCATACTTGCTGCATTCATGACATCAGATATTGATCAGGAGTAAATATAAAAATATACAGAATCGAACGAAATTGTTTTTTAACATGGACCAATAAGTGCTTCATCGAACTAACAGAACATATTTTTATCTGAAACTTTTGTTACGAAAGTATAGCTTTTGAAAACCACTAATGCAGAGAGGGGAAACTTACTTTGCTTTGTATATATATATATATATATATATATATATATATATATGTATCCTGGGTTAAAAATTTACATGATAATTTGCATCTTATTCTGCATCAAGCTCGTGTCGTCTGATTGAATGTTTCCCTATATGTTTGGGAGGCCTTCATAACTATGTAATATTATAACAGGGTGCCCCCGTATGAGGGTGCGATGGGATTCGGAATGGCGTTTTGTTCCCGCGCGTATCGACGTCCGATGACACCAACTGTGTAGCCAATCTCGCATTTTCACCCGTGAACGAACAGCAACGAGATTTTCTCCAACGACGCAGTTGGAGACTAACCTAGTCGTTCCAGGAAGAATGTATTTAAAAGTAGGTGAATATATATATATATATATATATATATATATATATATAGTTTTACGGCTATAAAGAAATCGAAAGGAAATTACTTTGTCTCAGAGATGATCGGATCTTGTAACGAGTGAGAAAGAGTGCAATTGGATTGTCGATTATTTCGGCACACAGCAAGATTGTGAGAAAGAGAGAGAGATGGGGAAGGGATGAAGAAGGGGAAAGAGAGATACTTAGACATGTTCGCACATATATCCTCTCTCTAGTCTTAGTCTCACTCTCTTTTTCTCTTCTTTCCGTCCTCTCTATTCATCTCGCATTTTCTCTCTTTCCCCACTTCTCTCTCTCTCTCTCTCTCTCTCTCTTACACACTATTCTACTTTCTCAGTTAACCCCATCTCTACCCTCTCTGTTTATTTTACGCCAAATCAACTATATTAATTAATTTCGAGAAAATACCTACTGGAAACGTATACGATTGTAGGAATGTAACTGGGGACTTCTTATCGCATGATGACCAACATGGACCAGGTGGGAATTGAACTCGACATGACAGATTCAATAAGTCGTGACGGTATCCATCACCCACTCTCCTCTCTCTCTCTCTAAAATTTGGAACATAGAAGAAGATTTGGACAACCAAACAGCATAATACCCCATGGATAGAGCTATATAAGTTAGCCTATAACTTTACTGCAGATTCATGACATTACCGATCACAATATGTGATTGAATATTTATTTAACCCAATATGAACCATTTTGTTGCACAACCTACCCTTTCCAGATTTTTAATTCAACTTGAAAATTTCGTTTGCCCAGAATGGTTGTGGTTTCATTGCCAAGAACTCATCGAAGTGTTTTTATGTCTTCCAAAGAATTGAGGTGTTTACTTTTCGGATTACTCGGCAAAGATTCGAATAAATAATAATCTGATGGAGGAATATCTGGTGAATAAGGAGAGTGGGATAACACATCCCAGCTGAGCTGCAACAATTATTGTTTGGTCTGAAAAAATCGTGATGAAATACAACACCATTCCTAGTTGTCAGTTGAAAGCGTTTGTTCTTTTTAATTTCTGCCTTCATCTAGTTGTGAGCATTATTTTCAGAATTAACTCTCTGGTTACTTGGTAGGATTTCATAATACAACATTCTGTTCGAATCTCACCAAACACAGAGAAACATATTCTTAGGATGAAGATTAGCTTTGCGGTGACTAGGGGTGACACATCTTACTTAACCTACGATCGTGTTCTAACAACATTACGGTTAATTATCTTTTTCTGATCACTTGTCACAATTTGCTTTAAAATGGTGCATTTTCATTTCGTTTATAAATCACAGGGACAAGCGGTCCAAAAGGTTCTTTTCGCGCAAACCGTGTATCAGTTTGTGTACCCCAGTTTTTTAGTTGAATGAAGGGTTTTGATATGTTAAGCGTTGGCAATGTTTTTATTTGGTTGTCATCTGTAGATGGTGGTCTGTCAGAGCGCTCTTCATCATCCAGGCTGAAATCTTTATCTCCAACTTTTCAAAAACACTTCCGAAGAGTTCTATTAGCTAAAGCATATTAACAGTACACTGGGCATACTTTTGTTGTTGTTTGCGAAACATTTTTGCTTTTATAGAAATACAAAAGCACCAAGTTCCAAAAATAGGTAATACAATATTTCATTTTCAAAGGGTTCCAGAACGAGTAGAAGTAATTTTTAATTTTCTTTCCGTGGATATAGCTTGAGGTAGGCTCTAACCTGAAATGTAAAAATAACATATCCGTCAAAAATTGATCATGTTCTAACTCGTCGACAATAAGATACTAAAAATCAGCACAAATTTTCCAGATAACAAAATATTTCAATTTAACCTATACAACTAAATAAAGCGTTCCGTATAGCCCTAAAAAGCCTCCGAAATGACACCTACTGAAATGGATTTCATTATTTTCGTTTGGTAAATATAAAACAAGATACAATACCCTTAACCATGTAAATATGTTAATGGGGTCTACGGACTCTGCACTGGTTACTGATTCGGTGGGGATTTACTTAATGAGATACATGAACATTTTAAAAGCAAAATTGAGCTAGTGAAGCGATTATATTGGTATGATGTTGTTTTCACGATTAAATCAACTAATAGAAACTATGAAAAAGTAAGAAAGGGACTATATGAATTATTTAAGAACTTCGGTCTTCAAATTACAAGAGACATTAATATAAAACAGTAGTAAACTTGCCGTATTTAACACTTTCGAGCCAGCTTACACTTTCGAAACCATAAATATTCTAATTACCCTAGATCGATTATTATTTTTATGATACCTAAGTTTGCTATGAGAATATCTAGAATATCGCCTCACAAAGAGATATTTAAGGTAAACTTTTAGTATAATAACGTAGCTTTAAAAAAATCCAGGGTATCAACTATTTGAATGCATCAGAAAAACTAAAAGGTACAACTAAAAAGACAAAATATCTTCAGCCACAATATGACGATGGAACACAGACTTAGAGATGGTGTAAGACAAACAATTTTAATAGCAAATAAAAAGACAAAATATCTTCAGCCACAATATGACGATGGAACATAGACTTAGAGATAGTGTATGACAAACCATGTTAATTACAAATAAAAAGACAAAATATCTTCACTCACAATATGTCGATTGAACATAGACCTAGAGATAGTGTAAGACAAACCATGTTAATAGCAAACAAACTGTAAACTTGCAAAGTCACTTACTGTAACCATCGAAAGAATTGGAGACAGACTTGCGTTTCGTTTTAGGCGACTTATAATAAATAAATTTAAACGAATATACTTAATATTTCATTTAAAATTTTAGAAGACAATTTTAGGACCCCGCATAGATATAGTAAACTGTTCAATAGAAACACAATCAGAATCTATTACCCCCACAGTACATACCGTGGAGCAACAAAAAATTGGCTCCAATTCTGTTAAAATAAATTAAGCTCAGAAACTTAATAACTCTGATTCTGGGCCCAACTGCATTCATATAAATTCGTGTCCTTTTGAATAGCTTGTGCAAGCATAAGAGCGCCATTTACAAATTCACGGTTTAACAATAGAAATAGTTGTATTAGCGTTAATATTGGTAGAACCGATGATTGTATTGGTGATTACACTGTAATGAACAATAACCCCACACCAGCTCCCATAGGACTTCCTTAAAATGAGGCCGTATATTTAGGTTTTACAGCGGGGGCTATAAAGTATAACATTTCGAGATACGCTTACATTTATAGAACGGATGCTCTCGTTTAATTAACCCCCCTTGCTACCCACATCTTGTCTCTTAAGAAAAATAACATCTGTTATGCCCTTAATTGGCAAATAATTGCATGGGCTATGTCCTATTGCCCCATGGATAGAATGTGCAGACTGTGTAGGAAGGAGGTTTATCCATTATTAAATATAGAAGTCCCTAACAAAAAGAGTAGGTTCTACCCACGTGTATGCATAAGATCTGATAAAAATATAACCACTTTAACGTGTCGTTAATCAACCTTTCTTCCCATTGTTAGATTGTCAAATCGTAAGAATTTCTACAATACCATTTGCTTTCTTACTCCCTGCCATTCCTTCTCTTAATAACGTTTATCTCTTAATCTATGTTAAATAATTAATTATACTACGTCTAACTATGGCATATCAGTTCCTGTCCGACTTAAACCGCAAGAACTTCTTACAATAGTCGTTTTAATCCACATTTATATTATGGCTTACCTTTATTTTAGAAGTAGTAACTTTGACTAAGCTGAACTTTCCCTTTCTTAAATTTTAAATAAACACTGACATTTGAAACATTATCTTTTTGCCAACAAAACTGAAAACTATTCCAAATTGAACTAGGTTGCTTATAATAACTTCATATATAAAGAACTAAATAAATCATACAAGAATATCTCCAATAATACACTCAACAGCATAAACAATGAAGCCAAATCACTACTAACTTCTATGACAATCCTTAACTAATCTGAGATTTCAACTCCGACAACCCTGAGACGTACATTTTTAGACCATAAAAGAACTGTTCAGGATAAGCCATCTATTCGATTAATTTGATAATCTAAATCTGATTTAGGAATTATTAGTAAAATTAATATTAGATAGAATTATATTTGGCATAAAAGAAAAAATCTCGTTTTTTCTATGGGAATCGTCCGATGAGGTGTTCCTAAACCTTAAAAACAAATCAAATTTCAATTTAAATGCACTAAATTTCGACATAGATGACTATTACCAATCCATTTCTCTGATTCTTATTTTTGCCACTAAAAACTCTGACATTACTAATATAGAGATTAGATTAATATTACTAGCCAGGAGATCCCTTTTACAACTCGATAATAAACTTTGGACGAGAAAAGACACCTGAAAACTATGACATGACGATGGGGGCCATCAGACTCTGTCTAGTTCACTGATTTTTTAGGTCTATAAATACTACGGGATTGAGTTAGGGAATAGATAGGTAGGATTTTGTGTTCAGAGAGAGAGAGAGACATAGACAATACAATAACACCATTAAAAAATTACATTATTTTTTTAAAATTTAACTTCTAACTTCCTTAACGTCTTACCCGAACTTTGAATCATTTAGCTCTTACCATAAATCTAACACTAGTTTACGTTCACAAGCTTCTCACCCACCCAAAATCTATCATTAAATTGTTAGTCCCTCCAACAGAATTTCTAAACTATCTGCTAACAAATCGATTTTCGACAAAAATTCCAATTTCTACAATGACGCTCTACTTAACTGAGGTAACAATGATAAAATTACATATACAAACAACTCCATTATCTGAGAAAAAAACTTTGAGCATAATTACGTCCAACATAGCAGTAAAAGATAGAAAACAAAAGAATATAACAGCTACTAAAATAATAATGCTTATTAAACATGGACATAGGAACCCTACTAACATACAAGTTGACGCTCCAAAACCTAAACCACATAAACAACTAAGGAGAAAGAACAAGCTTTGGTTTTACCCACCCTACAATAGCAATTTTTAAACTAATATCTCTGGAAAATTCTTTAAACTCTTTTAAGCATCTGCATAAATATAACAGTATCCGTAACAACAATTCTATAAAAATCTCCTTTTCTACGGTGCCTAGCATAAAACAAACTATAATGACTTCTAATAATAAGAAACTCAAATCTGAGCATATATACATCCAGTTGCATTGTAAGAATAGAGGATTTATTATCCCCTATCTTAATTAACACACGAAATGAATTAACGAAACAAACAAAACCTTTTTGCAATAACAAACGAAAGGGTTTATTCGTATTTAAGGTTACCTAGGTGGAATAAACTTTGGACAGTGTCCGAAAGAAGAAAGAATAAGCCCTTAGTTAAAACATCTTCAGGCGAAGATAGCAGGCGCCCTTAGAGTCCAGTGGACAAGGAGGGAGGAGAGAGGCTGAGGCGATCCTTCTTGGCCGATGCCAGGGTACCTCTGACCATCGTCCGCAATATCCCAAGGGAGCTCAAGTAGTCCCTTAAGGAACTAATGACATGAATGCGCCCTGCGAACTGATTGGCCAAACCAGTTCACAGGGACACTGATACGCATTACAAAGTAAATCTACTTTAGGACTGCTAGAGTATCTACTAATAATTTTAACTGCTATAAATCTAGAGAATATCCACTGAACAATTATTGTGTGCATAAAGACGTTATATACGCCTGCACTGTGAAGCAATTCCCTTGTAGCACTAATCAACAAAGTAGCAGTACATGAGCACCTCGCCTACCAGGTAACCTTATCTATTCTCAACCCTTACCGCATCACAATACACATAATATTACTCCAAACATCAACCACCTTTCTTTCCTAGTTAATAACAATCTTGCTAAAACTTCTCCATCCAATTCAAATTCCATATCAAACAATTTTAAACTTAAAATCTCATCTCAACTGAAACATAAAAACTCCTAGTGCATCTACTACTACAAATAACATGCCTAATTCTATAAGCGTTTCATATAAAATGCATACTTATATAGGAGCCAGTGCTTTCTCAATAGAAAAACGTATATGTAACCACATATCTACTCTTAAAAGTAATAACGATCAAATTGCAGGGACTTCCCTCACTAATTTAATCAAAGGTTTTCAACGTAATAATATCCTTTACTTTCTGAATTCTGATTTTGAAAGAATCTAGCACTTATACGCCAGGATCTTGGATTTGCCAACTATGTACATTAGAAGCCGTTATGATAATTGTTGCTGCCAAGAGTAAAAATATTATGAATTCAAACACAGATTTCTTTCGGCATGCAGACATAAAAATTTTTTTTTAAATATCAACTTTATAGCCCCAACTCACACCCCTCTCCATCTAATAACTAAGCCTATCTCAGCTAACAGAAAGCCAGTAATACAACAACTCATTTCAATGACCCAACATTAAAAATCACGTAAAACAATTTCTCAACTTGATCATCTCCAAATGTCTATTTTACTACCTATTGAAGACTACACGTATAATTTATATCCCCAATTTTGAACTCTTTTTAATTTGCTTTGAAAGTGTTTCAACTCATTGAACTGGATACCCGTCTTTTACTATAACTATGTCCACCCTTTTAATGCATCACCTCACTCTTGAACGTTTTACCTGCAATCTTTTGTGTTTTACCTGCAATCGTTTGTGTCTTACCTTTAACCATTACGTTTCTTCTCTTGCAGTATTCTAAGTTCAGTTTGTATAATTTGGAAGCAAATACCTTCAATGTAAGTACTAACTTCTGTTCGCCGTTACCCCGACCCCTGTACATCTATCTCCCTATCTCAGTGAGGCTAATAATCTCCCCATAACTATTTTTTAATATTTTATATATGTTTTATATATGTTAAAATATGTTTGATCTGCCCAGTTCTTTCCAACGGTTCATTGCCAATATTGATATTATATCTTTCTTTCATTTTCATTTATATTTTAGACATTTGATAATTTTGTTTATTCTTATTTAAATTTTTAATTTTTTTAAAAACTTTAACGAGGCATATTTCAAAACAAAATATAAAAATATTTAGTTTTGAAATATGCCTCGTATTTTTGGGATTCGGTATGAATAATTTTTCAGTACACTGACGATTCATGTAATGATGTAACGTATACAAATGTAGATAAATAACAAATGTTTATAATTATTTGTCGCCCCAAAATTTAGGTTGGAATCTGTAGTGAGTAGTATTAACACAGCTTTAATACATGTGGCTTTCAATAGTATAACATTTTACGACGGCTACCTTTAAATAAGATGAATATCTTACTGATTTACCGAGTTGTTGATAACGTATGTGTGGTCTAAAACGTCGGAATTTTGGTTTTAAACATGACTCGTGCTCCGAGGATTCCGCTATGAAAATCTTTCTCTACACTGACGATTTCTGTAAGTATAAAACGTATATATATATATATATATATATATATATATATATATATATATATATATATATATATATATATATATAAAGAAGCGGATTACTTTATTATTTTTTTTAATTTGTCTATTATTTAATATTTTATATTTTAAAAATAAATTCTTTTTGTTTTAATTTCTATAACACGTGTTTCGAGCATGTTTGGCTCGCTTTAAATATTGTTTTGAAAAAATACTCTAGTTTTGAAAAAATATAGTTTTGAAGAAAAGTTCTGGATTTAATTTTCTTATTAAGAGTTTTGTGTCTGTGTGACTATGCGCATGCGCGTGGGTTCTTTCCGTCTTCCTCTCTGAGTCATCATCAGTACATCTTGGGGCATGCCGCTTGAGTTTATTGAAGTGTGTTAATTATTAAGTCAGTGTGTTGAGGGTCAGAGTTAGTGAATATAATTCATGAGGGTTGTTTATTTTTCTATGATCTCTTTATTTTATGTGTGTGTATATGTGTGTTTAGGTATGTGTATTCGTTCTGTTTTTTATTTTTTGTTTTGCTGGGGTTGGGGCATTACATGAATTACCTACTAGACACGCTCCTCGAGTGTGTTTAGTCTCTTTATACAAGGGTTTGTCAGGACAACCTAATATGAAAATACTTAACCCTACAAGTAAACCCTGACCAACTATTAAACATAATATAGTATTCGCAGCACATATAAGATCTTCTCGGTATGGCTAACCAACACTGACGTATACAAGTGATGTTGCCTATAGTAACAACACAAAGCCGGATACTCCACCAGACTGGATGAATTCTTGTCCGGAAATTAAGTTAGACCAAGAGACCACAAGATAGATATACTTTAACATTGTTAACTGGTCAGTTGTGGAGAGGAAAATTAATATTCTTAACTAATTCAATGTTATACAGGTAAAGGAGAACTTTATGGGATATTCGAATATCTATGTATCTCATATAGAGATCAAATTGGCCAATCTGTCCGTTATTCGATCCCTCTGTTTGTAAGTCAGTCCATTGGTTAATGTGTCTGTTTTTCAATCTTTCAATTGGTCAATCTTTCTGATTTGGTCAAACTGGATTAAACAAAGGGCGGTTGATCGGCGAATTGACTAATAGACTGATTAACAAATGAACTAATTGACAATCCATCTATCAATTCGCTCGTCGGCCAATCCGTCCATTGGACAATCTGTCTGTTTCTGAATACGCTGGTTTGTCAATCAGTCTATTTGTGAATCCTTTCATTTATCAATCAGCCAATCAATCTTTCATTAGTCAATTATCCCGTGTATCAATTTCTCTATCTGTCTATTTGCAATAGTTCGTTGGTCATTTCGTAGGTTGGTCAATCCGTCCCTTTTTCAATCCATCTATTGGTCAATCTGCCTATTTGTCAATACGTGGGGTAGTACACTGTCCACTGGTCAATCTGTCCGTTTGTTATTCCCTGTTATTCCATCTAACAATTGGTCAATTCGAATTGACCAATAGACGGTCGATCAGAGAATTGACTTATGCACGGATTCGCAAACGGACAGATTGACAAACAGACACATTGACCAACAGTCAGATTGGGCAGGATTGATCAACGAACTGATGTACAATCCATCGGTCACTCCGTTTGTTGGCTAATCTGTGCGTTATTCAATTGGTCATTCTGTTTATCAATCCGTCCATATGCCAATCGTCGATTAACCGTCCATTGTGAATCGTCTGTTTGTTGATCCACCCATTAATCAATATGTCCGTTTGTCAATAAACCCGTTTGTCAATCCGTTTAATGGTTAACCGTCCATTAGTCTATCTGCCTATCGATCAATCCGTTGGCCAACTGTCCATTGGTTAATCCGTCCTCTTTTCAATCGGCCTGTTTGTCAATCTCGCTTTAATTGAAAATATAATTTTCAACGAAACGCACATATTTAAATAGTAAATGAGATTTACATGTTGAAATGATTCGACATATTTTAGATAAGGATTTGGCATGAGTTGGATTATTCAAACAACTATTGTCATCTTGAATGTTTACAACATTCCGGTCGATGTAATGTCGTGCAACAGATAAAGACGTTGCTTAACAATCAGTTCGAAGTGACTGTCTTCTGGATGCTGAAGGTTCAAGCCTAACTACAGGTGATAATAAATAAGAATAACATAATCATTAATTAACTTTCCAGTCTGGTCATGACTGACTGAACAGGAAAAATCTACCCATGGGTTAAATAACGAGTTCAGTTCGGCATTTTTAACAGTTCTCCGAGTTCGACATAAACATTCAAAAACGTTCGAAAAGATTATCCTTACAGAAATCGGAGGTGACATCGGGCCGAAAATATCAGAATAATAGTCGGAATAATCCAAATAATACAAATTAAGATGAAATAACGACCGACAAACAGAGCCTCTTGTTGGGATGCTTCGACGCATATCATTTCAGATGCGTCCAAGTATCTCTAGCAGAAGCTCTGTTCGTTTCTCGGTCTTTCACGCTTATGTTTGAAATAGAATGGTTGTCTGCTTGTCAGATTTCAGTTTTAAATAAAGTGTTCCTCTGTTAATCTAAAATTTGAAGAATCATTGTCATCGATCTGTCAAGATAAAATAGCGAATTGCTTTTTTATCAGTAAATGAATTGAATGAACACATCTTATTTAAGATCCGTTCATGTATCTATATCAGAGGTTCTGTCTGTCGGCCAGTTTATCATGATTAACTTTGAATTGTTGTCTTTTGAGTTGTATTCGGCGGTATTAATTTACATGTGTGTATTCAGAGATTATTTCTGATCTTCTCTTTGGTAGTGTGTTCTGTGTTGGATATGGTATTATACGGGGTAGGCAGCGGGTGCATCGCGTTTATATCTCTCTGATCTTACGTTTTGCCAACCGATTTTAGGGATATTTTTCATAGCTCCTATTAGTCTTGCGTTGTTGGAGTATCTTTTGTTGAGTAACAGGAATGTATTTGCTTGAATGTTTTTTCAGTTAGGATATTTTTTATAGAAGTGGTGGGTGGAGTTTAACTTGTGATCATTTCCCAATTTAATTTATTTATGTGTTTATGCATAAAGAAGGTATGAACAAATAAATGAATTAAATTGACAAATGATCACAAGTTAAACTCCCCCAATCACTTCTCGGGCACATTTTGCACGAAGACGTACAAAAATGAGAGCCCATACAGCCTGGCTACAACATACACACGCTATTACCTCTTCATCTGGCTAGTCGTCCCGAAATAAACAAATGCATATGCATACACACACAGAGAAAACCTGACCAAGATATACCGAGACACACTGGCAATAACGAAGAAGGGTGATACCAGGATGACAAAAAAATGACTTGTAAACAGAGATGCACGAAAGAAAGAGAAGGAAGTGAGGTGAGAAAACTGGGATGTATTTACGGATCGTTTCGTTCACAGAACATCCGATATGCATGTAAATCCCAGATCTGTTCTCAATGGACTCCTCAGAAAACAAACAAAATGTTCATAAAACAAGATGGATGCTTTTTTTCTGTGTAGCGATTTCTAAGTCTGTCCTTGAGTGGAGATGTAATCAATGTAAGTAGTCTGTGTTTTGCATTTTTGTTTATTGTATCGCTATATATTTTTCCGAAAGAGAACTGTTTTGGTTTCTAAGGAGTCCATAGAGGAAAGATCCGGGATTTGCATACAAATCGGATGTACTTCAATGTACAAAACAGTCTGTAAATGTACCGAAGTGTTTGTTTTGCAAGGATGATTGTCAATATGCCCGTTTGTCAATACGCCTATAGGTTAATCCGTTTAATGGTTAACCGTTCATTAGTCAATCTGCCTATCGATTAATCTGTCCATTGGTTAATACGTCCGCTTTTTAATTTGTCTGTTTGTCAATCTCGCTTTAATTGAAAAAATATATATTTAAAGGTCTTTTATTTTGATGGTTTCTGAGAAAAAAACATTTTTGATGTATTTTTTAAAACATCATGAATACTAAGCGAATACGATGTGGGAGAAAGAAAACTGGGCTACCATTAAGCTTTCTGATCAGGAAGTGGGCGATCGTTATACACCTAACCCATAAAAGGTTAGTTTTAGAGCTGGTAAGCCCCTTTAAAACATGCCCATCATTCACCTAATATATATATATATATATATATATATATATATATATATATATATATATATATATATATATATACAATCTTTATTCTCATACTTTACTTGTTACAAATAAAATAAACACTTTTTCAGATCCGTAGTTGAATCTATACTGCTTTATGGATCACCAGCTCTTAACAAAACAACTGAAAAAAAAAACTAGATGGAAATTACACATTTCCGTTTTGTACTAAACATGCACTGGAAAACGCACCCATCTAATAAACGGCTGTATTACAACTTGTCTAAAATATAATAAGTAATAAAAGAAAGAAGAATGAGATGAGGACATTGTTATAGAAGCAAAGAAAAGGTCATCAGTGATCTGATTTCATAGACGCCAACACACGGAACAGTTAAAGTTGGTCGACCCAATAAGAATATACAAAACAGTTGACCGGAGATACTGGTTCTCAACTCGAATATCTTCACGGAGTCATGACAAACGGAGAAGTATGGAGGAGTTAGGTCAATATGGTCCTGGCAACAGATAGATAGATAGATAGATAGATAGATAGATAGATAGATAGATAGATAGATAGATAGATAGATAGATAGATAAAATACAATATCTATTAAGTCTTCAATTGTTTAAAACAAGAAGTTTCAAATAAAATAAATTGTACTATTCCTTACTTAAGCCATTCTTTGAAAAGGCATGGCTTAAGGAATAAATAATAACATTTATTTTGTTTGGAACATCTTTTCTAAAAAAACTGAATACTTAATAGATATTGTATTTTATACAATTTTTATTCTTATATTTTATTGCTTATATAATGCTCTATCTCGTATATCGAGCATCAACTTTTCATGATAGGTTCTAATTTAAAAGGAAATCCTAACCCTAACCCTAATCATAACCCTCTTCCGTTCAGGAATAGTCTGGACATTGTGTTGATAGACATTTTCTTTGAGAAAAAAATCTCCGAGTTTATAGTCCAGTGAGTGTGAAACCCTTTCAGGATCACACCTCCTACTGATGAGATGATCACCAAAGTGTCCTCGCATATGGTTGAACGACGATAAAACAAGGACGGTAGGATATTCATGACTGAAACTTGTCGGGCAAATCAGGCATCGACTAAATTGTATTTGTACTAATGATGGCTGGATCGCAGAAATTATTGTGAATTTTATGAATGGTTCCATAAATGGCATTTCGGGGGGGGCCTTATCCTGTATAAACTCTGTTCATATTTTTGCATGTACTTCTCTGAATTAATGATCCGACGAGTTATATATTTAGTTACCAATAAATTAATGTAAAGAATACTATATATATATATATATATATATATATATATATATATATATATATATATATATATATATAAATGTGCTGTCGATCAAAAAAAGGACATCCTACGAATGAAGAAAAAATGGACGTCTACTTTTTCGGCGATTCTTTTGCTTTCCTTCACTGAACTTTCTTTCTCTTTGTTTTGTGTTCGACAAAAAGACAGGGACGAAATGAAGGGTGGCTTTTTGAAAAGTGAGCTTCCGTCAGAATCGCGAAAATGTGCAAATTTTCGGGGGAAGAAGCCAAGCGGAGTGGGCTATTCGGTGCCACCAACTTCGCGCCGACTGTCGGCCAATGATCGTGCCTCTTGGGTTCGCAAGACGTTTGCGATGAGGGAGGCCATAGATGTTTGAGGTCTTGAATTATTCATGGATATATGAAGGGTGAGATGCAAACCTCACGGGCCCAACTGATGACGATGCCCGAACTATTAGCATAGTACCTTTCTGGCTCATGATGATGATGATGATGATGATGATGATGATGATAATGTGTATGATGATGTAAATCTAAATCTCTACACTTAGAAATATATATATATATATATATATACATATATATATATATATATATATATATATATATTCATATATATATATACTAGCAGAGCCCTGTGTCTCGGCATTTTTTCAACTGAAAGAAGGATTAACGTTTAAATTAAATTTAAATGAGCACCAACTTTTCGGGTCATTTAGAAGTAATATAGTTTGATGCTGAATTTATGTACCTGTGCGTCAACTAAGCGTATATAATAGTAGTATTTACATTTTGTGGTGTTTTGGTTGGTAGTGGGGGGGGGTTCGTTTCTTACACAACAATAAAGTGCAGAAACAGTATTTCTATTGTTTTGTATATTCTGTTTACCATACTACATATGAATGCTACTACCCTACCAATAACTCTAAGTACAGAGGTGTTGCCAGTATAACTTAGGGTGATTCGTAACTGTATTTAATTAAGGAAACACAAGTAGTAACTGATGTGTGTGTTATTTTATATTTTTACTGTCTTCGAAGGAGTGGATATCGACAAAATCTTATATAAAAAAGTATATAACACAATTTCAGAAGTTTAAACTATAGAGGTCAGTAGAAAAGTAAATTGTGTTGCGTTTGGTAGCACTATTTTGTTGTAACATTAAAACACAAGTAAAAGTCTGTGAATGTCTGCACTTGTCGGGAATGTAATTGTTAAAACATGACAACAAATAACATCGCTAGAATTGGAAAACTGCATTAGTGGCAAAGTTTTTTTAGGGTGTAAACTATGACGGTGTTGTATTAAAGATTTACTGTAAATGTATTTAAATAAATGTTATTTCACTCTTCGTTAATATTGTGTTAACATTACACTTGATCGCCTAGATATTATCATAGCATTTATTTAAATATAACATTTCGTAAACATCCACTCCTTCAAAGACAGTAAACTATCCTACATGTCCGACTCATGAGGTGCTATTGGCGTTTCATTCATTAATAATATTTACAAATGACTTACTACTAAACCTAAGTCCGACTAGCAACACTTCCGGACTTAGAGTTATTAGTAGGGTAGTGGCATTTATATGTAGTATGGTTAACAGAATATACAAAAATAGAAATATTTTTCCGCACTTAATTTTAGTGTACGAAAAAAAGTTCCTCTCGTCCAAAGGCTGACTAATAAACGGTTTTACTCGATTTATTGAATTAAACACATTTTAAACGCTTACTATAATTGCCAGTTAATCTCTCCATTCTTGCCTTTTCTCGTGAATTATATTTTACATTTTGTATTCCAACGGATCTCTTGATGAGATGTTGGACGAAAGATCTCTGGAGACCAAATTTTCGGAGACACAAATTCCGCTTCTATCTAAAACAATTATATATATATATATATATATATATATATATATATATATATATATATATATATATATATATATATATATATATATATATATATACAGAGAGAGAGAGAGAGAGAGAAATAGAGAGTAGAGTAGAGTAGAGTCTTCAGTCAGGTAGGATGCTTTACATCCAGTTTAGACGGCTCCTTTGTCCTTCTTCTTTAGCCGACTGACACTGTGCGTTTCTGTGGGTGGTCCAGAGCTCTGAAGTTGTATTTTACAAGATGGCTTTCCATAAGGCGGTCAAACCTGGCTTTAAAAGCGTTCACCGAAGGGGTTTTGACAACCTCTTCTGGCAATCCGTTCCACCAGGGAATCACTCCGTTACTAAAGAATGACAGTCTGTTGCTTGTCTTAGTAGCATTTCTTGTCAGTCGTAGATTATGACCTTTTGTTTTAGAATACCCCAGCATTTCTGATATGCATGTCGTAGTGTCATACAGGCCATGGACATATTTATACGTGTTGATGAGATCCCCCATCAGTCGTCTGTACAACAGCGATGGAAGCTTCAGAGATTTCAGCCTGTCCTCATATGAGAGGGCACATATATATATATATATATATATATATATATATATATATATATATATATATATATATATATATATATATATATATATACTGACATAAGTATGATGAGTTGAAGCTTAACTATTTGTGACAAAGAGCTAATTTGTAAACATTTCAAACAATGTTTGTTAATTTGGAAAATGACTTGGGCGAAATCAACGAACTTTCAATAGTGTAGTCATTTATGTCAGGACTTATTTCTATGTTTACTTATTGAAAAATACGATATATTGTTCGAGTTGATATTTCTCCTTTCTTTACTGAAACAGAAAAAAATAGCAATTTGAAAGAATGAACATTTTAACTTTTTAGATGAACACTGGGCAGCTACATCTAGGGTTAATAAAAATAAAAATGAAAATAATATTTAATACCTAATGACAATTATAATCAAATCTTGGACGTGTTGCTCGACGTAATAGTAGCCATATAACTAATAGGATTTATAAACATCAGCCATATATACGATTTAGTAATCACATAATTTACTTTTATATTTTTAAATGTGTGAAACCTGACTTCATTTCGACCTGTAATCTCCGACCTCATTCAGGCGTTTCATTTCGAACTTGACAACAGCAAGTTAACAATTAAATGTTAGTAGCACTACAGTTTAAAAACATCAATCGATATGTATATATATATATATATATATATATATATATATATAATATTATAAGTTTACTTTTTGATAAGTATTTAGATAAAACAAGTCCTGTTAAATATTTTGCAACATCAAACTTTATCTGTTCGTTTTTTCTATTTCGTCGTAAATTATGATATTTTTTTTGGAGTAAGTTTTTTTTTTCAGTCACGTAACATATGAAAAATGTTTTGTAATATTGGAGGTTTACATACTATTTCACTTACGTGAATTATTTAAAACTGTATTGGCTCGTTAAAATCTTGTAACAAATTACGACAACAGCTGAAATACGACCAAACAAATTTAAACTCGGATTCCTGAAACGGAAAAACTCCTGAGCAACGCCCGAATATATTGAGTGATGGGTGTGTATTATACCACATACGCATACATTTGGGTCCATTTTCATATGTATTATGTGTGTATTGTTCATTTGTGCATACCTATATGCTTTAATAAGAGTTGCTTAGCATCTTTTACGTTTAGGTTAGCATTCAACAATAATTATACCCTTTTAAAATGTTCACTTATTTGTGCTGACTGATTCGTGTTTTACTCACATATTAACTGAAGTGTTAAGCTGTGTGTATCTTTTAATTGTGAAATCAATATTTTTAACTGTACTCTATATTTTTCTACCATACCTATGATATTCATTATGATGATAATCATTATAATTATTATTATTATTTGTATTATTAGTATTAGTAGTAATAGTAGTAGAATTAGTACTATTGTTATGGTGTTATTATCATTATTTTTATTATCCTTATTATTTTAATTAATTTATTATCGTTATCAAAACTATTATTATTATTATTATTATTATTATTATTATTATTATTATTATTATTATTATTATTTGCACCCACTAGGAGTTCTCACACTAGTCATCGTCAATGGTGTTCCCTGGAGTCTAAGTGACAACAAACCTTCCCAGATTTCTAGTACGCTCCACCTCTTTTCGATAACTATTGCAAATGACTTTGCAGTATCGTAGCAGCCGCTTACCATTGATTTCTCGTTGGTATCCTCTGGGATTCGGGTGGCAAGAAGCGTCCCCAGGTCCCAGCCCTCTCCGCACTCTTCTAGTAGAGGTCTGGTGAGTTTTCTCCCTTCTTGGTCTTCCCATTCTCCTTGGACCTTCATGACTAGTTTGTGAGGTATCAGCCGAGGCTGGTGCCACCACTTTTTTTGAAGGGGGCTAGTCAGTTTCTGAATTTTGTTTGCAGTTTCTGTTCCTTGGGTTCATGTGGTAGTGTTCTTCCTCTGGTTTTTTTTCTCCCTGTTGTAACATCTATGTGACTGGTTACAATTCGTAGCTTATGCGGGTTGGTTTCCGTATTCAAGGATTTTCCTTAAGGTTGCAGCTGTTTATATCATTCCTTTCCTTTCCTCAGTGATCCCTTCGATTCCAATTTTTCCCAGTCTTTTTTCCAAGTGTTATGGGGACTGTTTTTCGTGATTCTAAGATTATTGGTATTTTATTGTACTTTTGTCATGCTCACTACCCCTTTCAAATCTGCGGCAAGTTCCGTGTATTTCATAGTAGTCTCAACTTTTGGATGTTTTTAGTTATAATTTTTTAACATCAATTCAATTCCCTTGACCTTAGACATTCAAGCTGTACCGTAACACTTTCGTTGTTCCTAACAGGCAAGCCTTTTGCAGAATTGGGGAAAATCTGTTTCATCAATTTATGGTGGCTTTTCGTTATGGTTCCAAGCGTTCCAATTACAACGAGAATCACTTTTACTTCTTTACATTTACATTTCCCATTTTAAATTTTGATTTTTTTTTCGCGTTCTTTCTTGTTTTAGTATAGAAAGATTAAGTCGGGTTTTAAAAGTGCAAGAACCTTATAAGTTTGTATGCGCATGTCCCAAAGAAGATTGACATTGCCTGTACCATTTCTGGTTTATGCTCATACCTCTTCTCATTGTGGTCCAATTAATAAAGTTTGCATATATTCCAGTGTAGTACTTGAGCGACTTTTTCGTGTCTCCATTTTTATACTGTTGTGCTAGCATTGGGCATTCAGATACAATATGCGTTAAGGTTTCATCCCTTTCATTACACAATCGGCATATCGGTGAATCTGCAGTAATGTTTGATGGACCTAATGCGGGTAGCTTGTTCTTGGGCTTCCATTGAGGTGCTCTCGGTAGATCTTTTGAGATCACCCCTGACCAACCATTCCAGCTGTCATTATCTATAAATGAAGTATTCTTAAAGAATACATTGTGTAGTTTTTTTTTCAAAATAATGTTAACACTCTCTCTCTCTCTCCCTCTCTCTCTCTCTCTCCCCCCTCTCTCTCTCTCTCTCTCTCTTTTGTAGCCGTTGATTCTTTTTCAGCTCAGTTCTTAGTATTTCCTCTTTTTTCACTTCACTAAGAAGAATCTCATTACTTTCAGAAATAGATTTATATAGACAACCTTCACAACATATTCACAACATTTTCAAGACTAAGTAGACCTCGAGCACCGCCTTTTCTAGATAGATACAATCGATCTGCATTTCCTTTCTTTTCTAAAGCTCAATAAATTGCAAGCATTTTCCGTTATTATTATTATTTTTTTTAAATTAAAAAAAAATATTATTCAATTTTATTACGTAATCGGCTAAACCATGAAAGCCCATAAAGAATGTTATTAAAATCAATCATAATTCTTATTTTATCTTACTTAAATAATATTACTTTTCTAAACTTATAAATTGTGTAACCCTGTATAAATGTTATATGTAGGCGTATTTGACGTTCAAAAAATGTGTATGCTTAAAGTTGTTTACATTTTATTATACGGATATATTGTCCTACAACATGTCATCATGTAAACTGGTTAATATCTAGCCCACTTAAATCTAGTAATATAAAGAGTAAACATCTCTAAACTTAATCAAAATACGTTAGAAATTTAAATATATGAACATTTAACGGTAAACATGTTCATAAATGATATTTTGGATTTAGTCATTTTTACAATACAGATATAAAGTTTAATTCATTCTTCAAAATTACAAAATAGAGAACGGTCGCTTGAGTGAAATTAAGATAATCAAAGCTACGATTGAAACATTTTCTGGGTGTGTAGCAAGTTATGTTTGTATAAATAAAAATTGTTTGCTCTTTTAGGATTATCAGAGAGAGTGTACTGTACTCGCTGACGAAATTAAGGTGATCGAATGGCATCAGTGTGGCTAGAATGTATCTCAACTTTTGATGACGGCGATCCTTTCCCAGCTTACGCCTTTAACTCTTTGCAAACTTTGTAAAGAAACGATCAAGCGACTTCTAAAATAGTTGCATTTCTTAATTTCTAAATTTCACATTAATAGTCACAGTAAGTGTGTGCCTTTTCATTTGTTATGTAATTATAAACACTGGCGTCATTAATTCCGAAATATGAAAAATATAAAGTCAAATAAGATTCCTGATATTGTAAAAATAACGTACGTCCTCAAATACATCATTCATCTTATATATATATATATATATATATATATATATATATATATATATATATAATAGAGAGAGAGAGACACATATATATATATATATATATATATAATAGAGAGAGAGACATATATATATATATATATATATATATATATATATATATATATATATATATATATATATATATGCATATGCATGTGTGTGTATTATATATTGGCATCATTCCCCTCTCTTTATATATATATTCTCCCTATCTCTATCTCTCTCTCTCTCTCTCTCTCTCTCTATATATATATATATATATATATATATATATATATATATATATATATATATATATATATATATATATATATAATTCGATAAAAATGAACTATAATTTGATTTAAATTAGCAGTGAGGGGGGAAATGGCATCGTTTTCGATGAGTTCATTCGTTAATGAAAGAAATATTTTGAAAATAAGTTTCGACGTAAATCAGTCTTCGTCGAAATCCCTTCGACAGAGACGCCACAGCACACACATTAAAAAAATGAGAAAAATAAGAAATAAGACGCTCTTACAAAACAAATGAATTATCGCAAGTCATCGGGAATAAAAATGGTGCGAGGTTTGTTGTTGGAATATTTGTGGAGTCTTTGAGATAGTTAATAACCTGAACATTTTTAATGTGAGCATAATTAAACACGACAGAAAACTTGGAATCGTCATTTTTTTAACGGACTTGCCAAAGACACTCCATCAAATTTGCACCTCGCTCTAAGTTGCGCTAAAATCGAATTAATAATATTGGAAAATCTTGAAGAATTTTAGATAAACATTTTGAAAAATATTTTCGGTAGAAGAGAATATCGATCAGATTTCAGATTTCTATGTTTATTTTAATTGATATGTTTATCAATCATGTTTGAATGTTTTCATGTTGTTTTTTTAATTCGCTGAGGAATTATGAAATTGGCCGTTATGGAATGTCTGTTGAAGATTTGACAAGGATATTCGTTACAGACACAAACCCAAAAGTAGAATCTAAATTGAAAAATATATATTTCTTTTTATCTATATAGTTTGATATTTCAAAAAATCGATGGCATAACTGCGGGATTATGTTCTATATGTGTAAAGGCCTCTTTGTGTGGATGTTGCTTTTGCAATATATCTCTAGAATTAGTCTTATTTCCTTTGTGGTCCATATCGTCCTCTGTGTAGTCCATTTCCTTCCTCTGTGTGGTCCTTGTGCTGATCATATTTATTTATCTGTACTTCGTCTGTTATATACTGTTATTTAAAATAAGAAGAGCCAATATTCCAAGGGTGTCGAAAAGTTACTCCTATATTTGTTATGAAAGGAGCCCTGCCGATCATGATGATGAAGTATTTTATATTTATTCGGTGTTATTTTTTCATGTTTTCTTTTTTTGGTGTATGTGACATTACCAGATTCAGGTTTATTTTACTTATGGGCTTGTCACAAGGATAGCATTAATCTTTTCCACTTATAGATATAGAAGTGCACTATCACACACATTGCGCATGTTGGATGTTTACTTTAAAGAATGTTGATCAGTAGTTGTTTCAATGGTCGATAACTGCGACAACAAACGTTTGCAGATCGATATACACATATAGAACATACACCTAAGATTATGACATCGATTGTCTAAACATACTGTATACACCATTATCTCCATATCTATCTATACAGGGCTAAACCTAATATCGCCAAAGATGTAGTTAATACATGAAAAAATTTAAAATAATTAAGAAACCTTTAACTGCTTATATAATAATACTGCTTGATGTCTGCTTTACCGAATATCAACCTCTTATGTAATGCTGAAACAATATATATTGTAAACAATTTTTTGTATGTGATTAGATGAACACAAGTTGCTATCATAAGAATAATTGATTGGGGAAATTGCTATAGATCTGATATAAGTCAACATAAAATGTTAAACAACAGTTGAATTATCTGAACTTGTTTGGAATTGGTCAGAGAGTAAAAATGGGGGAACTTTCAAATACTTTAACATATACCTTTTAGTTTGTTACTCTATATACTACTAAAACTGATATTATAATGTGTGTTACCGTGCACACTCTTTGTTTTTCCATGAATAGCGAGTGGCGTAGATAAATGGCGAATGATACGAGAAGTAATGATCGGAATGTGATGATGTAAATAATTAAAAGAGAGAGAAAGAAGTGAAAGAAGTGTAGGAAAAAACGGCGAGGGTAGGAGAAAGAGAGAGGAAGAGAAAAAGAAGGAAAGAGAGGGGTGAGATAAGAAAGTGAGAGACAGAGAGGGGTAGAATAAAAGTGTCTGGTATGACATCACAAGAGAACGATGAGTTATTATGACATCACAATGAACACCCATGTTTCAAAATTGTCAGTTACATGTTGCGCTAAGCAAAGCCAATCAGAAAAATTGAAATATTTGTACAGAAAAATTAATGTACCAAAATATTGTTAATAAAAATGTTCTGAATTAATAATAGTTTTCTATCTCTGAGAAAACATTTGTCAAATATATTATTAAATTTAAAATATTTATAAAACATTTTAAAATTTCTAATAGGTTTTCATATATATATATATATATATATATATATATATATATATATATATATATATATATATATATATATATATATATATATAAACAAGGCGCATAGACCAAGTGGGAGAGTGCAAAAAACAGAGAAATCATATGGCGCGATCTCAAATACATGGAGCATAAAATGAAGTTTTCTCATAAAGGTAGTCTACGATATCTTACAAACACTAGTTAACTTCCATGCTTGGGTAACTACATCCGATCGATGCAATGCTTGTGAAAAAACTGCCAACCTCAAACCTATTCTCATGTGATGCGAGCAGTCTTTTTAAAAGCTACATATGGAGACACAATGAAGTTGCAGATGAAGTTGGAGATATGTTGTGAGACAGCCAATAAAGCTTTTAATGTCACGAGTAGAACGATTCATTTCGTTAAAGAAGGAAATATTTCAAAATCTTTGTGTAAATATAGGCGGAGATTGTCTGGTAGTATCATAAGATACTGGTGGGGCCCCTTTGGTTAGTGGCAATGATCCTTCGGCTCCTAAACCATGCATGAACCCAGAGCCATCATCTGATGAAGTTTTTGTTGAAAGCAATGCTGCTGTACAAGTAGCAGTTATTGTATAAAGATTTTACAAAAAAAATGAAATAATGAAGATAAAATTTACCATATTTATCTAGGTATAAAGTGTTCAAGCAAGGAAAATTAAAATTAAAATTTTACCCTTAACCCATGTATTTCAAAGATGAGCACATCTTGTCAGAGGAGAGAGAGCAGTCAAATAAGAAATTACTGGTTAGAATAAAATTTGAAAATTTAAATAGAGCTTATCTTTGAACATCCATGGATTAAAAGTAAAAATTTTATTTTTATTTTCCTTGATTGATGAATTATGTATATAGCTTATATTCCAATATTATGTTCATTATTTCATTTTTTTCTTATTAATCTGTTCTATCTATAATATCCAGCATTGCCTTATCACGATAGGATCAAGATAAAGATTAAATATGTATCATTTTATGTTTAATTAATTTTTATATATATATATATATATATATATATATATATATATATATATATATATATATATATATATATATATATATTAAAAATAACGAGCTAATGGTATTGGTGTTGTTTAGTAATCGATACACATTTACTTGGTTAATGCGAGCTCAATCTAGCCGGAATTGAATTTTAACATAAAAGTTTCCCACGCTTGATTTCTTCTCAAAACTATTTGGCATAAGGTCACCTTACTCCACATTTGGCTAAAGAATATTTTTAAACTTGTGATTACATTTGAAATGCACGGATAAAGTGTTATACTTATTTCATTTTTTATTTTAAAATGATATTGCAATCAATTACAAAGTGATCCGGGTCTTTGTCTAAAGTATCATTAGTTGTGTTGGTTTCAAACATGACTCGCCACGAATAAGGAGTTAAATTTATTTGTTCATCAAATTACGTTTCATTTGTTTTTTCTATCTTAATTATTAATAACTTGAAATATTACGGGCAAAGAGTTATACTAGCTTTTATTTTAAATTATATTGCAATTTAAAGTTAAACTGAGGCATGATAACTAATATATTTATGTCATGTTATTTATTTATTTCTGCTTTATTATTTTCGTTATATCCTGTCAGAAATGTTTCCAGTCTTCAGTAAGAATATAACAGTCGGTGAAGGAGAGTAAAAATGTAACAGTCAGTGAAGGAGAAATTATTCTAGACTGCAGCAATTGTTTTATTTGTATTGCTTTCCCTCTATTAACTATTTGTTGATTTTACAATGAATTTCTTTTTCATTTAATTTTATTTTTTACAAAGTGTTATGATTCGATACTTGCTCTTTTCTCTTTGACAGTTAATAAAAAATCCTTCTCGACTGCAGCAATTTTTATTCTCCCCCCAAACAACTGCTATATCTTTTTTATTTACTTTCTTCAATAAAGATTTCGTTTATTTAACTAGTTTCCGATTTTACAATTGATTTCTACTTTTTTTGTTTTTTTATATTTTTTACTAAGTGTTATCATACTGTACTTATTATTTTCTGTTGTCTGCCAGTGAACAAGAAATCCTTCTAAATTGCGGATGTTTTTCTAACGGGAGAATAATTTTCAACACATTGTTTTTTTAAAATTTTAGTAAATTAAATCTCCAACTAAAATTGGTACTCAGGATTGGGATAAAAATTGCCTCAACCCAGAAGGATTTGATTTCACTGACCTTGGTAAGCTTCATGCATATTTTTGGATCACATTTACTTTTGACTTTCACTTACAATAATATAGTAATCTATTTTGTTTGATTAAAAACATGAAAACATCCCATTTTACTCACCTTACTTTCAGGGTCCTTTTCAACTTCTTTTTAAAGAATTAATAGTCTAATACTGATACATATATATATATATATATATATATATATATATATATATATATATATATATATATATATATACATATATATATCGCGCAACGCCGGGACGCGGGTCCTGCTAGTAGTAAATCAAATAATAATAATTCAAAGTGTGTTCGATAAACGTTACGTTTATGTGAGAAAAACACGCACACGTGATCTTGTTTCGAAGTTTTATTAGTGCAAAGCTAACTGAAACTAGTTTATCCAGATAATCAGAACTAGCGTTTCATTTTTAAAATACAGAGTAGTTAACACCCGAGAACTTGTAAACTAAAAAGAAAAAAACAGCACATAATTTATATAAAACGCATTAGAATGAATTCGTTAACCGAACCCGTCTAGTTTTAACATATAGAAAGAATTTGTAAGATATTTTACTGTTACAAATCATGTTCGCACATTTAATCAATGCGGGTTCCGCCATTTTTGCTTAGGGTGTGGGGCGAGGGGTATGAGTTTCCGATTGTTAACTATTCTGTACGTTTACCGTTAAAATATCTAACAAATCGTTTCCACACGTATAAACTAGACAGGTTCGATAGGAAATTTCATTCTAATGCGTTTTATACAAATTATGTTGTTTGTCTTCGTGTTCCCGAGTGTTAACTATTCTGTACTTTACCAATCTTCTTTCACGTCCATTAACAAACTGAACAGTCATATTTTGACTCTGATCCGATCACCCTACGATGGGCAAGTCTAAAGATAAAAACTAGTCAATAACGAAGGGCAACGTCCATAAATAATGGCCGTGCCAAAAGCTGCTTCCCGTTGCTGTCGGCATTTTCGGGTCAGACAGTCGACCCCGATTGCGCGCGGCTCGTCTGGCTTTTCAGATTTTGCGGCCGATAAGAAAAAGTGGAAATCGAAACCTTAGTGAACTAATGAATATTCGACATTCGATTTGTTACAATTGAAGGGAACCACTTCTTCTTTTTCTGACCCTCTGTTCCATTTCTGTACCCACCGCATCTCACCCTCGGGTACGCGCAACAAATCCAACTTTTTTCGCTGTCTAACGTCGACTATTGTCGAGCGGACAACAGACACTTGTCGCTTGAGGGCTAACTGTTTAATCAAACGTGTTTAACACAAAGGAATATACGACATCATTTTAGTGAAATGGAATATTCCATTTTTGTAAAAGTACATTTATATTTCTTGCTCAAATGTGTTCAAAATTTGACTTGGTCGATTTTCAGTTTTCTTCTGTATCAAATCTATTCATGTGATGAACGTTGAGTACTGGCAAATTAAGTTCGTATGAGTCAACATGATACGTCTTGTGCCCCGTTTGATTCTGTTGATGGTATTGATTTGCCCAGTTACTTTCTAGGATCTGGTTCTTACGGAAGAGATCACACGAAACTTGCCAACAATAAGTGTAAATGGTGCTATGGAATCGACGGGATTCGAATTAAGCACAGCCAGGTCGTCAATCCACGTCGTTATTAAGCCAACTCCCGAATATGACACCCAAAAGCTAGATTTTTAATTCCCACCAATATTTCAGCAATAAGTTTTAGAGATCGTGCTATAAGAAAACTGGGAAATTCTCGTTTTATCTACGATTTTTGTGTTTTAATCTTCGTAAGTACAAATGTACGTTTTCCTTTCGACATCAGTCTGGAATATGTGTTCAACAATCGCGTAAAGACACTCCAAAAATAGAAGTTATTAAAAAATGACTTTTATTTCCTTATTCCGTTTCTTTTTTATTTTGAAAACTTTGTATAAATATAAAAATATCTTCGAAACTACAAACTCTGCAATTCCGAAAGTTGATGTGTTGATTGCTACGCTATCCTTAGAAATAGGTGTAAAAGTACCCCAAATGTTGAAGTTATTTTTTTTTAAAAATGATTGTCATTCCTTGCCAGTTCTTCTTATTAGTTGATATTAAAAACTAATTGATCAAAAATTGGTGCCACTGTGCAATCTAGTTGTTATTGTCAAAACTCCCCATTGATACATAACTTTCACCACATAGATATTTCGTATTCTAAGAAATTGAAAATGGTTTTAACTTATTGCACTGTTTTCAATTCAATAAATAAATATATTATTTAAAGCTGACCTATGAAGTAAGTTTCTGGGTATTTCATAGTCAAATTGTTGTATAAAAATTGTAAAATCTTCGGTGTTCAGTTTATTACGGCCCAGTATTTGGATTATTCGGACTACTATTATTATTGCGGTTATCGTTTTAATAACGTTTTGGCCGATATAACTTCCGACCTTGTTTAATTACATATTTTCGAACTTGAGAATCCTTATGTCGAACTAGAGAATATATACAGTATTCCAAACTGAACCGTTTATTTAATCTCCGGGTGTGATTGCTCTTGTTCTAACAGGCCTGACTTGTTTGAAGTGTTAATTAATTATTATATTATTATTAGTTGTTATCACCTGTAGTAAGGATTGAACCTTCAACCCCCAGAAGGCTGCCAATTAGAACTGAGTGTTAATCAACGATTTAATTTGAAATTCCGTATAGCTTTTCGATTTCGACATAAATATTTCCAAGTTAGAAAAGATGAACCTGAAGAAAGTCGGAGGTTAATAGGCCGAAACGTTGTGAAAACAAAAAAAAGAGATGAGAATGTTAGTTTAAATTATTCAAATGATACAAATTACTAAACAAAATTCGGAAACGTCACCTTATATCTTAAATAGCAAGAATTAAGGGTATGTTGAAGGCACAAAAACATCATCTACGTTTTGTGGGAAGCTGACAAGAGTAAAAAAGATAACTGTCATGTGTTAATTTTCCCACTCTTAAAACTACAAATGCGATTCCAGACCGAAAACAACAAGAAGACAGAAGTTAGATAACAATGATTCTTATTTCCAATAGAGTTGCCAATTCTGGTGAAATCTACAGAGCCTGTAATAAAGCTGTCTTGTATTAATGACTATTAACATTAATGTATAACTTATTAAACGTATATCGTTATTGATCGATTACGGTGAACGAGTAGAGTCAGTGAAAGTCATGAAGATCAGAGAGTGCACAAGGGTTGACGGAAGTTCGTCTCTCGAATTCGCTAGCCAGCCCATCACGATTTCAACCGGTTAATATAACATCTTGGGATAGGCACGCATTCTCTTCTGTGATTTCGCCTACGCACTCAATGTAGCCACACAATTCTACGGTATGTAGCTTACAGTCATTTATTGTTTATTTAGCTAACTGATGCATGTTGCCCGCTCTGTCAGCGGGTGTTTTTAAGGGTGTCTGCGTAAAAAAATCGGATGTTATATTGCGTCCATCAGCTGGATGGAATGCTTTCAGACAGATGAGGTATCTACGTCAATAAACCAGATGTTATTTTTTCCAGCGAAGTGTTATTTCTGGTACTCTGGACTCGATATTTTTACAGCTGGTATAGCTGTTTCTATGATGCAGAACTCGGAAATTTGGAAACTCTATTTTTCAGATATTACAGGAGCATACGTGTTTCGAAGCAATTACTTTAATACAAGCGTTCAATACAAAAATTGACTTGTTGATCAATCGGCCCAGATCATCTTCAGTTGTGAATAAAGATTATATATTCCTTTCGCGCCTGAAATAAGTCATACGAGAGATGATGGTAAATACGTGAATAAATGGTAAAATTCCCTCAATTCACAGTATTTGCAGGTACCATATCTGCCACGGTTGTCAGTAATGACTGCTTCTTGAGTTGATCGATTAATGTTGCTGTTGTCGTTGTTGTTGATTTGTAGCAAATTGGGCATCTGCACAGAGTCCAAGATCGCGTCACATAATTGTATGGTCTGCATGAAGTTCTACTCGTTGGTCGCAGCTATTCAGTTGACCTGCAGGTCACGGAACGCGTGACACAGAACACAGAAATGGGTTGCGGTTGAACATGCGTATAATTCACGTTGTCATCTACCCACCATGGATTTCCGGTTCAACATCTGAATGCTCCTTGCTAGCCACACGCAGAGATAGAGACGACCAGAAGACGACCGATCCTAGTGCAAACTTTTCCTGGATTTTCACCAGAACCCTGTTAGTCGGGTTGCGTCCCTAATACCGCTGGGTACCAGACCTGTACCCAATGGATGACCTTGCAACGAAAGTAGAGTTCTCGACGACATAGCACTGACACTGTCCCGTTGCCACCATCTCTACCACGATGAGGAAGGGTTGGACCTTTGAGAGTGCTGCTGCTGCTGCTATTAGTGTAGATGAAAAACGAATAAGACTTCTGCATAGAGCTCACAACGATCGTTCCATATGATATTCTTGTCAACAGGAAGTCCTCCGTTTTGACTGTAGCTATGCGTTATACTAGCATGATTACAGTTGTTGACGCTAAACACCACAACAAGACACAACAGTAGTTTTGTGTGATTCCTCTCGTGAATACCAGATCATATCGGAGAAATCAAAGCCAGCATACGAATCAAAATATCGTGACTTGCTGATAAATATGAATTGCGTTTACCCCTTTCTGTCAACTTTGAGTTCATTGTTCTTATGGTGAAAACTAGCTGATACGTGTAAATAACACGGTATTATCATTTTTATTTTATTTGCGTCTTAGTTTTTTATTGTTTTTTAATATCACTATTTTAGGGATAGAGATGAAATGTTTCTCTTAGTAATTTTTACTTTTTCGATGTATATTTAACAGATTTAAGTATTATATGAGATTGTTTCTAAAACGTAAATAAATATTATCTTCTTGAAATATTCGATTTCAAACTAAAAAGAACGCAGCAAAGCTTCAGGTAAGTTTAGGATTATAACTAAATAAGGGGTTTTCCACAGATGGGAAGTGTTTCTACAGAGGTTCTGTTCATGCGCATTCCAGTTGATGTTAAGCAAATGAAATTGCTTTGTAGTTGTTGATGTCATACAAGGAGGAATAAGAGATCGAAGCCCTGTCAAACACTTTGCATGGCAATAAGGATAGAAGAGAGTAAGACTAGCAACGCGTCTCCTGTGCGAACTGGCTTGTCGATATCAGAACAGATCAGCCGCCATTAGATATGTGTTCGATAACATTAGCGGAGGTGTACAGTCTTAGAGTGCTATTGTGATTTTTTTGTTTTATCTTTCGTTATATATTAATATTTTTATAAGACTCGGCATCACATGACGCACGAAAACAGCAATAAAATAAATGGAATAATATTTTTACAAAGCGAAGCTATTAAAGATAAAATTACAAACTTATTTTAATTATTGTGCATTCAGAAGTTGGAATTTAATTGAGATGTTTTGACAGAGCAGTGGTCGCATGAACATTTATGGCCGAGGTCGGTTGGAAAATATATTTCTTTTCTTTTTGTGTTTGTTAGCCAAGGTAAGAAACTAAAACAATTTCCTTGTGATTTAAGCTGTTTGCTTTGACGTCTTCCATTAAATTCCTTTTGTACAATTTTCTAAATGACGTATTCGAAATCGTTTCTTTTTTAAATTCCTTTAATTAAATTTAAATCATACAAAAAATAAAGCACAACTGAAGATCGCCGTAAAGAAATGGATGCATAACATTGATGAGCAAACAAAAATAACAAACATATTATTCTTCTTTTGTTTTCTTTTCTTTTTAATTATTCTTTTTCTCTCTTTCTTTTTCTCTCTTCCATGTTATCTATTTAACCGCTTCCATATATTTGTTTCTCATCTTCTTTTCTTTATCTCCCCGTCATTTCATCCTTTCTTTCCTTTTTTATTCAATGTATCATTCCCCTTTTTTCGTTATCTCTTTTTATGTATTTATGTTTTTCTTTATTCCTGTACTTTTAGTCTTTTTTTCCTTTCTTTTTATCTCCTCACTCTTGTTATTTCTCTCTTCTTTTTTTTCGTTATTTTCTTGTATTTGCTTTTTTCTTTCCATTCTATTATATCTATTTAATATTATATCTATTTAATATTATATCTATTAAATATTATATCTATTTAATATTATATCTATTTAATCGCATCTTTTCTTTCCCTTGATTTCTTTTTTCTTTGTTCTTGACTTTTCTTTTCTATTCTTTCTGTTATTCCTTTCCTTTCCTTCTTTATCTCCTCACCCTTTCTATATTTTCTCTCTGTTTTGTTTCTTTAATCTATTTCTTTCTTCTGTTCTGTTTGTTTCGTACTTCATCCCCTCGTTCTTGTTTCCGTTTATTTATAGCTTTTCGCTATTACCTCCTCTTCTCTATTTATCTCCTCGTCCGTTCTCGCGTTTTTTTTTCTTTCCTCTCGACATGTGTTTCTTCCCTTCCTTTCCTTCTTTATCACACTTCATCTTTTTCTTTTCGTTCATAAACGTTTTTATTCATGTATTACTTCCTATTTTCTTCCTAATTTTTCTTCATTCTTTTATTTCTACTTTTTTCTATTTATTGTCCGTTTTTCTTCCCCGTTTCTTTCTTAATTTTTTTTTTCTACCCCTTTTCTTCTATTATATTAATTTGATTATTTTTAGGTTTGTTTTTCTATGCTGCTTTCTTTTTTTCATCATCCACGCTTCCATTTTATTTTATTTTTCCATTTTTTACGGTTTTCTATACTTTTGCTTTCTTTCCTTCTTTGCTTTCTTTCCTTCTCTATTTTTCCCTGTTTTCCGCCTTCCATTTCTGATTTGTTTCTTTCTTTTAGTCCTTTTTTTCTTCATCTAATCAATCTTTATGTTACGCTTTTCTTTTAATTGTTGTTGTTTTTTCTTTCTTTCTTTTTATTTTTTTATTCTTCAGTTTGCCTGAATGGATTATTTTAAATCATTTTTTTTTACTTTTCATTTATTCCTTACTTTCGATATTTCTTACTTATCAAACTTTGTCTTTTATTTTAATCGTTTTTTTCTTTCTTTCTTTCTTCCATTCTTTCTTTCTTTTCTCCCGTCATTTCTTGTAATACATACTTTCTACATCTCACTTCGTCGTCATTCCCTCTTTTTCTTTCTTTAATTCTTACATTTCCTTTCCTTTTTTCGCTTTTACTATTAGTCTTCTAACTTTATATTCTGCTTGTACGTTCTTTCATGGGTAGATAGACAATAACAAAACATCCCAGAATAAGTAAACAAATAAATAAAATAAAGTAAAAATATTTGTTCAATTTAATTGTTTTTCTGTAAATTAAACTGCTCGGTTCTTATTTTAAATTTCATTTCAAGACGAAAAAGAAACTTTGTGTTTAACGAAGCAGAAAAATTGAGGCGTTCGTCAAGATTGCGGAAGAGGAACCCGCCTTGAAAACAAAACACAAAATGGCGGCTGACAATTAAAATGAAACCCACTTCAAACTACAGTTTATTTATTTTCACTTGTAAACCAGATGTTTCTCTTTTTCTCTTTTTCTCAAGCGATATTTATCTGTTCGTATTATAAACTAAACTTGCACAAAATATTTTAAAGTTTGTTCCGAACGTAACTCAGGATAGAATTTTAGAAGAGAACAAGTTTACTTATACCACATCGTTATGCTGGGTCATGAGGTCACAATTTGGAAGATTGGGGATGTTGAGTAACATCTGAGTTACTATTACTCGCATTTCCACTCTGACCCAGATTGGTAATACCTGCTTTGTTGCTATTTATGTGTTAAATAGGATTTGTCTTATCATGAGCAAGGTCTCATGAAGGGCTTGGGATTGTTACCACCAAAAGTCAACCCAAGACATGCGCAAAACATACTTTGTTTTGGAAAAATACCCGGGATGAGGTAATTACATACTCTGACTCGGATAATTTTCAATGGCGACAACCATTTTGAAGCATTTGAGCATGTTTAGCAATTCAATTTTTATCGGTCAAAGGGAAGAAACTGCGATGTTTTATCAATTTAATGTAATTGAGATTATATCTTGCTACTACTTCTCATGCAGTATATACATTATTAATATCTCTAGTTATTATTACTGATATTATTACTAATATTATTATCATCTAATTAATATTAGTGTGTTAAATAAAAAGTATAAGATTAATGCAAAAAGAGATAGGCCACATATGACGAATAAGTACATCCATTGTGTAATATTGTAAACAAAACCAAATACACATCATAGTAGAATAGGGAAATCATAACTTAAAATAAACTCTTATTACGTATTTTTATAATTCCGGCTTAAATCAATCTTGTTAAGAAGGGCATACTTTGTATTAAGCTAACGATTGACCTGTTTTTTGTTCTTCTCTAGGGACATAAGACGATTTCGGATGTATCCACATAATATTACCTGCGATTGTAATTGATAAATTTCAATATGCCGATGTAGAAATGCATATGCATTCGGAATTTTACAGAAATGCGCATACATATATATATATATATATATATATATATATATATATATATATATATATATATATATATATATATATATATATATATATATCGACATTGTTGCATATTTAATTCTAGAGCTGGATTCAGATATTGGAAAATATAAGTAATATGTTTTGAAATTTTTAAATCTATTCAATTAATATATGAAAGCTCTGATTGATATAACCTATTAATATTGAGCTTATTTTTAATTCTACTTTTGAAGTGTATGAAGGTCACTTCATAATATCTATTTTTTATTAAAAGTGTATTCTGATTAACCTTGAATAGTTTTAGTTCAGTAAATTAAACTTTTCTTTATATATATATATATATATATATATATATATATATATATATATATATATATATATATATTATTCCACGTATATTATAAAGAGATACAATATATTATGTATCGATTTTCAGTATTTACTTCAATACGTGAGTATAACTATGTATTAAGCAATGCTAATATATTTATAGCAATTAAGCTACACAGAGGCGTGCGCGTTTTATCAAAAATCCATCTTCCTCTACTATATAAAGAGAAGCCATCTCGTCTGTTTGTGTGTCCAGCTAAAAGTCGAAACTACCCACAAATCTGATATATTCTTGTTTGGCGTTGCCTCAGACAAATAATATGTAAATACAAAATATACAGTCATTCTTTGTGTGTCAACTAAAGCAAAATTCATCAGAAGGCTGACGTTTAGAACGAATGTTTAATGTTATCATGTAATAATTTTGAAAGAAATTGACGAGACGTTCAAGAACCTGAGAAACTCTAATTCCCCGAGGGTTATTTAGAGTTTCTGAAGGTTCTCTTCTGTACATTGTCAGCATCAACATCATTTCTCTTCAGATTATTATGAGAGAGAATTAAAACAACCAACTCGGAATTGCCCCGAGCAATAACTTCAATGGTTTCGTTATAGTGTTGTTTACTAGACAAAAACCTCGGCGTTACTCAAGAGCAATACTAGTAATAATACTACATTACATTTGGTAAGTGACATATGTTAATTAAAATTGCTCACTACCCTAGATAGAACAAGTATGGTGAAAGGCCGCGTTCCTCGGGAGCAATAACTTCAATATATTTTGTTATAATGTTGTATACTGGATAAGAACTCGGCGTTTGTCGGGAGCAATAATAGTCATCATACCGAAATTACAATAAATATATATTCGATTATATTATTGATATGGAGAAGGAAGAAAACAAGAAACTTGGCGTTGCGCGGGAATAAATATAAACAGGTATCTGTTTCATTAGAGTGTTGAGCTCGAGGGGACAACATATTCGACATTTCTCGGAATACATTAAAACAAATATAGGTTTCATTACATTATTTAGGCAGAGTAGAAAGGGGGCAAAAACTCGGCATTGTCCGGGAATAAATAGAACGGAGTATCTTGTTTCATTAGAATGGGTAGTAGGGGGGGGTCAAGATACCCGACGTTGCCCAAGAATAAATTAAAACAAATATAGGTTTCATTATATTATTGATACGGCGTTGTTCGGGAATAAATATGAACAGGTATCTCTTCCATTGGAGTTTACAACCGAGAGAAGGGAAAACACGATACTCGGCGTTTCCCTGAGATACATTAGAACACATGTAAGTTTCATTATATTACCGAGGTAGAAGGAGAGAATACAAGGAACTCGGCGTTGCTCGGGAATATAAACAAGTGTCTATTTCATTATAGTCTTGAGTAGGAGAGGTGGAAGACAATAAATCCGGTATTGTTCGAGAGCAATAACTTTAAAAGATAAAGGTCAGTTTAATTTCTTACATTTTTATTATTATTTACAACACATAAAACAAGAGAGGGGAGTGAGCAAGAGGGAGGGGAAGTGGGGAGAAAGAAGAGAATGGGGATAGTGATAGAAAGATATGGATAGGTGGAGAAAGGGAAAAGTTTCAAAAGAAATTTATTACACACGTAATTTTGTTGTCTATGTTCACAGGCAATTGTTAATTGGAGGCAGATTGTGGATTAAGTCAAGAAATGTTTTCTTTTAGATCCGAAGTGGAAAATAAAACACTACCGAAACAAAACAATGATTCGGCAAACGGAAATGATCTACACAAGGATATCCAGACATAAGTTATATATCATATTCAACGACATTTGTATTGTTTTTGTTTGTTGTTTTGATTTGTTTTACAACATATCAACCCTTTTGGGTTATTTAATGCCGACTACATTTATATGCGTAAAAGGATTTTATGCTTGAGGTTTATGATAGTTTTAAATGTTTAACAGATTTGGATGAATTTCTTTTATATTTTCATCTTGAGTAAACAGTATGCAATTAATTAATTTTTCCTATGGAAGTTTGGTTTATTGAACTCATAGGTATTAGATTTTAGGGTATAACCCCACCTTTTTTAGAAAGGGCATTATGATTTCGACGCTGATGTCTTTAAATAGTTCCTTCATAGTAAAAACATTGTAGTGTTTTCGTCGCATGGAAGCCAAATCAACACATTCTTGCATAAAGTGTTTCACTGTGTTTGCCACTTGATAAGTCGCACACTATGGTGGCTCCTTCTGATAAAGCAGAAATGAATGCGTGGCGTTTGTGTGGTTCATACGGAGTTGAGAGAGGATGGCTTCCTCCCTTCGTGACTTTTCCTAGCCCTGTCTCCATTCTCCTAGATAAGGTTGTATTGTCCACAATTTATTGAATGTATTACTTCTCAATCTAGACTGCCATTTCTTACGGATTGGATGTTGTGTTGATGTCGGTGTATGGAAATTTAACTTTGTTGAGGAGCTCTTTGAGGGCGGTTTTGGCTGCTGTTTCAGCCTTATCATTTCCTCCAATAACTATGTGACTTGGGATCCAACAAAATATCTCTTTGGTGTTCAGCAATGATGTTATTCCACGTAATAGTTTGACGATCAGTGGACTATACAGATCTCTATCTTTCAATGAAATATTCTTTCAAATACATTATATATCGTACTAAAGTATTATTTACTCCTCTCCAGGAGTTAGGCAGAAGGCCAGTTTTATCCTACTCCCACAAGTAAGATGTGACCCAAAGTCGGGTCGGAAAGTGGGGGTTGAAAAGCCAGCACCCGAAAGGTGAGCATTAATATGAAAGGAAGTTATCGTTCTTCCTTAGCTTGCATACTTCTCTTTATTTATAAAGATGGGGACTTATATATTTTCAGCCCACTTTACATTTCGGCATTTTACGTGTACAATAAAACTTGCCATACAATACTCGCAGGCATTACCTTCTCCTTTTATGTGGTGATACTCCCAGGTATTACCTCCTATATCTTGGAGGTGATATTTCCGATCAAGCATAACCACATCCTTTTTGTGTGTGAGGGGGCGGGATACTCCGACGCTTTACTTTCTCCTTATATCTGAATTGGTTTAGCAATCATGTGAACCCTTTACTGTGTTTATATAACTGTGCCAAATAATAAGTATAACTATGTATTTGTTTAGGATGAATTTCTATTTCTACAAACTTATTAACTACATATTTGCAGACATATTTCATTTAATCTTCTTCGCGACAATTAGTCAATATAAAAATGTAAAAGATATACACGCTTTGATAAAAATTAGCTATACTTGTTTAAGTGATTTTGTTAATATAGTTTAACAATATATATGATTATACATGTATTTCCAAATTTGTGACATGTTTTTTGCGAAGCTGTTTACATCTATTGATTTTATAAATAGAGATTGAAACAGTATTACCAGCATAATTAACAGGTTTAACTGTAGACTGTTAAAATCCTATTTTTTACAAAGTAAACAACAAATTTAATCAAAATAACCGCATAGTTAAAATCAAAGCGAAACCAAATGAAAACGCGAGAGGATTTTGGTGTAAAAATAAATCCATGAAACTTTCTAAGCGTGATTTGCAAAGAAATTCATTTGATGATCGTCTGATGATAGAATCGGCATAAGAAGAAAAAGAACCAAATTGCGAGAATTTGGTCGAAACTTTTATGGTGTCATTTGGAGATTTGACCGAAAATGGCACCAGACGGTATAAATGGGGATTTGAAACCGCTTCCCTGTTTCTCTCTCGTTTCATTAACGGTTTTCCTGACAGTGGAGCGGGGGCGATCATCTTATTATGAGGGATATCATAAGTTGGCGGGTTTTTTTGTTTGTAAGGTTGGAATGAGGAAGTATGCAAGGGTGTTTTCAGACGCCAAAATAACAAATTAAATAGAACCCCGAGAAGATGGTGTCAGCTTATCTAATTAGATGACTGGTGTCGCACTGAAGGTTGAAGGAGATAATGGGGAAAATAATAGGAGAGAGGACAAGTTAGCTGAGCTCCTAAAATAGAATGATCCCTGAGAATGTAAAGATGGGGTATAGGCAATCACGAAAGACGACAGGGAACAGAAAAAGTAAACAAATTGAAAGTAAGAGAGAATTTCTTTAAGTAAACACAAAGATTTATATAGTGTACGACTAGTCGCCATCTTTATAAACAAAGAGAAGTATGCAAGCTAAGGAAGAACGATAACTTCCTTTCATATTTGTGTAATTAAAAAATACATGTTTATTAACATAATGCAAACCGTAGTTATTCTGAGAAACATACGATATTACCTTCAAACAATGCATTAACAGGCAATTGTTTCTGCCCGTTTCAAGAACATATATTTTATGATATACAAAATATCACTAATATTAATAAAGAGGCTTCATCAGTGCATCCGATTAGAATCGGATGCACTGATGAAGCCTCTTTATTACACGTTTCAATGAATGTCTACAGTCATTGAAAAGTTAAATTGTATCCAACGTTCATTTAATTTATACATATTTCTTTTTCACTCAACATTCACAGAGAAACTTTATGTAACTCTTTTTTTAAATATAAATGTTCATGTAGTATTGCGTTCGCTATGTCTGCCTTTTCCCTTGGTTAACATGTTACTATCCGATCGATAAAAACATATTTCGAAGTGAACAGATACATAATTAATATTTATCACTAATCGCAATTAGTCGTATTGAAGCATTTTTCCTCATTTCTTTCTGTTTATTTTCTTCATATTTTCCGACCGTCAAACTTAGAGAAAGTGCTAGTGTTAAAAGGGTGTCAACCAGACTTAGGGTTAGTCGTAGGGTTAAGGGAGTGTTGCTGTTTTTATTCCGTCCACGAGTGAAACGGCTTTAATCTTTAGTTATTTCCTCGGCCTTTTCTGTATTGCTTCATCTTCATCGAAGACAAAAAAAGATTGATGCTGAACTCTTCAGCGGAATAATCGCAGGTTGCATGTGCCAATTTGAGGCCTTGGGGGTTATTCAAGCGTTGTACTGTGGACAGTTTGATTTAGTTTGATTTTTCGAGGGGGGGGGGGCCTATATTGAGGTTTGACCCAAGGATGTTTTCCGCCAGATGTTGAGGATTCCCCCTTCTTTTTCCCCCTTTTTCCCCTTTTTTCCCTTTTTTCTTTTTTCTTTCCCTTTTTCTTTTCCCTTTTTGGATTGCACCAGACTTGATTCTTGTGGGGGCGCATCACAGCTACCGCATATTACCGAGTTGTTTAAGCTGTCTTTTGAATTTATTTTCCTTTTTTAAGTGATTTCAACTAGGTCAATCCTCTGTAGGGTATTGTCAGTTGTTGAGGTCAATATCTTAGGTTGTTTAGCTACCCTGGTGAATAGCCTTGCAAGTACATTGCTAGGTAGCAAAACACGTGTAGGAAACAATAACATTACAAAATAAATAAATAATTAAAAAAACGCTTTTTCGTTGTGATAAACCCTCTCTGGAAACAATATATTGGTAAAGTCTCCAAATATATATATATATATATATATATATATATATATATATATATATATATATATATATATATATATTTGTGTGTGTGTATGTGCGTGTGTATGTATTATATAAAAATTCATAATATATGCTACTTTATATTATACAAACTGTGATATTCATATTTTACATAAAAACTTTCATAAACTTTTCATTTAACTTAGGGGAAAATACTTTGAGTTATTGGAGGGATGAAAATTACATGGGTTATCGATCTTACACCATTTCTAGCTGTGAAAATAATCAACCCAACATATTTTCTTATTATTTTCATGTTATATTGCTTTGAATCGAAAACATAATATCCCCAGATTCGTCCCGCATCACTACAAGAATATATCACACCGAACTCGATTTTTAAAATCCACTATCTAATGTACAGCTATATGTATGTCCTTAAAACTATAACTGAAACCTTTACGAAGCCAAACGCCATTTTCAAAACCTGACAGTGAAAATGTGGGATAGATAGAGATAAAACTAAAAAAATATCTGAATCGTTGGGTAACCCGTTAAGCAAACGTTGGATTGTTTCAATGATGAAAAAGCGAGTTGTCAAAGCCAGTTAGATTTTTTAAATAGAAAACATAACTATAAAATCTAAAATTAGTCTTTCTATTCATTATATACCCGCTCTGGTTTTCTTTTCGCCACAGTTGTGCATTAAATAGTATTAATATTTGTGGTTTTATTCCCCATTGTTTAGAATGGACTATTCCAATCTTCTGTTTTATAGTAAGTCTTCTTACTGTTGTCTTTTAATAAACAGAGAGATAGATAAAGAGATGTTTATTGTACTAATGAGTCACACGCTTATTAAGGCCAAAGGCCACACGAGGACCAAGATTAATTAGTTTGTCAGGTGAATTGGATTGGAGACGATGGGTAGAATTTGATTATTTAAGATGACGGCTTGACAAGATGTGTTACCACTTGAGTTGACAACGACCATGGTGTAGTCAGCTGGTAAGTAGCCTCATTGTATTGAGTTCCAAAGATGGGTAATACTTTTAAAGAAAATTTGATCATGGAATTTCCGTTTACTTTTAGGTACACAGAGGAAGAAAGGAAAATGATTTACAGTTGTTGTAGCTAGATTAGTTTATGTTGTGAATGTTTTACAGGGGCAGCGATCGGCGCTCAGTCGAGCATGGACTATGAAAATAAGGATAGAGTAGAGAAAGAGTAGCAGCGTTTCTTTTGTGAGAAAGAGGCTGTAGTGAACAGAAGGATACCCCCGATTCAATTTCGAAGTTGATTTTGTATTCTATCAAGACAGAAAATGGTGCTCTGGTCAAGGCACCTCCCCAGATGTGGCAACAGCACTCCATCTTAGAACGTATTTGACTCTTATAAAGGTATAGGATTGCGGTAGAATGATCCAACCTGATGTTATGTAAATCTTCCACACTTCCGGTCTGGAGTGAACGTAAGTCCTAGAAGCTTATCAAGCAAAGAGGCATTCCTGTTAGCTGGGGAAAACTAAGGACTCGAGCGTTGGCGGTGAAAAGAGAGAAGCTTGATTTTAGATGTATTAAAAGTAACCACCCACTTTTTCTCCATTGAACCACGTGATCCAGTTCGTAAGAGATAATTAAAAAGATTTTGATCATTAATACTCTACGAGGGGCTGCCATAGATATAGATAGAGAGAGTGGGGTAATGGAAGCGATAATAGTAGACAATGTATAATCAAATATAGTGATTTGGTGAGTAAATTGCAAATTACTGTTAAAGAGATACATGAAAATGGATTTCTTTTTAACATAACGTCATTCTAAATTTAATGAGTATTTTAACCTGTATTTTCTATGATTTAAACAGAGAAAAAGCATTAGGAAAACAAACGTTGATTATCGCAGCTTTAGTTTAATAATAGATTGTCATAGAAGTTATGTTCAATGTCATATTCAGTCGATCACCTGCCATGACTGTGTGAATCTGCAATTGTAACACACTGTATACAGGGTGTTTGGGACACATTTGACATTTTTGGGAAAGGATAGAAAAACGGCATAGCCGATAATTAATGTATTCTCAATATTCTAAGTGCATCTATTAGAAGATATTTGCTGAATACAGTTCACTTGAAGAAGTCGCCACGGCCTCCAGGCGGAACTTGAATCTGAAACACACGGCATTTCCGGTAGCGTCCGAGAGACGCCCGAGCACCAGTTTGATCCTGGCAATTAGCTTGTCTTTGGTGTGCAGGCGGTACGGTCGTGATTTTTTTTTAATTGCGCCTCACTCATACTAGTCGATGTGGTTGCGATCGTGCGAATGAAATGAAGTCGTAGTATTAATCTGAAAGTCGCTTCTGGATTTCCCGGGTTCGGGTGTCACACACAGCTTAGTATCGCCGCCACTTTCTCTATCCAGCGCTTGATAGTGGACAGTGTCTCACTATAACCATCTGACTTGAGTGTGCGTTTATTTTCGTATATATGGAGCGGCATGACTTGGCTTTCAATGGAAACACAAAAAAAGACCATCATAGGTTATGTGAACTTGGTTTTCATGACACGCTGGACTTCGTGCGGATCGTAGACTAGCTACATCTTATTTTCTCCATCGTACAACTAGTTCTGAGAGGAACTAGCACATTCCCAGCTCGACTGGGTGTTTGATCTTGATGAGTTTCTTTAGATTTCGTTAAGCAGTTCTCTTGGGCCTTGGCAGTGAGTACTTGTCCCGTGTGATTCATGTATGAGAAGAAGCGGAATCCTCGGTCAGCGCTTTATTTATAGTCGACGCTCAAATGCCCATTTCCGCATTGCCTTACCTGTATCTTGCCGCACTCTTTTTGCAGCTTTTCGACGAATTCCTATGTGCAGAAACAGTCAGCATAGCTACTATGATACTTCATGCTAGTCACTCTTTCCATATCTCCGTCCCCAGCTCACATATCGCGGCCTCAACGTATTCAAGGAGGACTGAGTTACAGTTGCAGTTAAGATGTCCATTTTCATGATACAGACAACTGTCTTCCAATTTATTGGTGTTTCTAGTCGTCCATCGTCTTCAGCTCTGAAACTAACCAATCGTACACCGAAACAGCTTATCTTGCACAAGCTTATCAAAGCAAGTGGCGATTAAATACTTTAAATGATTCTGAAATGAAAGAATTTAAAAAATTATAAAATGCGTCTGGAACACTCTGTATATGATATTGTTTTAAACGATTTGCTGATACAAACAAATCCAACGTCGTTAAATATCCACCGTTTTTGTGAACTGTTAACTCAAATCGCGCCAGTGCATGCCAGTCTTTATTCCTCCGCCCCACTAGACAAGTGAACAGCCGTAAGTTTAGCCTAAGCTTACTTTTTAGTTTTGTTACGCACAATGTGTTCGACAGGATGTCTGCGATTGTGAATACACGGCTTCGTTTGTTTGCCCATAGGGGTTGCCCCGTCACTCACCAGAGGAGTTTGACTTCACCTCCACAACAAAACATGAAATAAAATGAGTATTCGGACTACAATTGTCATGTTGGTTATTATTTTCACAACATTTCTGTCGAAGTAACTTCCAATCTTCCTTAACGTCATCTTTCTGTCGAACTCAGGAACCTAAACAGAGTTTTGAACTAAACTCTTTATTTAATCCACGGAAGAATATTGTACTTGTTCCGTCAGCTATGAAGACATTGCGCAACGGATAAAGGCGTCGATTAACACAATATTAGAGTCGATTGGGGCTGGATGCTTCAACTCTTACTACAGGCAATAATAACTCAGAAGAATATAATAATGAATTAACACTTCTACCCAGCCATGGCTGACGGAATATTCGAAGTTGCACTCGAAAAAGGTCGACCGAAATGTGAAAATAACAACCAAGATGAGAATAGTATTTAGATTCATCCAAATAATCAAAATTATCAATCCTCATCTAAAACAAATCCGAAAAAATCCATTTAGCAGAGAACTCGTATAGCCAGGTTTGAATTATAATGTTTTTTTTAGAAAAGCCATGTTATGATAGCGTAAGCAGTTAATCACTCAAAGAGTGTCTGACTATCGAGCTGGAATCAAACTGTGATATCTCTTCTGCATACGGCATAATCACGTTGATAAACCGCTTTTCGTTAGATTATTGAAGTTAAGAGACGTTTAGCCTGGTCAGTTCCAGATGTAGAACAAAATGGGAATTCCAGCGGCTTTATGTGGGAGAACAACGAAACTTCCCTGCAAAAACATCCGCCTTATGGGGGGTCGTTTGTGTATTCAGCATCCCCTAGAAACTACTTCCGTAATGCGGACGAGGGAGGATGCCGGTTCAATCAGCCAATGGGCGTGAATATGGCAGCGATACACAACATTAATCTCATTTTTCATCGGTACGAGGAGAAATCCTTTTCAACTAGTATAATTTTTTTTTCTTTTTGGCCTATAAAGTGCCTCTTTTTAGAGAGCCGGATGTCTCTTCAATTAAAAACAGACCTCATCGGGAGGCACGTAAATAATGACAATAAAATTAAAGCATTTATTTTGAACATCAGAATGCTAGATGCGTTCTCGAATCTTAATTAGAGGACTTATCTGTGTGTCGGTATATCACGTTCCAGTTAGAAATATTATTTGCATCGCTAAACGCGCTATGGAATGGATATATCTATATGGTCAGGTAGCCACACTTATGTTCAAAATAGCATTTTCATTCCGAAATTCGTCGACTCGATAGACGCTTTTTATTTGAAATGTGTCCAAGCGACTCTTTAAGTGACTCTGTCCGTCGTTATATCTGTAATACTTAAGATTTAAATAACAGTAGTAGTAGCAGTAGTAGATGATCATGCTCTTACCCTACAATTGAACAATTCAAAATTCTTCGTATCGCCCGCACCGAGGATTGAACTTGCAACCTTCAACCTTCAGATGACTGTCACTTAGAACTGAATTTTACTTAGTACTATATCCACTGCCCACGGGTCCTTGCGGATTAGCGAATTACTGAAGACTTCTTCCCAGTCATGGCAGATGGAACGAGAGCATGCTACCCCCGTGGATTTAATAATGGGTTCCGTTCGAAATTCCCCGACAGAAAGATTCTGGAGTTCGGCAAGGTACACCTGAAGAAGGTCGGAGATTACATCGGCCGAAACGTTGTGATAAAAACACCCAAGATGAGATCAGTAGTCCGAATATACCAAATTATACAGACATCCTGTAGAGATTAACACTTGTAGTAGTAGTAGTAGTAGTAGTAGTAGTAGTAGTAGTAGTATCAACATTCTATTGAAAATAAAAGAAAATAAATGTCGGCTGGTCTGAGTGAATATGAGATCTAAAAAACGAAGAAACCAACAACTGGCCATTGTGCGCCACTGACGTTTTTATATCGTTTTTATTACTGAACAAACTGCCCCTGTTCGTTGTGAGCAACCCTCAGTTCGCAAGAAGGGAGACCCGAAAAAGATCTATGGTGAGGACCCGATAATAGAAAGAATAAAAGCCAGTAGATTTAATAGGGGTAAATCGACGATTGTGTTATTAATACCCGTTGGAACGTACTACATTTATGTGCGTCTTCGAATATGTACGGGGTGGGGGTTAGAGGGGGGACTCCATCCGTCCGTTCGTCGGTCGAATCCCATTTCAGTTTAGCATTTTCATCGCTAAACGCGCAGATTGAAGGCACGTATCTTATTTTAAATCCTGGAAAACGTCTCTGTAAAAAGCTCTATTTCGCTCTGGTTTGGAATAACATTTTTGTAGGTCTGTCACACAGAAATCTGAAATAGCATTTACATTGGTCTGACACGTTTAAGTTATAAATAGCATTTTCGTCGCTATTTCACGCTTCGCTTTGATGTTGCATTTTCGTCGCTCTGTCATGCTAAAGTAACAAATACCATTTTCGTCAGTGTTTCACACTTAAGTCTGAAATAGCAAGTTTATATACGTCTACAATAAATCTATGTCTGTCCATCACACTTAAAATTGGAATAAAATGTTTATTGTACATTTAGCGCATATTGAATGGACGCATGTTTACACTGGATTTTTCTCGTCTTTCTGTGTATTTGCTGTTGGTTTGTCAAGGGTGACAAAGGTTTCAATTGTTTTGCCATCGATAAAGTAGCTAATAAATGTCAGACGGCCGACCATTGCAGGCCGAGGATTTATAGATGACCGTTCAGTTGTTCACACTCGCAGGCGAACACCATAAATCAAATGCGACTGATCTCACCTGTTGTACGAGACTTGATCCCTGTTAGTACAGCATCGCATATCGCAAATTATCACAAAGAAACTTCACCTTCGATTACTCCCGGTGGGAGGTGCGAAGCAATTCTAGACACGAATCGCCACGGTTCGTGTACACTTAGAACATTTTCGTGTATAATACTAACTTTTAACAGCATTCTCAAGTCTACAATTCAGGGGTGCGCATTTAAACCTTACATGCCATGTACTATTTTCTATCTTTCGGACAAGATAATATGACGATATATGTTCCTGCCAGTATCATTCTGATAGTATTACGCTGTTATGTTGTATTTCGCGCAAGAACTTCTCATCTGTAGGACACGTGCCACAACATTGTTTCCCTGAGAGCTACAATATGGCCCTCTCCAAATCTAATGTGAATAAACACTTGCCATAACCCGTTTTTATAAGTCACGTTTTATTATTTCCATTCTATTAGTTTCAATCCTCTAATAATATTCATTATCATTCAAATGTCAATCAAAGCACGAGTAGCATATTAGATTTATTAGGTCATCCATAAATTGTGTCCGGATTTCAATACTGATATCTAATAGAAGTTTAATATCGAATGCAACTACATACTATTTATACGAAGAATGGTTTACAAAATTATGAAATAGAAATTTCTCACTTGAAGATGAAGACCGATCAGGGAGGTCAGCTAAGTTTGATAAAGAACTCCTTTTACAATTTGGAAATGTTTCTTAGCTTAGAAAATTGGTGGCTCATTAATTTGTGTGCAGGACTAAACTTGCTATTTACAGTGACTTTCAGACGATTGAGGAATGCCGATTTACTTAGATTAGAAATAGTTCCAACTTATTGTAAATGACGATGAACAGTTGTATGATTTGAGGACAACTCCATTGACAATTCCTCAACTGGTACTGCAGTGATGCCACAAAGAATTCTTCATCAAACTGAAATGGACCTTGTAATCCATCTGTATCTTCAAGGGCGACATTTTTAGTTCTGGATTCTATAAACCATCTTTTGCACGTTCTTTCATTCAGGCATTCATATCCAAAAGCTGAATAAATACTTGGAGTCTACAAATGTTTCTCACATTTTCGTTAAAATACAGCTGTGTACATCTTCAAATGACTAAAACAACCAACCAGTCACTTGCTTTTTATCGAAGTGAAAAGTGCAATATCTGTTCTGTTGCTGAACTTCATCTTTTCTATCCTTGGTCAGTGAATGAGAACGAGTTGTGTCTCAATTAAGAGTGCCCCTTTTTTGTGAGTTGATTTTCCCCACATTATAAATCGACCGTACGTCTAACTCTCTCCTCGTCCGGAAGCAACTAAATAGAGACATTCCCCTTCGGATACGTAACCGCTGGGTTCTAATCATACTCAATAACTCGATCTAAGACTCAATTAATGTGTAACATGACTAGCAAACATTTCGTTTTGAAATCTATCAATTAATAATATATATTGTTTTACTTGTGTTCACCTCAAACAAGGTACATTGACACCGAAGCGTAAGGGACTACTGTGATAAGTGCCAGATTTATAGGAGAAATCTGGTTTAAGCTGCAAGATATTTGTCTACATTAAATTTAAATTTATGCATGTTGGTACGGTTGGGGAAACAGGGAGCACGAATAGAATTACAAATGAAAATTGTCTGAGGAAAGGAGTTATTAGAGTAAGAAATCGTCCGGCATCTTAAGACGTCTACAGTAAAGGGGTAGGAATGGCTTCTAGTCGGTGAGGGAGCACAAGTCCACTATGTTCATCGAAGCACATTCTGTAGAAGTACTTGTATAACAAGCACAGGAATGCTACAGCACGGCGGTGCAACAGGAGTTGGAGTTCAACAGATCGACAGCTTGGCAGACTACTAGGTTACAAATTTATTTGTTGCACCCTGTCTACGGATGAGAGACTATCGGTTAGTACACCAGCCCATATGTGGCAACAATACTCAATGCACGGGCATATCATGGCTTTATGTAGATATAGGATTCTGGCAGATATGAGAATTTTTATAATGCTCTTGATTTTCAGAGGGGCGATAAACGCTCTTATCTATTAAGTTAGATATTTCATGTCAATTGTGGCTAATAACTTGATATACAAATAACACTAAAACTATATCACATATTAATGTTTAGAATTAAAGTAAGTTCATCCCGTACTTCCATCAGACGCGGCCGTATACCTTTCTTTGTAATAAGCGGTCTGAAACAATCGGGACACTGTGTACGCGCTTACAACCCGTCACACAATAAACGAACACAAGTGGCAACCAAATATGAAAGAAAGGGCCAGTCGAATTTTTATAGTTTAGCGCAAGTTGCAATCAACACCGGTCTCTATCTAAAAGTCAAAAACTCGATAGAGGTGTCAATGATCGGTGCCTCCCTCTCTTTCTCTCTGTCTTCCTTCTACTCCTCCTCCTTCTTTCTCTCTCTCTCTCTCTCTCTTTCTCTATCTCTCTCTACATTTTGATGATTAAAGGCCTCTGAAAGGTTAACATCGAACTTCTTGGCCGAATTCGGGCGAAGAAGAATACCTGCTCTGGGCATCTGACATCATTTCATTGACGTTTCATTTACATGTGAATGTCCGTGATTGGCCTTTTGCTAGCGATCTCCGCGGTCAGAGGTGAAGGCGGCCCGTATTTGTTTCGCGGACCGCTCCCAAATAGCCGGCCATTGTTGAACCGATGCCCTTGGCTCGCACTTTGAAACGACGTGAATAATTCCTTCGCGAAAGCTTTAAATGCTTGCCATGTCGATTCGATCGCACAAGTTAACTTTCAATCTTCCTCAGTTGTTTCACTCCCGCCATTACAATCTCTTTCCCGACAGCGTTCCTGAAAGACGGGCAATTTGCCCTCGGCTGCCATCTTCTCAGCGGTTTCCATTTTTATCTTCCATGCGTTTTAAATTTATTCTTTTGTTCGAAAAGTCCAACAGATAAACTCTTTTCCGCGCAGTTACTTAAAGACAGTCATAAATGTAAAGCCAGGCATCATCTGTGTTATTCTAACAGATAGTTGATGTGTGTCTGTAACTAAAATTACGTTGTATCTCTCAAATACATCATGAAATAATTATAATGATAACAATATGGCAAAAAATATGACTCGACACTATTATTCTAAGTGTATTCCTCTAAATGTTATAGGCGGTCAAATTCTAACTTAGAACTGATTTCGTATTGGGAAATTAAAGTTAAAAGTCAAGACCACGGTGATGGAAACAGTTTTGCTTTTGGTGAGAACTCATGCCCATCGTAGGACCTCATTTTTATTTCAAATTTGAGATATGAATCTGATGTCCGTGATAATAGTAACCACAATGCAAAAGTCAACCTGATCAGATAAATAGTTGTTGAGTTATCACCGTTTCTAGGGTATAGCTCCGAGAATACCTCTTACAATAGGAAGAAGTAAGGCCCAGATAAGACTTTGGCCCATCCTTGCGTTATGTGGTCGCATGACTGACTTCTGTTCTTGTTCTAACATTTTATTTAGTTTTTTTTCCACTACATACTACAGGATGGTCCTTAGAAAAGCGAGAAATTTGTCAAACGATAATTTATTTTTACAAAGAATAACTTTTATAAAGTATTTCAAAGACTAATATTATAATACACTTACAAATGCTCAAAATGTCATCTGTACAAATTGAGGAAGTGAATAAGCCAGACGCAATAAATTTAAACAAAATAACATTGAAAGAATAAATTTTACACCTCACATTTCTTTAGCGACCACCTTGTATATTCATAATTATTGTTAAAAAAATATTGTAGCAATATAGTGAACCGATTTTTCGATCCCAGCAGATAATCCGGACAACGTTCATTTAGATAAACACATGGATTCTTGTTGTGTAAATGACACGTAAGAGTAGTTCGTTCTCTCTCTTGTTCGCTGTTGTTAACAACCGTTGTACGTTTGACGTGATGCGTGTTGATTTCCGCTTTCTTTCTTATGAAATAATGGCAACGAAAAATCATTGAGGTGTAACAACTCTTTGTGTGTTTACCTTCTCGCGCTCTCGGGAATTCTAACGCGTCTGCTCAGTCATTTTTGTAGGCCAAAGTGATCAACCTCTTGGGAGCTGGCTTTTTAATATCCACCTTCTGATATTGTGTCACATCTTCCCGTGGTGTCAGTGTTGTTATTTATCTCCTCCCGACAAAATTACTTACGCAAACGCTTTCTCTTAGCTTTTGAAAATCAATCATGCTGTCTGCATTTAATTCGTCTTTCTGAAGTCGGTTTGTTTCCCGTACATGCAAATATGGTGTCCACGCATGCAAACTACTTCCAACCATCAAGAATCCAGAATTATTAGCACGAGTTTTTCTCTATAGTAAATTGTCGCCCGACACGAAAAACACATGATACGGTTTGAAGCCAGTAAGTTTTCGTTTCTATTTTTAATAAATATTATAATTTCTACTCAATAGAAAATAACAAATGTAAGCGTCACATTCAAGTTTTGAAAACTAAACATAAACAATAATCTTTCACACAAAATTGTAAAATTATAATTTTTATAAATGACAATATTTTCATACGTGTTGTTTGCGATGTGTTTATCACGTGGTTGAAGCTGTTCCAACAGTGGAAGGCACCCTCGCTGCATTTGGTAGTATCATCGTAGTTGGTATGCTTACACATTGTTCTTAGGTTTGACTTTAAGGGACATTCGATGGTGAGGCCTAAATTTAGGAATATTGGCGACTGTGGCGTCACTGCTTACTCTATTACTCAGAGGTCAACTCTGACGTGCAGTGGTAGTATCTATTAGTGTCCATTCTATTGGTCAAATAGAATATATTCTAAACACGCCGCTTACCTTCTTTGGACTTCCTTAGGCGAGGGTTTCCCTTCTTAACTTTCATCTATCTACCCAACGCTTTCTTCTTTTTTTTACAACATTTATTCACCCCAAATAAATCACATTGCTATTGAGACGTAAGGGGCTACTGTGAATTAGGGGTCATACCTACAGGGACTTTTAGAGGGGAGTTGTGCAGCGAGATGTTTGTTCATGTTACATTTAAATGTCTGCATGTTGGTACAGTTAAGGAAACCGGGAGGAGGAAGGGAATTCAAAAGGCTAACAGTTCGATGAAAGAAGCTATTAGAGTAGAAAGCCTCCAGGTACTTGAGGACCTCAAAGGTGAAGGGGTGGCATTTTGCTGATTGTCGGGTTGCCGGGGGTATTTACATCGAGGAGCACCAGTACTGCAAGTTCGTTGGAGCACATTTTATTGAAGTACTTGTAAAACAAGCACAGCGATCAAACATTGCGGTGGGGAGAAAATTGTTAGAGCTTCGTTGCCCTATTCAAGTAGAGGCTCTTTTTCGACAATGTCTAATAGGGAGAGACTAGTGGTTGATGCACCAGCTCATATGTGACAACAATACTCCATGCATGGGTGAATGGTGGCTTTGTAGAAATATAGGGTACTAGCAGATCTAAGAGGTTTCTAGCACGATAAAAGGATCTCATGTTCTTTGCAGTAGCTTTGGCAATATATTCCATGTATTTGTTTCAATTCATGTTGCCTGTGAATGTTAGGCCGGTGGGTTTGAATGATTGACTGGTAGGGTGCTATTAGCTATGGCAATCGGTGATTAAAAAGGTTTCTGATAATTGTCTTTGTCTTAGTAGCATTAAATGTTACCATCCATTTACGTCCCCATTCCACATCACACTGGAAGTATCCTTGGATATATTTGGGTTCGTTTTCTTTACATGTTAAGAATAGAGCGTAGTGTCATCAGCAAATATACCCATCTTGGACACAATTGCACCAAGAAAGTCGTTAATCAATATCATGAATAATAAAAGTCCAAGGATCGAACCCTGAAGCACACCTGCATTAATTTCATGTTTCGATGAACGGTCATCGAGGTCAACCTGGATCTTTCTTTTGGCTAAGAAGAATCTGCTTATATTAAATATTTATCTAGTAATACCGTACGAATAAATTTCCATGGGAAGACCTTAATGCCAGACCTTGTCAAAGGCTTTGAATATACCCAGCGCTACCATCTTAGCTTAACCTGCTTTTCCCAATCTATAGTATATACGTTCAGAAATAATTGTTAGGATATACGCAGTAGAACTCACTTGCCTAAATCTATACTGTTGGTTAGAAAGACGTTAAGCATTAACGAGGTGGTGGACAATCGCTAGATTAATTAACGGCTCGAAGATTTTAGCGCAAAGCGGAAGGAGACTAATTGGGCGATAGTTTTGAAGGTCAGTTCTTTCACCAAAATTCTTCAACACTGATATCAAAGAGGCCCTTTTTTCATCTGTCAGGGAAGCAAGATTCGACAAGGCATTTGTTGTAGAGTTTGGAGAGGACAGAGGACAGCTCAGTAAAGCATTTCTTTGTTAATATAGCAAGGATAATATCTGACCCACATGCTTTGAAGGTGTCTATGTTTTTTAATGATATGGCGTAAATGGAAAGGGGTGATGCTCAGATTATTGATTGTGACTTCTGTGAGAAATTAGGGAGGGAGTGGTTTGTGGAGTCAAATGCGGAGTTCGGGGCAAACAGCTTTGTAAGCAGTTCAGTCTTCTCAGTTGCCGTGCATGCGACATCATGATTGTTGGGTAGCGGGGGAATTGCTGATTGTCCATTATACACCACACTATTATAGATGAAACAAAATTGTATCCAACAATAAGGCCCAAATTTAGGAGCGTTGAGGAGTATGGAGTCAAACCTTAGTTATCACTACTCTCGGGTCTATCCTGACTCCGACTGGCCGAGTGGTAATACCCTGGGTTAAATAGAAACTAAAAGAAACTTATCGATTTTAGGTCATTTCCATTACTTTACCCCCCCTTATTTCAAGAGAGAAATTCATCTTATATACCCATAGTCAAAACTAAGTGACTAATTTCACAAAGACATAACACCCTAAACATGCGAGAAAAAACAAAAATATGTCAGCTAATATTTAAAGCTCTCAAGATATTATATATATATATATATATATATATATATATATATATATATATATATATATATATATATATATGTTTTACATGAAAATTATCAAGATCTGCTTTTAAAAAGTATTTTAATGTGTAAAATCAGGGTGTTATATGTTTGTAAATATGGTCACTGAATTTCGACTATTGTATAACACGACGTATTTCGCCTTGAAATGATGAACAGTGACCTAAAAGGTTTATTTTTAATTAAATAAAATACTTAATCTATTTATAAATTAATACGGAATATTTCATTAAAATCGAATAATTCTATGATATTTCGTTGATTTTAATTTAAAATCAGGGTTATTAACTTTGTAGTTAAAAAAACAAACACATTACTTTTATTGCCTGCCCCTATATTGAATATTAACACATACACGTGAATATAGGTTGCTCATTCACAACAAAGTTATGCCTGTGTCTAAGACAAAAGTTTGTGTTGATTATAAAGAAAGAATTTGTCTCTACACATGTAAATTTGCTGGTCAGTTCTTTCACCCACCGATGCAAACAAATTTCAACTATAAAAATCCAGAAAACGTTTTTGATCTATCTTATTTGCAACGTTATCAATTACTCAATCATCCCAACTGTCCTGAGTATGAAACTAGTTTTAATCCAGCGATGAGGCCCCAATTTGGGAGCGTTGGGGAGTGTGGAGTAAAACTTTTGTTATCACTACTCTCGGGTCCACCATGACTCAGAGTGGTAGTACCCGTGCGTTACATAGAAAGTAAAAAAAAAACATGAATTATAGACAGAAACTTGAACATGTAATGGAGAAACAAAAGAAGAAAAATTCTCAGAGTACTAACGCCTATTATGTTTGGGAAAATAACTGGCTGACTTTGTTGGTTGTATGTCCCCACAACACACTCACCTTTGTTTAGTAGTAGATTAAAATGTTGATTCATCCAGTACTCACATTATTTCATGTGATTAATTTTGCATTAATAGTTATTAAATTTGATGATTTTATCAGTGGAACCGTAAACGGCCGGTGATTCCTCCACAAGATCCTCAACAATAAGGCATGGACGATTAAGCCATTTCTCATACCAGCTGGGGGTTCGGCTAGGAATCATTCTGGCAACCTAGACTCTGTATTCAGCCATAATACACTTCTTGTCGAGATTAGGTATGGTTCGGGTAGATCCATAGGTTAATTTTCCCAGATATTACCACCTTTATTAAAAGGTGGTAGAGGTGGGGGTATTTCGCATCGCTTAAAGGGCCCCTACCGGGAAACGATAGGGGGTCCGTTCTCGTCTATTTTCCTAAATGCTCTTTCAAAAGAACTGCTTATCATTCCATGTCAAACTTACTTCATGTCTATACTTGTTTCAATAGAAAACATGCAAATGGTGGTTAGGCCTAAACCTGGGACTGTCTTTCAAACCATAGTAAAATATCTGGCGAATAACGCTCGGAGAGTGTCAGCTAAGCTCGACATCTAACAGACTAGTGTTTCTCAACAACCTCGCCAAGAAGAAATAACTTATCAAAATACTGCCAAACTTAGTGACGTACTCGAGTATCGTCTTTGAAAATCAGTCCCACGGTTAGTTTGTAGCTGTCGGGTTGAGGTGTGATTTTGTTCGGTTCTAGAATATCCATTGTCCCAGGTGTTGGCCTTTCTCTGAGAAGACGTTAGTTCATAGCTAATCGTCTGAAACGCCCGTACCGGGGAATGCCAACAGGGATTCGCATGCATTTTTGGTTGACTAGAGTGCATTTATTTGGCTGGCTTTTCAAAACCTCACCTGACCTTGTGTCTAACCTCCTGCAGAGGAAGTAAAGCAACACTCTAGTATCGTTTGCTTTACTTTTTACCACATTTTTCCTCGCCATTTTCTAAAGTTCGTACTAAGTTCCTTGGTAAATTTAGAATCTGTGTTTTTCTTTGTTTTTGCCGAAAGTGTGGGAGAGAGACAACTCGAGAATCAGGACCGGCTGACCCATCGTAATTTGTGTTTTTCTCTATAAATGATGGTCAGTGAAAATGGGAGTGATTGTAAAACGTGTCCAGCTGCTGTGTGTCAGGAATTCAAAACCTCTCAGAACGAATGACAAATAAAAACTAAATTAAAAGAGACGGCAGATGAGAGTCGAAGGACGATTGCGGAGACATCGAAACGTGTGAGCGCATAAAATCCACCTGGCGGGTGTAATATAGTTACACGCATGTCAAAAATCACTCTTCATCACATAAACGAATAAATGAATTGATCTAATAAGACAGGGAAAGTTTGCGTGGTGGGGTGACGTCATATTCGTCTTATTTTAATCTATGTATCAATGAAACTATCAGATAAGATGTCGTGTGTGAGTGTGTGTGTGTGTGTGTCTTTTCGCCTATGCGTAACTATTAATTATTATTTTTTTTAACTTTTGATCCAATATTTATTGAAATCAAAAAATAAATAAAAGGGGAAAATTATGTTCGAAATCTCGTATAAGTTCCCGAGTTAGACATAAAATTTCCAAAGTTAGCAACGATGCACATGAGGAAGTTAGGGAAATTAGATCGGTCGAAACGTTGTGAAAATAGGAGCCAAAAGTGCGAATAATCCAGATAATAAAAATTATCAATCCTCAACTTCAGAGATCCGAAAGAATTTTTTAAAATCACATTTATTTTTTTAACATGACTTTATTTTGAATTTATTTTTGATGCCCTCCTCCCGGCAATATGTCTCCACCCGGCAATATGTCTCCACTCGGCCAAAGCCGAGAAAATACAGCCAGTCGGAATTTTAAAATGTGATTAAATAATTTAAATGTTTTTCATCGTAAAATTTGACAACAAAAAATCATAATTTTAAACCTAAAATAGCAACGGATAGTCTTAAAATACGTCAATGAAATGTGCACGGTTTGCCACAAAAATGCTATTTCAAACTGATAGACGAAAAAAAATTGTTCAACCTAAATATGAGAGACCAACGAAAATGATATTTTTAACTTTAACGCGACAGAGCGCTGGACACACATAGATCGTCTTATAGAGATATATAAACGCATCTCTAAGTTCTATTTCAAACTTGAGCCTTATAGACATATACACATACACTGTAATGCATATGCGCATACGCAATCACACACTCACACACATATATACGCTCAAAAGCACTTACATCTACACTTATGTACCCACATGCACACTCACATACACAAAATTTCAATTATCTACTAGATACCATCGTTGAGTGTCTTCGGTCTCCCTGTACAAGGGTTTGTCAGTATCACCTGACGTGAAGATAATTCACCCTACAAGTAAACCCTGACCAAATATTTAAAATCACATAGTATTCAAAGCCCTAATAAGATCCCCTTAATACGGCTATACACCGGCTCATTAGAAGAATGGGGCATCTTCTGCAAGTAATGTTACCTCAAGTAACACTACTTAGCTGGATACTCGACCAGACTATACATATTCTTGTCCTTGAATCCGGTTAGACTCATAGACAACAATACGTATATACTATAACATAATAAACTGGGCAATTAATGTTCTTCACTTCATTACTAACTTCACGTTAGACAGGGAAAGGAAAACTTTAATGGAATATCTATGTATCTCATATAGATATCAAGTGAAAACCTTCGGAAGGGGCGTCTTGAAGTAAAATGAAACAAAAAGAAAGGCATACATACTACTACACACTAATTGTCACACACCGACTGGTACAAATACATCAAAATGCATACATACAGGTTCATACATACCTATACTTATTCATATATATATATATATATATATATATATATATAAAGATAGATGAAAGAAGAGTAATAAACATGCACTAATGTCAAGATTTATTTCAAACTTCAATTGTTTAATGCAAGCTATATTCTGTAATAAAAGTATGTTTATTATCTTTCCTTAAGCCAAGGCTTTTCAAAGATCGAAATCTTATCATCAGAGGAATTATATAGATAGATAAGTTTTTCGTGAAGGCAGCATGAAAAAGCGTTCAAAAATGAAGTAACTCCAATAGTGAGATGTTGAGTTCAAATCGGAATTAATATGAGAAATCGGGCCATTTTAAAAATACTTCCTGGGCCGGAGCTGAGTTGTATACAGAAAAACTGTTCTTCTCCATCTAAATCTACTTTCATTGGACGACACCTTATCAACGGACAATTACCAACTGGACAAACCGTAATCTTTTTTACACAAACTTTTTTTCACTCTCCATTTCTAAATATTTTTTTCAAATGTTTATTTTTGGCTTTTCCACTGCCAACTTATCTATCTATATAATTCCTCTTTGAAAAGCCTTGGCTTAAGGAAAGAGTAATACACATAATTTTATTACAGAATATACCTTGCATTTAAAAATTGAAGTTTGAAATAAATCTGGACATTAGTACATGTTTATCCCTCTTCTTTCATCTATCTTTATAATTGCTCTATCTCGTATATTGAGCTTATACCATTTCACTATAGGTTCTATCTACTAAAAGTTTACTTTTAGTTTCATATTTGATTCTATATATATAAATATATATATATATACTTTTTACCAGATTTACCATATATATATATATGTGTGTATGTATGTATGTATGTATGTATGTATGTATGTATGTATGTATGGTTCGGCAGCAAGTCGTTGTTTATCCAAGCTTCATTGAATACCACGGAGCTCTCTCTCTTTTCACAATCTTTCGTGTCAATCTCTCGACGCGGCAAGCAATTCCGCGGTTCTAAGATAGAGTATGGCACCAAGCGTTGTGTCGTAGGCCATTCCCCGAGCACTTAGAGCCATTTTGTATAGTTTTATTATTTCGATTATATATTTATTAATTTACATATGGCAATTAATAAATTGCGTTAAATATAATAAATTACTCATATATATATATATATATATACATATATATATATATATATATATATACTTATATACATATACTTATATATATACACTTATATACATATATATATATATATATATATATTCTTATATACATATAGATATACGTATATATATATACTTATATAAATGTATATACTAATATATATATATAAATATAGAGTATATATATATACTTATACATATATATACGTATATATATATATACTTATACACATACATATATGTGTATTAATATGCACTTTTATTTATGTACTAGACTATGCGTGACCCATTTCACTCTAAGAACTGTAATACGGTCAATGAAAACGAGAATGATTTAATTTTCAACCAAAAAATAAAAAACCCTTATCAAAATTCACAAAAAATCACAGAATGATCCGATCCTTATGACATGTACAGTTATTCTAAATTAAGATATGAATCGTATATTATACCCACTTTTATTCGAAGCACAAACTATGTTTGATTATACCCATAGTCGAAACTAAAATATCACCTATAAACACCGAATATTTTAAAAGACAACTAGTGTATGAAGCTCTCTTGTCATTTAATATTTTTTTACATTTCCGATTTTTAGTATCACTTTTTACCGAGAGCTCTCTTACAATTGTTGTTTCCATTAGCACCCATATCTAAACGTGATCATTTTTTAGAACATTGGTATAAGAATTATTTCGTCTGCGAAAAAGAGTAGGAGTTCAATCAATTTACAAGTTCTGTTTGTCCGCCACTGATATATATTAAAAATAATGCTCGCATAAAAACAAAGCATAACTCTCTTTACTTCTATGTTATCATTATGGAAGTAAAGGATCCTATTATATTGCAATCTAATTAAATATATTTTAAGCTTCTACAAACAAAAGATGCAAATTTGCTGAAAAGAGCGAGTTTCTCTTTCTTTGCCATAGTGACATTAAACACTATTAAAGAGTAGTTGAATCAAGATACAAAGCGAGGAGGTGAGAGTAATAGACAGAAATTTAGTAAGAAATAGTTTAGCTGGTAATGACAAACAGTGGCTTATTAAGACAATTAAAATAGATTGTTTTGGTTTCAAACTTAGCCCATTTAGATTTGTACTTTTAAGTAAAAATATATTAGTATGTGTTTTGTGTTATTGAAATATATAGGTAAAACGTTTTGGGGAAACAAACGTTGATAACCTCAGCTTTAGTATAAAAATAGATATTCATATTAATATACATATGTATGTCTATCCCCCTTTATGTATGCATATGTATCATAAGAGGTCCAAAAGGTGAAAATGTCCAGGTGTTCGGTTAGAAGAGACAAGATTAAGGCGGTAGGGTGGCGAGGTGGGTTTAACTTTGTGCGTGCCAATATTTTGGCATTCCATTTTCGACCGAGCCATAAGGTTGGCAAAAGAGTGGTCGCACAGAGATGTGTTACAGTGCATCGGAGCGCGAAGACCGACAGCGATGTGTCAATGGATCACCCTTAGTTACCCAGTCAATTTGCATTCTAAGAAGAAGGAGAAAGAAAAAGTAAAAGATTAATAATAAGAAAAGGAGGAGCATAATTTAAAGAAGAAAAAAAGAAGATACTAAAAGGGAAGAGGAGAGGAGCAGGTTAATAATCATAATAATAATAATAATAATAATAATAATAATAAGAAGAAGAAGAAGAAGAAGAAGAAGAAGAAGAAGAAGAAGGTATTGAATGTGGATGTTGACCCGGGGGTCGCCGAGGCGAGGAGACAGTGCCGACAATGTCTGCAAGTTACTGCTTTGGCGGGGTTGTACAGGGATAGAGTAGGACATCATCGCCCGGCCTCATTAGGCTGTGAGTTCAACTTCACAGATGATTTCCTCGACACTTTCGGAACGGAACAGTATATTTAGAAACATAAACAGTTCTTGCTTTCTAATTATGTAAATAAGCCGACTTGAAACCTCTGAAAAGGTTCTTGCGTGTGGAAGACATTAACACGTCGACGAACAGCCCCTACCAGCACAAACACACTCCGCCACTAATATTCCGCTACTTTCCTTTTCTTCGTTCTGTTTAAGAAGCGATCATGAAGCAATCTTTGCCGCTACATGATCTTTTTAACTCGTATACTCTCAAAAATCGAAACTGAGTGTAGACAAATTTCGAAAAGTTGACGTTTGTCTTCGTCCTATTGTAAATCATAATTTGAAGATTAATGACCTCCTCTATTGGAACTAATGAAAACTCTAATTTTCTTAATCATATACTACCTCTGAATTCAGTGTCACTAATGGGTTGGCTTTAACGGAGCTGAAAACGAAAAGATTACGAAATACCAAGGGCTTATGCACGACAGGAAACGAAATTGGAAACGAAATTAGTAATTATAAGAGCAAGCGGACTAATAAAAAGGGATTTCAAAAATTACCTAGCGAATATACCCGGTGAACCAAGTGCAAGAAAGATAAACACAACTTCACTTAAAAGAACATAGAATCTTCAAAAAAGATATCTCGGCTGAAGTATCTGAAATAGCTGTTGAAGGTCTGGCATCCATCCCCAGCAAAACAAGAAAATAAGAAAAAAAAGAATGGGATCGCCTGTTTGTCCTATATGATGAACGATGACTAATATCATCTCATAGGACGCGCTAAATCAGCCATGCAACTGCTAAATTACTTTGTCCCCTAAGTCTCTTTTTTAAACCTTCTTTCTATTCTTTATCATTTTTGGATTGTTCCTATGATTTCCTGTGTCAACCCCGATAATCGGGTTAAAGCACTGACTTTGTGTATAAAAGTAATACAAAACCCTAGTAGTCTATCATCTCAGGCAGTACCTTCCTCAAGGGGAAGGTTCATTGCATATCGTAACTAACCCATAACTTGTGAAACTCTTCACTTGTGAGGAAATGTCAATGCGACTGAGGACATATTCTCGGACAATCATCTGTGAAGCTTGCGTCACATAATATCCTCGGGAAAAGGCATCAAAATAACAATTTAACATTAATATCGTAAGGGGAAGGTATGATTCCACACTGGCCTTCCCACCTACCAATTATGGAGAAATTAGTGAATTACGTTCAACTAATTTATTAATCGTTGACAGTTTGTGTTACGGCATTAAATGACCTACAAGAGTTTGATATTAAATTGATTAACTATATCTATATATGGGTGTCAGGCTTGGGGTGATACGACGCCCTCGCTACACTTTTGTTCTAAAGTCTAAAATGTGAGTGGCGGACATGACGATAGCTTTTCGCCGGATTAAGACAGTTTGTGGAATTGATGTTATAAAAACAATCGTGCGTCACGAGGGAACATTCATTCATTCTAATCTGATGTCATTTTGCAAACATCCATAATTCGAAAGACAACTATGATTGTATGTATCTCTCTCTTTCTCTACCTCTCCATATATATATATATATATATATATATATATATATATATATATATATATATATATATATATATATATATATATATATAAAGTAATCCAACAAAAGATAAAGCGTCAACTAATATCTTATAATTAGTGAAACATCCGGATAAACACTGAAGCTCAATATACTGGATAGAGCATTAATATTATAATATAAAATGAAATAATAAAATAAGTTGTCAATCAAATTATATTATAATTCAAAGTTCAAGCAAAGTCGTTAAGATACTTTGCTTGAATTCTGAATTATAATAAATTTGATTGACACCTTATTTTATTATTTCATTTTATATCATAATATATATATATATATATATATATATATATATATATATATATATATATATATGTGTGTGTGTGTGTGTATATACATAAATATAAGTATATGTAATTCTACATGTATATATATATGGGTGTGTGTGTGTGCGCGTGTGTGTGGGTGTTCGTGTGTACATATTAAACACGTCATTTCTCTTTCTTTCTGTTTTACTATCACCTACTCTATGCTATATTTCCCTCTGTAACTCTCACCCACATTCTCTCTCTCTCTCTCTCTCTCTCTCTCTCCGTGTCACTGCCTAAAACACTCTTTCACTTTCTATTAAAACACCCGCACACTTCTATTCTCTCTTTCTCGCACAAGTTTTACCCTCTATTTCTGCCTTCTTCTTAAGCAAATCCTTACCCTCTCTCTCTCTCTCTTTATCTTACTCCTGCAAACATTAACTTTCTTTAAAACACGCTATTTATTCGGTATATCCCCCCTACACTTTATTTCTCTCTTTCATATATATATATATAGATACACATATATATATACATACATATATGTATATATATACACATATATATGTGTATATATACACATACATATATGTGTGTATATATATACTAGGACTATGTTTAAGAAACTCGAGAGCAATGCAAAGTGCCGGGTAGGTTGTAAGCTGGAAGAAATAAAAGTAATAATTCGAAATGGGACTTATTTATTTTTTCTTAAAATGTATAACAGAAACTGCGATTTTGGCTGTTTTTGTCGTGTCCGGATGATTACTAAAAATCATTTATTTAATATTTCGGGAAGATCTTCCCTTTGTCAAAAATAATAAATACCAAAGGAAAAATCCGTCTGTGTAGAGAATTCACCAAAATGGATACCAGAGAGTAGGGTAGGGGCAAATCAGTCCCGCGGAGAATATAAATTAATACATTTCAAAATTATGTTTTGTATGTAAATGTAGTGTTCAAAAATGTGTGTAATATTAGATAAATGATAGGTTCGGTGTGGTGATGAATTAACTGTTAGTTTTGATAATATATTTTGATTTGTTATTTGTTTCTGTGTGTTGTTATTTTATTTTCGTATTTTTTTGGTTTTGTTTTTAATATAAAGTAAGTAATAAATCTCTCTTTTTTATTTTTATGAATTTTATTAAATTTATTGGTTATCATATATTTCAAAAGTATTATTAATTGTGAGTTTCATTAAATTAGTTTATCGCATTAATGTAATTTGTTACTTATTATTCTTACCAAATTGGGTCTTGAATGAGAATTAATTCATTGTCGGTAGAAATCTGTGTATTAAGTTATATCATTTTTATATGTGTATTATTGTTTATTTATTTATTCTTTATTTTCTGTTCTTGTCTTTTATTTTTATTTAATATTTTTTATTTATTCATTTATTTTATTTTTTTTCTATATTTGTAGATTATTTGTATACATTTTTTATGTATTTAGATGTGGGGTAATAGGGGACAAGTTGTTAAATTAATTAATAATGCCAGGTTATGAGGTGAATTATTTTGGTGGAATGGTAAGTGTGGGTAAATTATGGCTTTTAGTTGTTAGGGGTTGTTATTCTCATGTGAGTGAGGGTGTGTTGAGATAGATGTGTGTATGTGGAAGGGGTCTACTTGATTATTTGGGTGTGTGGTGGTGGTAGTAGTGGATGGCTTAATATAGGAGTTAAGTAATGAATGAATTGAGAGGAGGTTAAATGGTGAAATTGGAATATAATGAGTGTTATATATAAAGGTTGGTCAGTAGGTGAGAGGGTAGATTATTATAGAATGAACGGTGAGTGGAGCTCGTAAAGCTGATTGAATGAGGGGTTTAATCTGGAGATGAGGATCGATTCTGTAATTCTTAGGACCCCAATGTTTCTGACAGAGGCAAGGATAGAGACGTCAATATCACGTGGAGTAATGTGGCATAAGGTTGTGTGCCTGTGGAAAGAGGATATACGGGCGTTCATATGCTCTTTGATGTGTAGGTGTAGCGGTATTGTTGTGTTTCCTATGTAGAATTTGTTGCATTTGGTGCACTGTAATTTGTATACACAGTTAGTGCGATGGCATAAATCAGTGTTGGGGATAGATCAATTGGCCAGTAGCAGAGTTCGGGTGTGTGGATAGTATTTTTATTAGATAGATGTTGGCATAAGGAAGTGCCAGTGTGGGTTACTTGTATGTCAAGGGGTTCTTTATGTAAAGCCTTGCGGATGGATGTGGTGAGTTTATCACTAAAAAGGGAGTTTTAAGAACAGGTGTTAGAGAGGGTGCGATGTAAGCGTGTTTTGGACTTATTTAGGCGGGCTATGGTGAAAGCAGGGTAGCCATTAGTTTGGAGGGTTTGATGGAAGTTTTTAGTTTGTGTTATTTTGTCTGCGGCAGAACCTGATTTGTTTTGAATGCGGGTGATCTCATTGTGGGCATAACCTATTTTGGCTTCATGGGCTGGGCAGACTTAAAATGTATGATGAGTTTTTTGCGTGCGGGTTTCCTATAGAAGTGTATATGTATAGAGCCGTCTTAATTGATGTTAAATCAAAAAAAGAGAATGAGCCGAAATCATTGGAATATTCTTTGGTGAATTGTGTGTGAGGGGTCAGTGTTGTTAAAGATGTTGAATATGTGAGTGGCTTCATCACAAGTGGATGTGATGATTAGTATGTCATCTATGTATCTGGAGAAGAATATATAGGAGAGACAGGTGATTAGTGCTCGTTGCGCTAGCCGGTTAATGTATGTGATATCTAAGAGACCGGAAAAGCTAGAACCAATGGGGAAGACGGTGTTGTGTATAATGGTGTGTTGCTGGAAAGTAGATTATGTGTTGTCGATGATCATGCATAAAAATGTATGGATGTCAGTAGGTGGTAGTCCAAAAACTCTTGGTTGTCTACGGAAAGTATGTATGCAGTGAAAATGTCTATGGCTGGGTGTGCAGGTATTGAAGTGTATAGAGAGATGACGTCGATGCTGTATATGTATACATATACATATATATATACTTATATATACATATATTTACATATATATATATATATATATATATATATATATATATATATTTACATATATATATACATATATATAAATATATTTACATATATATATACATATACACATATATATGTACCTATATCTTAACATATATATATATATATATATGTACATATATATACATATATATCATATATATATATATATATATATATATACCTATGTACATATGTATATATATATAGGTATATATATGTACATATATACATTTATATATATGTACGTGGGTATCTATATTTATACATATATATATATATCGATATATACACACATATATATACATATGTATACGTATATATATACATATATATATACATATATATACATATAAATATATATATATACATACATATATATACATATATATATATACATATACACATATATACATATATATACATATATATATACATACATATATATACATATTTATACGTATATATACATATATACATATATATATACATATAAATATATATATACATGCACATATATACATATATATACATATATACATATACATACATATATACATACATATATATATGCATACATATATATACATATATATATGCATACATATATATATATAGATATATATATACATATATGTACATATATAAATATCCATTGATATATATATATATACATATATATATATTCATACACACATATATATATATACATATATATACACATATATATATTCAGATGTATACATATACCTATATATGTATATATGTATATATATGTATATATATATATATATATATATATATATATATATATATATATATATATATATATATAAGGTCTATAGCGTGTGGGGGTATTGAAGTGTACAGGGAAACGACGTCGAAGCTGAATATGTATATATACATATACATATATATACATATATTTGCATATATATATATATATACATACATATATTTACATATATATACATATATATATACGTATATGTACATATATATACATATATATACATATATGTACATATATATATGCATATATATATATATATATATATATTTATACATGTATATATACAGGGTGGCGCAAAAGTCAAGCGTTAGTTTGATCCAGTAACAACTAGCACATTTAATTAAATTTTCTTAGTTTTCAGAATATTACAGATATAAACATTTATAATTTATCATGGGAAAATATAGCACTGAACAACGAACCAAAATTATTGAACTTTACTTCGGAAACCATCGTTTAATAATCTTAACCCAAAAAGCCTATCGTCGGCATTATAATGTCAGACAATCTCCCAGTCAGACGACAATTGATCGTCTTGTGGTCCGATTTCGGTAGCAGGGTTCAGTGAGTGATCTTCCACGATCTGGCAGACCACGTTCAATACGGATAGCGGAAAATGTAGCACTCGTGTAGGATAGCATTGCTGAAAATCGAGACTCCTTAACTCGAAGACGAACCACTCAGATTGCGATGTCCAGAAAGTCACTTCAAAGAATTTTGCGTGAATTGCATCTGTTTCTATACAAAATTCAATTGGTACAGGAATTACAACCCACAGATTACAATTACGCGTAGCTTATACTGTTCACATTCAGCAATTAGCCAGAGAAAATAAATGAGTAAATCCATAAGCTGATAATAAGCGACGAAGCCCATTTTCATCTGAATGGGTTCGTAAATAAGCCAAACTGCAGAATATGGGCCATTGAAAATCCAAGAACCGTTCATCAGCGAGAATTACATCCACTAAAATGTACCGTATGGTGTGGTGTTACCTCGGAAAGAGTGATCGGTCCATAAGACGAAGAAGGTGTCGCGGTGACGATAACTGCACAGCGATATCAAGAAATGATTGAAATTTTTTTAAGGCCAGCTGTTCAGGACAACCCAGAAATGTGGTTCCAACGAGATGGAGCTACTGCCAACACTTCCTAACAAAGTATGACGCTCTTAAGGGGATTGTTTGGCGAGCGCTTAATTAGCAGATTTTCTGATTTTAACTGGCCTTCACGTTCACCGGATTTAACAGCCCCTGACCTTTCCCTTTAGTGTTATCTTAAGGAAAGAGTATATGTGAACAAGCCTACAACGATTCAAGAGCTTAAAAACAATATCAGACATGAAATCCAAGAACTAGAGCCAGTTATTCTAAGGACTGTAATGGAAAATACCCTAACTAGAGCCCGTCTTTGTGAGGCTGAAAATGGTGCCCATTTAAAGGATATATTTTTAAAACCTACTGCAACAAAATTACCAAGGAAATGTATTATTTATCAGAAAAGCCTAGTAAATTACTTGAAATGTTGTAGTTTCTATCACCTAAACCAACCAATGCGCCACTTTTGCACCACCCTGTATATACATATATATGCATAAATATATACATATAAATATATGCATATATATATACATGCATATATATACACACATATATATAAATATATATACACATATATGTACGAATATACATATATATACATAAATATATGTACACATATATGTACATGTATATGCATATATATATATATATACATATATACATGTAT
>OY744542.1:22209793-22229793 GCA_963556195.1 Sepiola atlantica | reverse complement strand
ATTGTATTATCAACAACTGTTTTCTATTTCGAACACTTCTATATGTACTTGTTAATTACATATGGATGTGTTAATGTATTGTGCTAAATTTCCTGTTATTGCAATACTGACTTTGAAATGCTGACTTAAATCCATTCATATTTAAAGTTCCAAAAGTATTTCATTTCATACGCACATTAAATAAATACATATATTAACTCTCTGTATTCACTTGGCTCACCACGAAGCATAGGTTAGACCAAAGGTCGTTTTTAATGTGTGGAAGAAGTCAACTTCCCAAAAGGATGGGAACAAATATACACTTATATAGTCTCGTTGGCTCCCTCCAACAAATTAGAGCGTCTTTGACAATAGTCAATATTATATCTGAAAAATATGAATATTAGATATTCTCATTCGAGCCAGACTGTCAGCGTATGAGTAGATAATTCAAGTGGATTTTAAGAATTCCGTGTATTAAGTTGAGAAATACGCACGTGTCGCTAATAAAAGACACTAAAGAAACCGGGTCAGCAAAGAAAACATATTTATTAATAGATAAAATTATATGGTAGTTTGTTTCACGCGTTGCTGGTAAATAAGTCCACAGGTATTTAATAAGGCGGTTTAAGCGGAAAAAGCGAAACGGTGGAAGAGATGAACAAATTTGAGACAATATAAGCGGTATTTTTTTCTCAAAAACTCTATGTATTTTTCAGTAAATCTTTCACTTACTATTAATAAATTGTGGAAATTATTTTTTTTTAATATTTTGAAACACGCCCTTCTAAAAACACAAATGTATTTTCTGTTTTCAGGAGAAAAAAAAACGTCCAAAAGTTGATGTTATATTTGAATACTTAGTTCGCAGCAAAAATGTCATCCAGCAGAAAAAAAACTGATACTTAATCGGCGTTTGTTCCGATGGCCTTCTCGGGCGCTGGTTTTTCAAGTCCCACTTTCCTGACCCGATCTTGGGTCACATCTTACCTTGCGGGAGTAAGATGAAACTGGCCTTGTGCTTAACCTCCTGGGGAGGTAAATAAAAATGTCGTATCATTGATCGGCGTTTGTTCCGATGAATACTACACCCCATAAACTGGTATGGTCTTGGCCTTCAAGGCCTGATTTACGCCGGTCTATGGGTCTGTCCTGTGCAGTTCTAGGAGGTCCACCCTCCCAGGCTTTGTCTCTCCTCTTTGGGGAGGAGTAAGTTTATTGCTTACTGCCTGATGCGCCCCTACCGGGGAATGCCGACGGGGCTGCCCAGGCAATTTTTAATGACCAGAGTGCCTATCTTCTCGGGCGCTGGCTTTTCAAGTCCCACTTTCCCGACCCGACCTTTTGTCACATCTTACCTTGTGGGAGTAAGATACAACTGGCCTTGTGCCTTACCTCCTGGAGAGGTAAATAAAATGTCGTATCATAGAATTAAATAAGCACAAAGTGTTTTGATGTTAATATAATTAAGATAGATTAACTTTGTGTTATTGTAAATTTGTTTACTTTATTTTATTTATTAATATTTTCCTATATACTTATTAATTAATGATTTTCTAAACAAACTATCAAAAACAGAAACGATACCTTCAAACGTAGATTACACATATAATTTAATACATCCGTCCCAATACAGATAAATTTCATGAGTTATTGCTAATAGAGGTAAGGATTTTGTGATAAGCACAAAGGCAAAACTGACAGTACCCCTGTAACGTCTGTGTCTGTGGAGGAATGTGCTCAGTGAGCAAAAGAGAAACAATTATTGTCTTAATTCTTGACAACATTTTTTACGAGTGTTTTACCATGTATCGTGTTATCAACAAGATGTTGCAATATTTTTTATTACAAAAGGAGTCCTAACCTTTTATACCATGGAGCATAACTGGAATGACAACTAATTTCTCCGACAGGGATATAATTCTGAAGCGTGATAACTATGTCGTCCGTACATATCAATCTCCCCCCAAATAAGAAGGTAATACTTTGAGAATGACCCCTGAGTCGAAACAGATATTACACTTTAATCTTAGCCAAAATACTAAATAGAAACTGTCTATAGAAGTGTGTGAGTTTGGTATCATTATCAACCGTTCGTTTATATCCGGATTGTAGCGTTATTTTCTGTAATAGAAATTAACTGTCGAGTGTAAATGAAAAAGAAACTCTACGGAATTTAAGTAAAAATATTAAAATACGACATGAGACTTCATCCAGTTGTGAGGAACCAATCTGGGAGCTTTAGGGGTGTTGAGGTATCCTGGTTTTTGGTGTGTTGAGGTGGCCAAATTTTGAGAGTTTTGAGGTAGCCCAGCTTTTAAAGTGTTGAGGTTTCTCATTGTAGACACGGACCCGCCATTGTTGCACCTCTCACTGACATATCTATAGTTCAAATCGAATTTGTCTTGGCTATGAAATGACACTACATTCGGTGGTGGTGAGCCAATTTTGAAGATTTGCTGAGTGTGAAGGTACTTCTTGATGCTATTATTCTCAGGTTTACTCTTACCCAGTTGTACTTGTCCGGGCCCAATCTATGGTTTGATAGATTATGTTCTCGTGAAGTATTCGTTAGTAAAAACACAACTTACCAGCTTGGGGGTGGTCATTACTCTCAGGTCTAATCTGACCCGGAATTGTAGTACAAAGTGAATCTAAAATATGGCACTCATAGAATCGTTAATAAAATTCACAATTTTGTGTTATCCTCCAGACATATCTGGTACAAATAAAATTCAGTCTATACCTGATTTGTCCACCAAGTTACAGTAATGAATGACCAACAGTTTTTGTATCGCCGTTAGAGAATATGCGATGATGCTTGTGTGATCGTCTATTCAGTAGGAGGCGAGATACTGAATGGACTTCACCTGTGCTTATAATTGTGGCAGGACATAAGCCCTACGTCGTACTGAAATCTTTGGAGATACATAACTCAGGCTTGATGGACAAGTTAAGCCTCGACTGTAATTTATTTGTACCAAATATTGTTATTTTATTAATGATTTTATGTGTGGAATTGTTACAGTTACTGTAAATAACATGTGTTGTGTTTGTTTCTTTATTATCTAACTGGCTATTTAATACCATGCAAACTTATTCAACAATTGAGAAAAACAACATTACGTTTTGGGAAACTTCAGCATGATATACTGAACGGCGATAAACCAAAAGCTGTTGGACATTCATGACTGAAACTTGGTGGACAATTCAGAATAGATTTAATTTTATTTGAATGAAAAATGGTTCGATTGCAGAAAGGACTGTATTTAATTGTAGCTTGTTGGCTCAATCTCATTTTAGATGAAAATATAATTCATCTGATCATTTCTCTTGAATTTTATGGAGTTTGGAGTTTGTTTGTTTATTATTATTTGTTTGTCATGCCTCCTTCCCCCCCCCATTTAAGTATCTTCTCAATTAAACTGTTAAAAAAACTCTTAGTACAATATCGATATCCAAATTAAATTATGTTAAATATTTCATTTGAGAACTCCCAAAGTACCCCTTTAATTTCTCCCTCCTACCACTTTCACTGAATTCATCCAACATTCAATATTACATTCACATTCCCATGTCTAGTCGCTGGAGCTCAGGCCTGGGTGCAGTATTCTATATGAGGTCTTATTAGAGCTTTATATATCCTTAATAAAACATTTGCCTCCCTCCAGTGGAGGTCTGATTAGTGCGTCCCCTTCTCGGTCTTTCCATCCTCCTCGATATTTCACGAATATTTTGTGTCGTATTTGCCTCAGCTGATACCATCACTTATAGAAATCTCAACAATTCCATAAGATTTAGTGCAGTTTCAATTCTCTTGGATACACGTGGTGTTCCGTCCATGTTTTTGTTTTTATTTCTGATGCAACTTCCATGGGGCTGGTTAGTGTTTGGTTTCCGAATTCGAGGACTTTCCTTAAGATTTCACTTGTTTGCGTCATTGCGGTCTCAGTCTTGCCTTTCATTTCAATTATTCCTAACATATTTCCAGTTTTCCAGTTTTTTTCGGGGCCGTTCTAAATGATCTTACGATTATTGGTATTATATTGACTTTCTTCGTGTTCCATATTCCTTTCAGTTCTCTTTGCAAGTTCTGTGTGTTTGCTTTGTTTTTTCATCCCCTTGATTTTTACCCTGTTGTCTACAGTGGATTGAAAAATCTACAATTTGCCATTTTTTCTACTTGATAAATATTATGACGTCCGACGTCCTTGCTCTGATGAGTTTATTTGTTTCAACCTCCATGTCCCAGAGGATTTTGTAATTTTCGTATACCAGTACTGTCCCTGATCTGTGTCTGCACCATTTGGCTGCGTGTTAAAGATACATTTGCATAGTTCCTTGTGTACAGTCGTACAGTCGTTTCTGTTCTCGTAGTCTCTGTGGGCGAGTTTGCTGCGTTCACTAATGATGTAGTTTGTCGTTTCGTCTCTCAGTTCACAGAGTTTACATCTACTGTTCTCCTGGGTTTGATCTATTTTAGATTTTCCGTTTCTCTGTTTAACTGTCATTTTCTTGGCCATGCCCAGGTGTTTTCGTGGGTTTATTCTCTTGTCATTCTGATGAATCGTGCATGTAAGTGCTCTCGTCCTACTTTTCTTTTCTTATTTTTGTTTTTCTAGTTTCGTTGCTTCCTGAATTGTTCATTTTAACGGTGTCTCTTGCTGCGATGATCACCTTTTCATGTGTTCTGTGTGATGTATTTTTCGAATTCTTTTTTGTGTCTTCTACGCATATTTACTAGTCCTCCTTCCCTTCGTTCTTTTTCGAGTGTAGTGAATTCTGCATGAATACTTACTTTCATAGTCTTCTGGTAAAGTGCCTAAGTTCCTTTTGCCCATCCTATGAATTGTCCACAGTATCTTATTAGTGACACTGCTAAGGTGTTTATTACTTTTCATAGATGTTTTAATATAATTTAGTTGTTAAGAGTTTTCTTTTTTTCTCAGGTATTCCTTTCAAATCTACTCTTTCATTTGTGTAAATATGATGGTGTCTGCTTCAAGAAATCTCAAAATAATAATAATTATTATTACTCACAAAAACAGGCGGTCTTCTCTGGACTATGAGTAACAACAAGTCTCCCCAGATTTCCAGTACTCTCTGATTCTTTCGATAACTGTTGCAAATAGCTTCTCGTTTTCGCAACAGGTGTTTACTAATGAATTCTCGCTGATAACGATCGTTGGCATAATCGGGAATTTTATAATCTCCTCAAGAGTTCATCATTATCTGACCCTTCTAGTGAATGTTTGACTGATGCTTTCTCTATATTTCTCTATATATATCTATCTGTCTGTCTGTCTCTCTCTCTTTCTCTTACTCTCTATGTCTCTCTCTCTCTCTCTCTCTCTCTGGCTGTTTCTCTCTCTCTGCTCGGTCTTTCTATCCTCTCGGACCCTTCACGACCATTTGTCGTGGCATCCACTGTTAATAACGCAGCAACTAAGGTTATAAAATTAAGTATAGAACTGATTCATCACAGAAGCTTACCTGATCACATTGATCGACAGACCAATTTTGATTATCTCTATTTAATATTGAACACTTTCGTTTATCTTCAAATGTGAATAGTAGCTTTACAATTGGTATCTTTCTGTCATACCCAAGTTGCTGGAGTCTCAGCAGTGTTGGCCATCTTGAAACATTTACACCAGCATACTTCTAAGCTTTGGAAATGTAGCCAAAATTGTAATTACGATCGAATACGTTCATCTCCAACTTATGTCGTTGGTTTAGAACTGTGCAAGTTTGTCTAGTAAACTGCTAAGGCGCTGACTGGCAGGAGTCAGCTTCCAACAATACAATGCTGGTGTTTTTTGTGTCCCCTGTTACAAAGCATCGAGGAGGGGTCTGTCATCGATATTACCCCATGTAACATTTATTTCTAAAAGGCAGTTACTCATTAATATGTTAATTACTTAAGATTATACCTTATTGCTTGCTTGCGTCCTCTGGGTTGTTATCTTCTTCTGAGGTCCCAACTCAGTTCCATTAGATGCAATGAAAAACTATCTAACATGCTTCCTGGTCTAATTATACAATTAATTTAACAGCCAGTTCTTATACGAATAATTAATTTTATTCAGCCAGTGATCGTCTCGTAACTGAATGATTGAAGGTGGAGAGAGGGAATGGTGGTCATTAATGTGTTCATCACATTGCTTAATTATTATCGCCTCGCCAATAACATAATTAATACGTCTTGTCTGATTCAAGTTTCCTCCAACACTGATCTATCTTCTCAAAATCTCGTCAGCCTCAAAATACGAGATTATATGTCCACTTTATTTACTTCTTTCCTACGGCAGGAATATGTAGCACAAGGTCGGAAGGTGGGAGAAAAAAGCGAGCGCTCCAGCGGAAGATATAGGCTGACTTCTAAAAATAGCCATGGCAGTCCCGTCGGCATTTCTCAGTAGGGGCCTCTCACACAATTAGAAACAAACCAACACCTTCCCAAACAAAGGAAGCGAGGCATGGGAAGGTGTATCTCTTAGGACTACCCAAAAAGGACACCGAAATGGCCAGTCTCTGTCGGACTGATTATCCAGAACGTATTCTCAACTGGTATTGAGAAGGAAGAATCGTCAAACGAGATTACCCTCATGTTTTTCTGCTCAAGTGATGTTATGTCCGCTCACATAACCGGCTTCCGTTCTCACGATTCAGTAGGGTCGATCCACCGACTGTCTATGGCTCATTTCTGAAGCATTTCCTGTTTTGCAACATATGTCTATGCAACATATCCTAGCTAATATATTCATTAGCAAACGTACCCCATCAAACAATCAATCCTGAACACCGTATAAAGCATTTTTCATACAATTTTTTTCCAGAATAATTGACAGAACAATAAGTAAGAATGCATGTTGTCAACATAGGATACAATAAGAATTGATGCTAAATGTTGGTGGCTGACATATATCACGATAAATCATATGTAGTTTGAGACCATACCGATAATGAAATACGTACAAATGTAATGGCGATGGGATCGCCAGTTCAGGATACATCCTCGACAATTAGGCCGACAGTGTCCTTGCTTCTGGCTGGCTGAGGTACAGTTCAGTTCAGTCTTAGGAGGTCCACCTTCCCAGGCTTTGCCTTCTCTCTTTGAGAAAGGGTTTGTTTATTGCAAATAGCCTGACGTGCCCTTATCGGAAAATGCTGACGAGGTTGCTCAGGCAATTCTGTATAGCTGTGTCCACTTCCTTTAGTTTGTTAGCTTTTTAAAACCATACCTGATCTTGTGTCTAACTTTCTGAAGAGGAGGTAAATAAAACTGCTTCTTGGCATTTTGGCTCGGAGCAGAGTATAGTATCACTTCTGATACTACACTTCATCCGTTCTGTTCTCGGTCAATGAAAAAGAGGTCCTTCTGGACTGAAACTTTAAAAAAATGTTTTGTCTTAATCTAGAGTTACCCTTTTTGTGAAGCTGGATTATTCCCAGATTAAAAACTGACCTTGTGTCTAACTCTACCCTAGAAACAATGGTCTAAATGTACGTATTACAGCATAACATAGGTAGGTCATGAGGTATATAGGTATGTAAGTAGGTACTGAAGCGACCATTAATTTATAAATGTGTCTTATCTAAAGACATGTTATATTAAATTCATGATATTTCTATCTGTTTCTTTCATTTCTCTGTGTACTCTCGCCCTTCTCGCCTCGATATTTCCATGTTGATTCCACCCCTCTCTCTCTCTCTCTCTCTCTCTCTCTCTCTGTTCTTCACCGTCTCTCAATATTTCCTTAATCGTATCTCCCTTATTTTTCCCATCCGCATTCCCCCTAGAGTACATATGCCTACCCTAAACCCAGTCAACAAAAAGCATCCCCACCACGTCGATCATTGCTGCGTTGTTTCGCAATAGTTTGAACGAGGACTAATTTGAAAGACCTTTAAACGAAACAACTCTTGAAACTTCCATTTCTCAACTCGGCCCACTTTCCCGCCCAAAGCTATTTTTAGATATGACCTCGCATTTCTATAAAGAGTACTGTCCGTCGGTTAGTCACGCTTTATTTTTAAGAGCATATCCATCTCTAAACGTGCCAATTGAACTGACGCATCTACATTTAAAACCCTTTGTCGCCCGTCTGTCACAATTAAGTTCGAAATAGCATTTCAATCGAGATAAAGATTGATGATTTGTATTAACGCATTGGATTTACAATCACTCTTAAATAACATTCATCTGGAGGTTGAAGGACCAATCCTTACTAGGGGGATAATACAAAAAAATAATAACACTTCATGGTTGACGAACGAGAACAATCTATCCCTGTGAATTAAAGAAAGGGTTAAGTTCAAAATTCCGTATATATTCCCCAGTTCCAAATAATCTGCCTCCGTTCAAAAAGAATTATCTGAAGAAGATTGGAGGTTACATCGGCCGAATCGTTATGAAAATAACAAACAGAATGCGAATAGTATAATCCAAATGATACAGCATTTTAATCGTTTTCTGACGTTTATCAGATATAATTTATGTCAGTCTGTCACGCTTAAATTCTAAATAATATTTTTGTCTGTCTGTAGCAATTAAGTTTCAGACAGAATGCGTGTTACTCTGTCGTGCTTAAGTTTAAAATTATATTTTTGACGGTTTGTCACACTTAAGTTTGAAATTGAAATTTTGAATAGAATATTCTTTGGTCTGTTATGATTAACATTTTCAAAGCATTTCCATTAGTCTTTCACGTTTAAGTTTTAAATAGCATTTTTGTTTGTATTTTACCTTTAAGTTTGTTCGTATGACAGACTTAAGATTCAACGAACGTATTTGTCGGTCTGTCAAGTTTGAGTTTGAAATGTCAGTTCATTGGTCTGTCAGTCAGTGAAATAGCATTTGCTTTGGGCTGTCCCGTTTACGTTTTGAATAAAGTATTCGTTAATCTGTGTGTATTTTCATCGATAAACGCGCTGATTGAATGGATGCATCTTAGGGATATCCTTGTTTTTTGGTGTGTGGGGTCGGGTTATGATGAGGGTGATGGGTCTGAAGAGGGCAGCAGATTAAGCCCCCTGCCGGTCATGCTAGACACCAATAGCAACGCGAATCCGGAGAGACTGACCGCAGTCTACTTAATTCTCCCCCTGACATGTCTTTTATATCATTGTTATTTTTCACAGCAAAAATATCTATTTCAATCAGTGCAATCGCATGCAACGAAAAAAGAGGGGAGTCCGGACAAAAATGGCTGCTCTTCCGAGTTGGAGGGACGTGCTCGCTAGGGGCAACTATATAATTTGGCGCGGCCTAATCAGCCGCTTAAGGCCGATAATGCATCACGCGAACGTCACATTTGTGTCGTTCTTGTCTCACCCTTGAAGCTACGACCACCACAATTACGACAGCTTTGAGAAATACACAACCACCTCTATCACCACACCTCCCACTACTACCACAACTGGTTACTTGGGCTACTACTACCGGCATTTTTCCTGTGTGTCACTATTTCTTGCATCTTGTATGGCGAATACGGCGGTGTATTTAATTTAGCGATTTATCCGCACTAGAAAATAGTGGCATATCGTTATCACATTTAAGACAACACGCGTATAAAAGTTTATATTTTGAAAGAAAATGGTAAAGTCCATTGTCTCCACATAGCAGACATACACACGCACACACATTATATATCTAAATGAATAAATGCGAAACTTTTTTTTCACTTATCACAACTTCTATTTATCTTCCTCCCACAAGGTAAGATGTGACACAATCTCGGGAAAGTTGGAAAAAAAACAGCGCTCGAGAATTTGAGCACTCTGGCTATTTAAAAATTGCCTGGGCAGCCTCGTCGGCATTCCCTGGTAGGGGTGCCTCAGGCGATTAGCAATAAACTACCCCCTCTCAAAAGGTGAGAAGGCAAAGCCTGAGAGGGTGCACCTCCTTGAACTGTATAGGACGGACAACCGATAGACCGGCGTTAATCCAGACCCGAAGGCCCGGAGAATACCGGTTTATTAGGCGGGGTTTATTTATCTACCTCCCACAAGGTTAGATGTGACACTAGGTCGGTAAAGTGGGATTAGATAAGCCAGCGCTCGAGAGGTGAGCACTCTGGCCATTAAAAATTGCCTGGGCAGCCCCGTCGGCACTCCCCGATAGGGCGCCTCAGACAGTAAGCAATAAACTTACTCCTCCCCAAAGAGGGGAGGCAAAGCCTGGGAGGGTACACCTCCTAAAACTGCACAGGACCAGACAACCCCCAATAGACCGGCGTAAATCCAGACCGAAAGGCCCGGACGATACTGGTTTATAGGGCTGGGGTTATTTATCTACCTCCCACAAGGTTAGATGTGACACAAGGTCGGGAAAGTGGGATTAGATAAGCCAGCGCTCGAGAAGTGAGTACTCTGGCCATTTAAAAATTGCCTGGGCAGCATCGTCGGCATTTCCCGGTAAGGGCGCCCCAGACAGTAAGCAATAAACTTACTCCTCCCCAAAGAGGGGAGGCAACGCCTGGGAGGGTGCACCTCCTAGAACTGCACAGGACCATACAACCCCCAGTTGACCGGCGTAAATCCGGACCCAAAGGCCCGAACGATACCGGCTTATTAGGCTGGGTATTGTTTTACTCCTCTCCATGAGTTAGGCACAAGGCCAGTTTTTATCTTACTCCCACAAGTATGATGTGACCCAAGGTCGGGTCTGGAAAGTGGGGTTTAAAAATAACCTGGGCAGCCGCGTCGGCATTCCCCGGTAGGGGCGCCTCAGACAGTAATCAATTAACTTACTCTTCCCCAAAAAGGGGAGTTAAAGCCTGGGAGGGTGGACCTCCGAGAACTGCACAGGACAGATCAGACCCATAGACCGGCGTAAATCAAGCCCCGAAGGCCAAGACAATACCAGTCTATGGGGTGCAGTATTCATCAGAACAGATACTATACTTTGATCTTAGCCAAAAGGCGTTATTTAACCCGTACCCACAATAGGAATATGTGACACAAGGTCGGAAAGTGGGATTTGAAAAGCCAGCGCCCGAGAAGTTGAGCGCTCTGGCCATTAAAAATTGCCTGGGCAGCCCCGTCGGCATTCCCCGGTAGGGGCGCCTCAGACAGTAATCAATTAACTTACTCCTCCCCAAAGAGGGGAGGTAAAGCCTGGGAGGGTGGACCTCCTAGAACTGCACAGGACAGATCAGACCCATAGACCGGCGGAAATCAAGCCCCGAAGGCCAAGACAATACCGATCTATGAAGTGCAGTATCCATTTTTCATACATTTTATTTATTTATGATTTTTATTCATTTTGTTCATACTCAAAAATGAATGAAGAAACTTTTTTCATTCATTTTTTCATTCATTTTTCTTTTATTTTTTTCATTACTTCTTATTTCATTCATTTGTTTTCATCCAGTTTTTTATTCAATTACTTTCATTACTTTTTTCTACATTGTTTTCATTCATTTTTCTTCATTATTTTTGTTTAAATTTTCATTTATTTTTTACTCATTGTTCATTGATTAATTCATTTTTTGATTCGTTTTTAATCTGTTAATTTTGTAGATTCATCTATTTTTATTCATTTTTCACTTATTTATTCTCTCATTATTTTGTTCATTCATTCATTCATTCTTTTTTCATTTATTAATTCATTCATCTTTTCATTCTATTTTACATTCATATTTTTTTTTCATTCAATTTTTCATCAATTTTTTAAATTCATATTTTCATTCATTTTTTTCATTAATCATTTTCATTCATCATTTTCATTCATTGTCTTTATTCATTTTTTCATTCATTTATTTAATTAATTTATATTTTAGTAATTTTTTCTTCTTTTAATTTGAGTAGTACAGGTTAATCTAAAAGCTATGCATATTCAATATAAAGCTGGTTTGTTTAAACAACGCGTTTCCCGGGAAAAATAAATTCACTATTTTATTATACTTCTGTATAAAATGAAAGGTACCCGGCGTTGCCCGGAAAAATTCTAGTAATATTACAGTATTAAATTTGGTAAGCAGCATATCTTATGGCAAAGTTACTCAATAGACTAGATAGAGAATAGTGTTGTATACAAAAAAATACTAGGCGTTTCCAAGAAGACATCCTAGTAATATTAAAATATTAGATTTGGTAAGTTGTATAACTCATAACAAAAGTACTCAAGATATATCAGGTGAATTTGAACAAGGCAAGACAGAGATTCACTGTGTTTTTTTAAACTGTTGTATAGAAAAAATGGGCTTGGTGTTGTCCAGGAGTCATGATATTACTATTCGAGTATTATATTTGGATAGTAGTAAATGTTAATACAAAGTGCTATCTTAGTGTTATGGTACCGTACCTATAACGGACTTTGGACTCTTCCATTCGCAATAAGTACTTGAAGCAGCATCTATTTAGTTATGAGTAAACCCTAGTTTATACTGGCAGTCTAGACTATCACTTCTCATGTTTTTCTGTTGTATTATACTTTTCTTCAATATACGTGTTTTTGCTAAACCCCGTGTACGTGTTTTCATTCCGGGCACTAAATAGGACCACAAAACTTAGATAGAGCAGGTTTGTTAACATGCGGTGTTACCCTGGAGCAATAACTCTACTGTATTTTTAAGTGGTGTGTTACAGTGGTGCATACTAAACTAGGCCGTCGATGTTGCCCGGAAGAAATAATAGTAATAATACAGTACTACATTTGGTAAGCAGTATATATGATGGCAAAATGGCAAAACAAGATTTAGCAGGTGTATTTTTATGCGAGTTGCCCGGGAGAAAGAACTTCACTGTATCTTGTTTTACTGTTGTATACAGTATCCGGAGTATATCGAGTGTCTGCTAGTTGTATAATGATGTTCTAGCAATCAGATGTTCCTTGAAACTGCAATTAATTGTAAGGATAAATCTATTTTAGTAGAATAGGAACAACGGATATCGAGCCCTTTGTGTGTGTAAGTTTGGCTCTTTTGATTTAATTCTCTTCCTGAGTATTGTTTATTTCCTAAAAGTGGTCACATTTTCAGAGTCCTAACTATATGGCAAAAGTAAATGGCGATGTCGTCTTTTCCAGTAGATTTTGACGACGAACGGCTGATACAGATGGATGTCTTAAAACTTGTAAAAAATAAATAAGAATTTTACTTCGAGATAAAAAATAAAATTTGTGACTAATTAATAAGTCCCCCCCAAATAAGAACATGATTGTTATAATGTATTACAAATGTTTACTATAACGTAAAATATACTTCGTTTTGCAAAAAAATACACATTTTAATTAATTTATATGAATTAATAATTTTTAATTATTGATTTTATGTTACTTTAATGAATTTGTAATCTTTAATGTCTGATTTATTTTAAGTAAAAATTAATAAAAAAACAGCATTTATTATTTTTTTAGAAATGAGGACAAATTATTCCAAAACAAAACAAAAACACACATGTTAATTTATCTCAATAATAATTCATTTTGAATTATTGACATTATTAGATAATTAAATTAATTTATCTGAATAAATGTTAATTTATCTCAATAAATGTTTTATTAATTAATCATTTTGAATTATTGATATTATTAGGTAATTAAATTCATTTATCTCAATAAATGTTAATTTATCTCAATAAATGTTCTATTAATTATTCATTTTGAATTATTGATATTATTTGATAATTAAATTAATTTATCTGAATAAATGTTAATTTATCTCAATAAATGTTCTATTAATTAATCATTTTGAATTATTGATATTATTAGATAATTAAATTAATTTATCTGAATAAATGTTAATTTATCTCAATAAATGTTCTATTAATTATTCATTTTGAATTATTGATATTATTAGGTAATTAAATTAATTTATCTGAATAAATGTTAATTTATCTCAATAAATGTTTTATTAATTAATCATTTTGAATTATTGATATTATTAGGTAATTAAATTAATTTATCTGAATAAATGTTAATTTATCTCAATAAATGTTCTATTAATTATTCATTTTGAATTATTGATATTATTAAATATATGCAAATATTAGAAAACCGCGTCGTATAATTTCTGCAATGTTATTATTTAATTCGAGAATTTAATTTTTCCTCGAGTTATATTGATTTTAATAATACGAAATTTAGGGGCTTTTTTTCGTAATATATGAGAACTATATTTTAAATATGTTTTTATTGTCAACATCTACGATGCTTCATTTTCATTAAAAACAATTTACGCGTGATATAACTTTAGTAAATGTGTTTTTTTACACGAAATAATACATTTGCACTGGGATTTCTAATAAAGTAGTGGATTCTAGAATGCGAAAATAGACCGGAAATGGGGCTAATTCTATGTTAAATTTATTTGCGAAACCTATTTTTCACTCTAAATTCTAAAATATTGTTTCTCTTTTGTTCTTTCTTCTTTCCACGAACTTTTTATGGGTGTTCAAAGCGAATTGCCACAAATAAGTAGAACTCATTTAGAAGAAGGGGGGGGGGGGTAATCTAAAAAATATATTATTTTCATTATTTTATTGAGATTTAATATAAATATAACACAAACCTTTCTATTTCGAACTGACGTGCAGAAGAAAACGTCTGAAAAACAGAGCGTGAATGGGTACTTACGCTAGTATATATATATATATATATATATATATATATATATATATATATATATATATATATATATATATATATATATATATAAACGTGATACTTAGAAGGCAATACAATGCAGAAGTGAGACGGATAAACACAAATTGGAGCGAATAAGACATATAATGATGGAACAAGTTAAATAGTTACACCCTTAACACAATGTATACATACACACACACACACACACACACACATATATATATTTTTTTTCTTCACAAACACACATATATCTGTCTATCTTCACAATGGTACAATGTTATATAATACCTATATCAAAATAACTTGGTGGATACTTCGTATGATATAATATTTCGGGAACTCCTACTTCTTCAGAACCGTGCTCAACTCAAGTTCAAGCGTGCATATGAAAGAGGCAGTGAGGATGCAGTCTCGCAGAAAATACTGGTTAAATTTGAATTCTAACCAGATTTTTAAAAAATAAAAAATAAGCAAAAAAAATCAAGTTTAATTCGTTTTATTTTATTTATTTAGTTTTACTTAATTTATTTATTTATCCATTTTTATTATTTTTTTAATATTTTATTATGTTTTTTAGAATTTAAAAAATGTTAAACTTAAATTTAAACCAAGTTTATTCGTTTAAATTGATATGTCGGTTTATACTGCTATTAAACATTGCATTATCTGTTTTTTGTTTTATATTATTGTGTATATTAATATTTAGTTTTTGTGTTTTTTTAAATACATATATATAATTAATTAATCTAAATCAAGCTAGTAGTATCCGTTTATTCATCACTTGTATCTGTCTAATGCAACAATGGAAGCAAGATAATTCATCTTTAATATAGTTATTTCCAATTATGTTAGGCTAAAATATTGTTATTCTCATATACCGAATCTATTTTCTTTTCATTTTTTAATTATTAATCAATGTTATATGGTATTATGCACGCCGGGGTGGTTCCGGAATTTTATCCCCTCTTACTGTTGTTGTTGTATCCATTTCTGGCTACGGCAATATTCGTGACATGTACAATGGCTTGACGAAGGCCGTCGCCTCAAGTATAAACAAAATCGAAATCCTGAGATCAACGACCGGTGATATATTATATCGCAGGACTCAAATGGAGAAACACTACTCGGTAGAGGACGTTGTCACGAATAGAGTCATTAGTTAAATAAAACCTGTTAAAGAAGAGCTCGTCACCCCCTTCTCAAGTAGAAGTAAAAAAGGTCATCGATTTCCTAACCTGCAACTAAGCTCCAGGAAAAGATGGCAAAATCATCAAGGTCGAAAAGAAAGCCCTATTCCAACACCTGCATGCTGGAAAGAAGAACAGTTCCCATGAGATGCGTGACGCAAACATTGTCACTCTGTACAAGAGTACAGCGTGACAATAAGTGTGCCCGCAGCGACTGAAACGCTTACCGTGGAATCCTTCTCCTCAGTGTTGATGAGAAGGTTTTCGCCCGTGTTGTCATCAACAGGCTGCGGTTACTTGCAGAACGCATATACTCCGAGGCACAGTATGGGGTTAGAGCATGGAGATTATCCAGTGACCTGATCTACTCAGCTGCAGGGAAATGCCACCAACCGCTGCATATTGCCTTTATCGACTTAACCAACGCCTTTCGCCTTGTGAGTATGGGTTAGTGGTTTTAACACCATTGCAGAACATTGGATGCTCCTGCCAGGCTCTTGAAAATGATCATGTCTTTTCATGAATACATGCAGGGCACAGTAGAGTACGACAGCTCGGTGCTTATACAGATTAACCACTATATAGAATATTGCTGTTAAAAACAAAATAGCACAAAAAATTATGATGTGCTTATCTGTTAGGGTAAAAATATACAGCCCACGAACATTCACGAAAATGAGTCCAGTATTTTTTAATTAACCTATATCGGTAAACAGCTTCTCGCTGACATTTTAAGACAACATAGAAGTATGACGGTCAAGGGCGATGATTTAGACTTTTGTGAGATAAGGGAGATAATTATTAAAATCTTATGTTTTTGTCTAATATCGTGCTTACGCTATAAAGATGTCAGAAAGCGAGACATGAGGGACAATAGCATCGACCCAGCAGGTTGGGAGTCTGTTGCTGAAGACTGCAGCCACTGGATAAGTGATGTGAAGACATGAAGAGTGAGAGGAGGAGAGAGAAGCAGTGGATGGAAAGGAGAGAGGACATACGGCAGAGGGTTTGCAACAGATCTCTCTTAACCAGCAACGGACGCTGCAATTCTGCAACGGACGCTGCAATTCAGCAACGGACGCTGCAATTCTGCAACGGACGCTGCAATTCAGCAACGAACGCTGCAATTCTGCAACGGACGCTGTAATTCTGCAACGGACTACTCTGAGGTGCATAAGTCCATTGTCTCTTGCTACAACTGGATGACAATAAAGAGTTTCGACAGAAGTCATCACCAGTGATTGCTCGCTGAAAATAACATATGGTGTTCCCTAGAATCTGAGTAACAACAAGTATCCCCATATTTGCATCACTAAGTATTTCGATAAACATTGCAAATGAGCAAGTTACAATTGATTTGTCGCTGCCAAGTTGTCCCATCCAAGTCGAACAATTCAAATGAAAGTGTTTTCAAGAGCTCAATTCTAAATTAAGAAATAGTTAGCATTTAAGCTGTATGATTAAAACATATAGAAAAATGGAACACACGTTGATTGACTCAGATTTAGTGTGTATATATATATATATATATATATATATATATATATATATATATATATATATATATATATATACTAGACCACCCGTGACCCGTTGGGTCAGTTTGTTATATTAGCTATGGAATTCATGTATGTGCGTGACACTTGTGGAGAAAACAAAAAAACTATTTGATGAAATTAAATGTAATTGTTTAAAAAAGAATATAGATAGATTTCTATGCGTCGTTCTGTTTATTATAATTGTTTTTTTTTTAAATTATAGTTACTGAATTATAAGTGGTTGGCCATACTTATAGGTAAATATGCACTGAACAGGTGAGAAAGGAAGGGGGTACAACCGGCTGTCTCGCGTACGTAACGAAAACAGAGGGAGTAGGAGTGGTGAAATCTGTGAGAGGAAAAGTGGGAGGTGGTTTCGTCACCGCCGCTATTGATATTAATAATGATTGTTGTTGTTTTGTTTGTTTGTTTTCGTTTTTTAAAAGGGTGGAGCTTTTTTGAAACTGCGACAGACTTTACAAAGTCCTGCCGTTGAATGTTTTTAGCCGTGGAGAAAACAAAAAAACTATTTGATGAAATTAAATGCAATTGTTTTATATTTAAAGCGATATAAACATTTCCAGAATGAAAAATTTCATGCGTTCGTTAATAAAAGGAGTTCAACGGAATTGGAATAACAGATTGGAAGACGATGCTATTTACGCATGCGCAACCGGATGTTGAAAACCGGAAAGCTGAAAGCTGATTGCAAACATACAAGACCCATAGACTTTTAGTAGTATATATATATATATATATATATATATATACTAGTAGGGTACCCGTTTCATGACAGGTATGAGCAATAAATATAGCATTATTTTCAAATGTTAATCTTTTTTTAATGATACGGTTTCGGTGATATCTTTCCAAATGGTATAAAAATAATAATGTGCCCACTTTACTCATCCTGTTGCCTAAAATACATAATTCATAATGATAAGTTTAATAGTAAAGGATTTTTCCAAGGACGTTCATAGTATTGGCGCGTGCACTAATCTTTATAAAAATGCATTATTAAATTAAACTCAAAATTTGATGCAAAGCAATTTTTTCTATTAATATGTTTGTATCTAATTTATTTATAAAGTTTTTTTTGGGCTGAGGGCGAGTTTGAGTGAGCGCACCTACTTAATGGTAAAGCTTACAAAAAAATAATGTAGCCATGTTACCTAACGGGTTGCTAAGAATATATGCTCCAAAGTTAATAATGGTCGGTTCATTAGTTTACGAGATTTTCTGTACACACACGTGCGTATATATATATATATATATACATATATATATATATATATATATATATATATGTATATCCATATGATCAATTGTTTGAAATTGCGGTATTTTTAACACTGGCTTTTATCGTGTCTACTGTCGCCGTTAAAAACTACAAAAGTATGCAAAGATTATCTGGCCACATATTTTTTATGAAACAGAAATTTTGATCGCATCATTTCCAGCATCAATTACAACGTATGAAAGTTTTTTTAAGTAATACGTGTCGAACCATGCAAAAAACTCATAAAACGTATACTGGCTTTGTTCATATATGTATATAATATGTATCCACTACCCTGTTCAAAGTATCTATTTTTTATTTACTTTATATATACATATATACATATTAACACACACACACATATATATATGCATATACAAACATATATATATGCATATATACATATATATATATATATACACATATATATATATTTATATTCTTTCTAGCTTTCTAAATAATCGTTAACATTATTGTGCAATGGCAAAAGCACGCTTCATAACAATAATTGCGATATAAAACTAAAACATGCCTGATCATATTTGGCACTCTGATAACATATAATTGTATATTTACATGTATATAATATACACATATATATGCATGCAATATATATGTAAATATATTGTATATTTACATATGCATTTTGCATGTTTACACACACACATGTATATGTGTATATATATATATATATATGTATATATATATATATGTATATATATATATATATATATATATATTTATATGTATATATATATAGTGGAAGTCATGAATGCTATTAGTGATGTGGAATTGGTGTTTATAGCTTTTAGATTGTCGGCCGAAAATATCGTTTGATTATGAGCACTCATGGTAATTTAGCCGAAAGAAGAAACACATTAAACAAAAAGAATAAAACTAAATTATACAGTCAATACTTTTTTGCACGCTCGAAAATCAGGTGTAAATGCTATGAAAAAAAACTTTTTAGGCAAAAGATAAGGCTCGTTACAAGGTTGCAATCATATATATACACACACACTCACTATATATATATATATATATATATATATATATATATATATATATATATATATATATAAAGGAAGAAAGAGCGAAAATTTGTATTCATGCAAGCATATTTTACTACGCAAGTGCATCCGTGTTCGACATATAACGGTATCATTAAGTGAGGATTAAAAATATAATTTTATATGTTTTTTTGTTTTTAACGGAAATTCATAAACACAGAAGTGGGTGAATAAATAATAAATAAAAACTGAAAATGAATAAACAAATAAACGTGTGACTTACAATTGTGTGCTTAGTTTATGTGGCCGTTTCAGAACGAAAGCAAATCCCAATTTCTTTATGTATATATATATATGATAATTTAGTAAAACTTTCGAATTTCTTCAGAAAATATTTTAATTCAACGAATTCTT
>OY744542.1:22189793-22204793 GCA_963556195.1 Sepiola atlantica | reverse complement strand
ACATACATATATATTTATATATATATATATTTATATATTTGTATATATTTAGATATATATATATATAAATATATATTTACATATATATTTATATATATTTATATATATATATGTTTATATATATATTTATATATATTTATATATACATATTTATATATAAATATAATTATTTATATATAAATATATTTATTTATATATAAATATATCTATATAAATATATATATATATATTTATATATATATATTTATATAACTATATATATACATATATATTTATTAAATATAAGTATATACACCTATATATATATATGTGTGTATATATATAAACATGTATATATATAAATATAAATATAAATATATAAATATATTTATATATATATTGATATTTATATATATATATATTTATACATGTTTATATGTATATATACATATATAAAAATATATATTAGTATTTCATGTATCCATATAAAATGTATAAGGAGATATAATATTTTATGTAACAATTTTCAGTATTTACTTCAACAGTGACTTTAACCTGAAGATCATCCCCGGGATAAATGCGGGAGCCAATGTGTAGATTAATAGTTCAAAAATATTTTCATAGCTTACTATATATATATATATATATATATATATATATATATATATATAATCCAGGTAGGGTAAAAATCCACAGGGTAGAAATCCAAAGGGAATCAAACCGGGTTTATAAAAGAGTGCTCAATAAAAAATATAGAGCTGTATTGTGAATGCTTTTATTCAAACATGTACAAGGTCTGCTACACTGGCATGTCGATGTTATCGATCTACAGCTCTCAAGAGCTGAGGTCTCATCAGGCAGAAAATTATTTTTTGATTCAACCTGGTTGCTGAATTCCAGGGAGAATTCAGCAACCAGGTTGAATTAAAAAATAATTTTCTGCCTGATGAGACCTCAGCTCTTGAGAGGTGTAGATGGATAATATCGACATGCCAGTGTAGCAGACCTTGTACATGTTTGAATAAAAGCATTCACTATATATATATATATATATATATATATATATATATATATATATATATATATATATATATATCAAGTTAATCTAACAAAAGATATAAGGGGCCACTTATATCTTTAATTAGTGAACATACGGATAAAACTGAAGCTTAATATACTGGATAGAGAATGAATAGCATTATATAACGTGAAATAATAAAACAAGGTGCGAATCAAATTTTATTAGAATTCAATGCAAAGTACCTTAAAGTCCTTAACTCATGAGTTTTCAAAGAAAATTCTAGTCCTCAGAGGACCATTACCGCTATGACATTACTGCAAGTAATAAAATTAAACTTTGAAAATATATAAAAATATATACAAAATACATAAAAGTATATAAAACATCAAATATATCAGCCCAAAACATACTTTTTTGTTAAATCTATACAGTTCATCCAAGTCATACAATTTAAAACATATTCAGGAAAGATATCCAAGAGGTTGATTGAAAAGTGATCAAGGTAGTAAGTGACTATCCAAAAATTAAAGAATTGATTAAATTGAAAAAGTCTATCCAGTCGGAAAATGCGTCTGCAATCGATGCAATAAATGAAAGTTAAAAATGCGTTAAATTATTAAAACGATAAAAGAACCAAATCAAATAAAAAGTTCAGTGAACTAACTTAGTGTTGAAATCATGATGTTCAAAATTCAGCGTTCCAATGATTTGATCGGATTAGTGCGAACCATAATTATTTCATTTTATATTATGCTATATATATATATATATATATACAAATATATGAAATGTATATAAATATACTTACAAAAAGCATGCACAAACGATCAGCTCGAGGTGACAGAAATTGTCCAAGGATGTAGACGAAAGGTTTAGGACTGAATCTCAAAGATGAGACAAAAAACCACCTATCTTCCCCCATCTAGTTAGCAGTTTAGTAAGGTACCCAAAAAAAGTGACGGCAATCGAAGATGGCGACTCTCTCCCGGGCGTGACTTAAAGCAAATAAAACCCACCTTCTGATCCTCTCGAAACGTCTTCAAAGCCCTTTTTTTCGTCGAACCAAAGAGTATTGATTTTCAGAATATAAAAACGCAACCAGACTAAGGATCAAACAGAGAAAACCCACGGCACAACATTCATGGAGGGGAACACTAGACGAGGAAGAATGAAATTACGGCCAGAGAAAAATAAGGTAAAATATAAAATGCATGAAGATGTTTGAAAAATTGTTGGAAAAAAAGAAGTTCAGATTTTTGTAATAACTTTTGATCATCGCATAAATCTACACTCCAAAAAAGTCCCCGTTGCAAAAGACTATATAACAGAAGGGACAGTTTACTTGGTTATTGTCGACAGTTTAAGGGCTTAAAATCGCCATTCGTTGATTCGCGTGTTTAAAAATGACTATTAAAAATGAATGTTAAAAAAATGAATTTGGAAAGTTTTGAGAACACTTCTAAGGTTTCGATTTCGAAGAGTGTGGTAGAAAGAGACGTTTTAATTCCCACGGTTATTTAACAAACCCGTTTGGGACCGCACCCCGCTTTGGGGCTATGTAACATATATATATATATATATATATATATATATATATATATATATATATATAGATATATATATATATATGTAAATGGATATTTTAATATAAATATATATATACTTGTATATAAGTATTAATATATATATATAAATACATATAAATATATATATATATGATATATATATATATATGTATATATTAAATATATATACATATATATATGTATATATAAAAACATATATATGTATATATATATATATATATATACATATATATATTAATTATATGTATATATGAAAAAATATATAACTTAATAAATATATATATATTTATAAATATATGTATGTAGAAGTATATTTATAAATACATGTACATATAAATATATATATATATATAAATATATGTATGTATAAATATTTATATAAATATATATATATATATGTATATCTATATATATGCATAAATATATGTATATAACTATCTATATATATAAATATATATATAATATATATATACAAGTATATGACTATATATATGTATATATATACATATATGTATATATATATGTATTTATATATATACATATATGTATACATATATGTATACATATATAAATATATATATAGATATATGTATATATATGTGTATATATATATTAATATATACATATATGTATATATATATATCTATATATATAAATATATATATATATATGATAAAAATGGAAATATTATTTCAAACGTAATGTGAATAAAAAAAAGAGAAACTAAATTATCAGTTAAGCCATGAACGTTTCGTCTTCATCAAGTAGAGAGGTGTCCGAGGTAAGAGATTTTTAACAACAATAGACAAACATCTCATACATCGGACACCTCTCTACTAAACAGGCGTCTCCTTTGCCTTACACCAATAACGTACTAATTCTAAACGTAGGAATACCAACAATAGAAACCACATCACTTGGATAGTATAGCTTAAACAAAAGTATGTTTTGGGATGATATATTTGATGTGTAATATAGTTTTATGCATTTTTTCATATATTTTTATGTATTTTCAAAGTGAAATTTTATCACCTGCAGTGGTGTCACTGCGGTAATGGTCCTCTGAGAAAAAGAATTATATTTGAAAACTCATGAGCTAAAGACTTTAAGATAATTTGCTTGAACTTTGAATTCTAATAAAATTTGATTTGCACTTTATTTTATTATTTCACTTTATATCATGCTGTAAATTCTCTATCCAGTATATTAAGCTTCAGTTTTTGTCAGGATGATTCACTAATTAAAAGATATTAGTTTCCTCTTATATCTTCTGTTGGATTAACTTTATATATTATATTTATATATTTACACACACACAAACACACACACACACACACACACACATATATATATATATATATATATATATATATATATATATATATATATATATATATATATATCCCTGAGGAGGAGCCGAGAAGGTTCTGAAACAATTGTCGGATACGCAAACTATGTTTATTTAAAATAAAAGCTCTAATATATATTGAGCACATTGAAAAGTTATGTTTTTTTTTCATTTAGTTCATATTTGAACTTAATTAATTATATATATATATATATTAATATATACATTTATATATATATATATATATATATATATATATATATATATATATATGTATATATATTTATATATATTTACACATTTATATCCATATTTATACAATTATATATATAAATATATATATATATATATATAAATACATGTATATATATATATCAATATATATATTTATTTAATATATATATATCAATATATATATATATATATATAAATATATTTATATATATGACTATATATATAAATATATTTAAATATGTATATATAAGTATATATATATGTATATGTATTTAAATATATATATATATATATGTATATATCAATATATATATATATATTAATATATTTCAATATATATTTACCAATGCATAATATATATGTATATATGTATACATATATATATATATATATATATATATATATATATATATATATATATATATATATATATATATATATATATATATATATTTAAATATATAGACCGTGCGACCCTTGCTCTCGCCGGAGGTTTTAATTTTCTACACTGATGAGAGTGAACGCTTAAAACGCCGGCGAACATAACAATAATTTTACATTAGTAACTTTATATTGTTATAAGCCCCTTTGATTAGATTGAAGTTTAGTTTTGTTTCGGGGAAGTTAAAAATAGACTAACACGTAGCTATAAGGCATATTTCACCACCTTTGGTGTAATAATTTAGTCACCTTTTTATATGTGCCTACCTTGTAATAAATTAAACTTAAATTTTTTTTTCGACGAGGAATTGTCTCGTGACCGAATAATAATGACGCTTGTTTGCAGAGTCTAGTTTTATTCTATGGTTCGAGGATTTCGAACATTGTGACCGTCTTAGAATATCATTCCCTACACTGATAAGAGCAGAAGCTTGAAACGCTGGCGTATGTAAGTAAAAATAATTTAATAATTTTTACTTAGGTATATATATGTTGATAAATATATTAATATATATATAAATATATACATAAATATCAATATATATATATATATATATATATATATATATATATATAAATCTATATCTAAAAAATATAAACATATGAATACATATATATAAATACATATATTTAATTATGTATAAAATATGTATGTATATCTAAATATATTAATAAATATATATATACATATATATATATATATATATATATATATATATATATATATAAATATAAAAAATATATATATAAATGTATATCCGTAATATATATATATATAAATAAATATATATAAATATAAATATATAGTGATGTATATAAATATATAGATATAAATATATGAATATATATATATAAATATATATATAGGAATATATATATATATATAAATATATTAATATATATATATACATATAATATATAAATATATATATATATAAATAAATATATATACATATATATAAACACATATATAAATATATATACATGTATATATACATATATATATAGTAATAAATATATATATAAATATATAAATATATATATATAAATATATATATATATATGAATATATATATAAACACACATATATATATATAAATCGATATATATAAAAATATATATATAAAAATATATAAATATATATTTATATAAATATATTAATCGATATATAATTATATACATATAAATATATTAATATATATATATATATATTTATATATATATAGGTAGTGATATATATAAATATATTAATATATATATGCATATATATATAAATATATTAATACATATATATATATATATATATATATATATATATATATATATATATATATACATATAAATATATATAAATATATATATATATATGTATATATCGATATTGATATATATATATATAAATATATAAATATCTATATGTATAGTAGAGTCAACTTTACATAGTGGATATATATATATATATATATATATATATATATATATATATATATATATATATATATATATATAAAGTGGACTCTTTTACCCCTGTTCATTTGGCGAGACTAAGAAAATAACCACATGCATCATACATGTCTCCTGCAATACTCTTGTTCACTCAAACTTGTTTGCAGAAACATTCGCTTCATTGCATTAACATATATTTATTAATATATTTATTCCTAGAGCTTTCACTCTCTCACCTCTAACATCTACAAAAACAGTGGTCATTATACTTACTTACTTATCTTCTGTACCCGCCACAAAAAAATTCAAGCGGTGTTATTACACCGCTTCACTTTTTTTCATGCGGAACTGTTAAACAGAAACACCGCCGAGTACAGATTACGAGAATACCATTCTGCTATTTTGAACACATACCATTATTACGTTACGGACAAAAGTACACATGAAAACAAACACAACACGCGCAGCATAACAAGTACACTTTTTAATTATATAACAATGAAAATAAACATAACATAATAAAAATATTTCATTTAAACCAAGTAATACATGTTTTATTCGTTAACATTAAAATAGATTTCCTTCGGAACGTCTTCGTTTTCATTACAGTTTCAAGATCGCTAGAATTCTAAACGAACACATCGTCACATTATAAAGACCCTCAGCCCTAATTCGTTCAACCGTTATTCCTTTCGATGTTTTACAATGAATAATAATTGGATATGCCTTACAATTCTTTACATTAACAGGCAGTATACTCATAGTGTGCCCTACCGTACGTATTAGAACGATTTAGCGAAAATACAACTTCTCATCGAACGTTTTTCATAATAGATATTAGACACGGGGCCCAAACCAAATAATCTTATTTTCGCCTGTTAAACACTCATACGTGCTCTGAACAGTATTTAATGACCAACACATCATTTATTTTTTTCTTTCCTAATTCCATAAGAAATTTGAATTTACGTGACTAATATAGTAATTAGTCGCCAACTTCATTTGATTAGACTTGATCTTTTTTCACGCTACATACGATACCATATTACTTTTGTAAAATATAATTTACGTGATTGAAATAGTAATTAGTGACGACTTTTATTTGATACATTAAATACATTTTTGCTTATTACTTTACCTTTCCTTTGTACTTCTATCTTTTCAATCATACGTACCTAAAATAGAATTTATTTTCGTTACACATGACACTTAAATACGCTATATATTTTTTGAAGTACACAATATATATTTATCTTACGTGCTTAAAATAGAATGTGTTTTCGTTATACGTGACTCATTTTCAGTCATTTGGAAAAATTGTTTTATTTGCCTTTTCGGCACTGTGGTAATTTCTATTATTGTATAAACGTCTTTCTAATTCTTTGTTTATACTATTTCTCAATTTAGAACTATCCAATTTACTAGACTCCACACGAGGTCAGAGTTTGACATAACGTGGCGAAAATCCACCAACGTTTACTATATTTTCTAAAGTAACAACATAAATAAAAAGTAACGCTGTCTAGAAGGATTAGTTTTCAATGACGGCGGAGAAAATAGATTACAGATCGAAAAAGTATCCCGGTTAGTGAACAAGAAGCTCTTCTAAAATGTGGCAATTTCTGTTTTTTTTCTACTTCGAAGTAATCCTTTTCGTGGCTACATAGATTTTCCACAATTCAAAACCGACATTTTTTCTAAAAATTAAATCTACCAGATGTGGCTTATTTGCATTCTGTCAGCTGTTTACAAATTTTTTTTATATTTCTCCTGGGCAACGGCGGGCGTCGGGTCCTGCTATTATATATATATATATATATATATATATATATATATATATATATATATATATATATAAATGTATAAGTTACACCCGAAATACCGATTAGTTAGTATGGTTTGTAAACGCAGCTATGAAGTGCCCTGTAGCAAAGCTACGGCTGTCTTAGTTAACTTGATTTGTAAAATGATGTATAAGGTACTAATGAAAACTCTTAGCTACTGTTTAAAAAAATGCATTTTAGAACATTTTCATCAATCTTCATCGTGTAGTTGTTTTGGTTTTTTTTTTCGTATTAAGCTTTACTAAAAAATACTTTAACGTGACCGACCGACAAATGACACAAAATAGATTTCATACAAACAAGGCTAGGGCGCATGTAAAAGTGAGAAGTTCACTGTTGGCGAATATCCGGACGTACACCAATTCACACACGGTGTCACCGGCGTCACACCACGATTGCGTATTGATTTGCCTTGTGGAGGGGGTCGGTTTCCATTTATTAGTTTTCAGAAAATTGCGGCGGCTGTTATGTGATGACCTCTGACCCAGTCGGACGGAGACTGAAGTATCTTTGATTAGCATAAGCAAGAACAGCTGTACGTTTGGCGGCGACTAAGAATTGACGCGAATTTTGCCATATTTTACTTTCTTTAAATTTATTTATTTATCTTTCATTGGTCAGACATCTTTGTACTGCTGTTTCGCGTTTCCTTCTTCCGTTTGTCTGCTTTTTTATGTTATACGTTAGGTTAAGCTTCTTCCACTTAACAGCATCTGTGTTTGCACCCCCCTCAAAAAAAATAACCGGCAATTTTGAGCCTCCTACATTCACCCTTAAAGAAACAATGAAAACAAAAAGTTTCATGTGTAACAGAAGGAGCGGGCACGACCACCGAATAAAAAAGTTTACAAGTGAATCAAATATTTAAGATAGAATTAATTTATACGACACAATTCCAGAAACTTTTCTTCATTTAGTTTTAGAATTTACTAAAAGTTCCGACGAATGCTTACTAGACCATCCGTATTTGACCAGCAGTATTTGTTTGTCCCAATTGAAATAAATGGCTCTCGATTTGAGGAAACCCCCTGCTTTGCTAAGCTTCTGGGACTGACCTTCTCTTCAGACTTTAATCCGTTGCTAAGGTCGCCTGAAAATGGTTGGATCATTCTTCCGACCAGAAAGTACTTCACGTCTGATGCGATCCTTTACTTGTATAATAGTCAAATACGTCCTAAGATGGGGAGGTACTGTTGTCACATCTGAGGAGGTGCCGCGCAGAGCCATCTTTCCTTCCTTGGCAGAGTACAAAATCGACTTCGAAATCTAGTAGAGGATGCCCTCTTCTCTTCCTTACAGTCACTTTCTCACAGAAGAGATGTTGCTCGTCTTTTTTTGCTCTGCCATTATTATCATGGTAAGTGCTCGATTGATCTATGCTTCACCCTGTAAAATATTCACAACAAAAACTCGTCTAGCCACAACCCCTGTCAATAATTTGTCTTTCTCCCTCTGTGTACCTGAAAATAAACTGAATTTCCATGAACAAAGTGTATTTACTAGAACAGCCCGTCGTTAGAACACAATACCGCGGGACTGCTCCCCAGTTGACTACAAATAGTCATTTTAAAATCCAATGTAAACAAATTCTTGTTGTAAAATTCTGCCCAGTCTCACCCATGATACCAACCTGAAAAACTCTTTTACCCTTACTTATTCTTGAGTAGCATTTGACCTTGATAAGCGGTGACTTACTAGTAAAAAAAGTATTTCATGAAAACCTTTGTCTTAATATTTTATCCACAATATGTTTAGTCACAATATCCATTATAAATAAATACTGTGAAAAATGGGTGACGTTACAAAATGAGCTTCATATTTTTAAGTTGCCAAAACTACCATTAATCCTTTAAAATGTTATTCATTTTAAATTAAATCTACCGATACGTTTTTTTTAATCTTATATCCCTTTCCTTCCTCTTTTATCTCTAATCTCTCCCTCCTCTTTTCCCTCTCTCTTTCATAGATTTTCTTCTCTCAATTATGAATGGCATTGCCCCCTCCCACCACTTCTATATTTCGCTTTTGTGACATCATTCATTTTCAGAGAAAGTATACATGATGACAAACAAGCGACGTCCACAGATTCTAAGTCGTATAGAATAGATGTACCGGAAACAAGTAATGGTAAACTATTGTTTATCCCGAGGATGGCGACCGGGAAATGCCTCTGTCCTCAGTTAGTAAAAGTTGCACTTCGATCATAAATATCTAAAAGTCCATTCATTATTTTTTCTCCAAAATCAAATCAAAGTTGTGATTAGCGGCTGTTAACATAATACAAATAGTATTGATCGCCGAAAGACTACACTTGTTTAATCTCTACATATTTCCAAGAAGCCACACCCTAACTATGATCTTTAAGCGCATGTGGCATGAATATCATATTTAATAAATGATCCATCAGTCGTGTGTCGAGTTAGTCTCTTTGAAAGTAGAAATAAAAAACTTTAATTACATGACGACGTTTCCTCAATCTGTGAAGATCACTGTAGACGAGCGCACAGGAACAGCGACCGGCAAGCAAGATGTGAATAATAATTTGTGAACTTAATGTTTCTGTAACCATTTCTGCTGCACGTATGACACAAGGTTAAGAACCCAATTTGTAGAGTGTGGTGTCACAACTTAGTGAAGCAAAGGTAATAAGCAACTTGTAACATAGAGTCATCGTCAATCACACTTTGTGAGCAACTAGCCGGTGTTGTGTTGCGTCGAGGGCAGAATCTCCAGTGTGTCTCTCTAGTTGACACAAAGTAGTTGGCGCCTTGAATAGCGACGTCATCGGAAGAGATGTTGATCTTTTTTCTACCTTCCACCACAAGGCTGATATAATAGAAGAAATTACAAAGATAAAAATTAACTCCATGATTGCTCTGAGATTTGATTTACTACTAACAATAAATTGCAGCAAGTATATCAAGATGAACTGTATCTTCCCTTCGAGCCTAGGTAGGGTAAAAGCGGGGAGGACGTGAAACCCGCGTTGAATCACTTCGACGTCTAATTTCCAGGGGCAGGAACTCATGATTTTTGGACACGTACTTCGTCGATGACGTCATATCCTTAGTCTTACTTCGGATATTTTAACTTCTCAATGGAATTTTCCATTATCTGCTTAATTGTATCCTTACATAGAAAAACACAACATGTTTAACATTATTTTCACTCCCTCGCATTTATATATAGTTGTCATTACTACGAAAAGATGCATCTGAAGAAGTTTGCAGGTTACATCGGCTGAAACTTTGTGAATATAACAATCATCATTAAAATAGTAGTCCGAATAATCTAAATAATACTGGATAAAAATAGTTCTAATTTTAAAAATAAACTGGATAAATTCACAAATAACAGTCAAAGTTTAATTTTAAAAATCACCGGCGTCTGATGAAATAGTTCAAATCCGTAGAATATGTTTAAGAGTTGAAATTATGTAATAAATTAAGAGATGACTTATATGGCATGATGATAAAAAATAAATATCATTTTCAATTTATCATTTATTTGCCTCTTCTCTTTTTTCTTCTTTCTTTTCCTTTGTTCAGCCCTCGTGATATTGTTGTTGGTTTTCATTTCCCTTTTTCTTCATTTTTCTGTTATCCACTAAACAGCATCTGTGTTTGCTAAAACACAGCAATGTTCCGTTCACTACGTTCGACATTTTTTCTTTGAAGAAGCAGACAAAGGTAAAAAGCTGTGACACAGATTGACCGTCCCGCCCCCTAAGAGGGTGCAGGGGTGCGGGGCTCAATAGAGGAAATAAAGACAATTAAATCGACCATAAAACAACTTTTGAAGCACATCTAATATATAAAGTTAAGACGATTTTCCCCCTGTACCTTCTCGAAAAATAGGAAAATAACCACATGCATCACAGGCTACTAAACTCACCACTATATTACACTTATTCACTCGAGCGTGTTTTAGTAAATTTGTTATTATTTTTTCCAGCTAAATATTACTTTTGGCCCACCATCTTCGACTCTCCTCAAAACATACTCTATATAGGTGGTAGCAAACACTTTTCCCGCTAATAATTTAGTACTTACACTCTTCTCATCGACACCGAGAACTAATAAACAACGTCTACTTTTCAAAGAAAGTGTCCGTTATTATTTAATATTTGTCTGCTATTAATTTACTACATAATACAAAACATCAGGCACACATTTAATGGACACTCCTGCTGAATTTCGAGAATATCGGATTACGTTATTTCTGCTTATTATGTATACATTTATAGTCATTCCGGTTATTAGAGAGTGCAATTAATGAACATAGTATTTCATCTTTCAACATGGCGGCTACAATTTCTTCAACAACTCGACTTATGAATTAAGTAACTATTCGTCAAGATACTCAACAGAATCCCATACAGTTTACATTTTTTGATTCCAACACCTTTCATGTACATAATATCCAAAAATTGGGAAAAAACATTTACTTCTCGGTATAGAAATGATCCAAACGTGTGACTGGTGGACCCTACATTCGGTCGCTTTAAGGCGGATCGTACGATAACACGCATGCCAGCTACTGGCTGGCTTTGTTTCAATGACCTATTTTTCAATACATTTTCAACTCATTTTCGTACACCAGGGGTTACGAACGTAGATCCATGCCCGAGAGGTGAATGGATCGATCCCAGTCGTCTGATACTATTACTTTTTATTTTCTTTACATTGTTAAACTTCTGCCTACGAGGGAGAGGGGAAGAGCTTACTATGGGCAGTTTTTTTTAATCAACGTTATTATGTAGTCATTAAATAAAAAAAATCAATGTAATATGTATTGATTTAACTATTGTGAATATCATTCTGATGTGACCTATTTGCGTTCGGTCAGTTGTTGACATATTTTAATTCATTCTTTTCAATTTCTCCCGTGCAACGCCGGGTCACGGGTACAGCTAGTTATTTATAAAGAAGTTTGCTATCACATTTGACGTCACATAACTCATCACACACATCTAAACAAAACGCTACTAAAAATAGACAAATATTATTAAGATACTTCTGAAAATATGGCATCCTGTGAAACTGCAATAAAGTGTTGAGGCCATTTTGTATTTACAAGATGAACATACCGGTGTTGCCCAGGGGGAATTTATACCTTCATTTTTGTTTCATTTTTAAAAAACTATGCCTTCGTTTTTGCTTGTTTGTTTTTTTTCCAAATTATTTTAAAGTTAAATTTAATTAGTATAGTATCGTTTGATAATTATATCATCAACCAAATTGTCATAAAACCCTAACAATTTTTTGTTACGGTAATGTTGTTTAATCTCTGTTTATAAAATTATGGGATGGTAATAGTTTCTAAAATTGTCAATGTTTTAATACATTACAGGGTCGGCGGGACAGTTATAAAAGTGGGGTGGCTTTTCCTAAAAGTGAGGGGCCCGGTTAAACACATGCATATCAACTTAATTATTGATGACCGTAAAGTTGGGTAGAGTCAAAAAGTGAGTCCCCCCCCCCGGTGCCGTCGTCTATGCATTAGGATTGGTTAAGAATTTAAAAGCTGGAAATTATCTTCTATTCAAAAGTTTTAATGCTTCCAAATTTCTTTGAAATCTCGAGAGTTCACAAAGTAATCCAATCGTTTGCTTTTCTTAAACTATTACTAAAAGTTTGAAACTGTCGGCTTTTTATGAAGAAAAGAATATTAATTCTACGATATTTTTCGTGATTAAATTAAATTTGATTTGATTTTGTTAATGTATTTTTACTTTATTTTACGCCATTGTGTTGTTTATTTAAATAAATATTGAATGAATATCAAATAATAATAATATTAGGCACTCCAGAAAGAAATTCGACTCTTATTCAGTGAATGGTCAAATTTTGTATCTAATATTAAAGAGTTCAGCTTTTAAGAATAAGTAATTAATGTAAACAAAATAACCAAGCAAATAAATTAATGTAAAAAAAATAACCAAGCACATAAATTAATGTAAAAAAAATAACCAAGCAGATAAATTAATGTAAAAAAAATAACCAAGCAAATAGCTGTTATGGAAAAGAAGAGACATTTTTTTAAATTTAAATACAATTATTTATAAAAACAAGGGAAGATTTTTATACTGTCATACTGTCAGTGATTTTTACTCGGCGACGCCAGTGAAACTCCTGCCGGTAGCTTTTGAAGTGTTCTCGACTAATTATTGAATAATTATCAAAGTTACAATGACGCTAAAAATACACACACGATTTGTACTACTCAGATCAAGTTTTTGGAATTTTGAGTGAGTTTATTGAACTTTTTATATTATTTGATTTGATTTATTTATCGTTGTAATAATCAATTTAAACATTGGATACATTTCACTTCATCGATTGCTGACGCATCGCACGATTGGATAACTTTTTCAATTCTTTCAATTCCTCGTATTTGGACTGTCACTCATTACCTGGATCAATCTTCAGTCAACCTTCTGGATATCTTTCCTGATTATGTTTTTTAAATTGTATGACTTGGATGGATTGTATAGATTCAACAAAAAAGTATTTTTTTGGGTTGATATATTTGATATTATATATTTTTATGTATTTTTGTATATATTTTTTACATGTTTTCAAAGTGTAATTTTATTACCTGTAGTAATACCACTGCGGTAATGGTCCTCTGAGGAGAAGAATTATCTTTGAAAACTAATGAGCTAAGGACGTTAAGATACTTTGCTTGAACTTTGAATTATAATAAAATTTGATTGACACCTTATTTTATTATCTCATTTTATATTATACTATTAATGCTCTATCTAGTATATTGAGCTTCAGTTTTTATCCGGATGTTTTACTAATTATAAGATATTAGTTGACGCTTCATCTTTTGTTGGATTACTTTATATATATATATATATATATATATATATATATATATATATATATATATATATATATATATATATATATATATTAATTGATCAAGTTCAAATAATATATATATATATATATATATATATATATATATATATATATATATATATATATTTATGGATCGGGTTAAAATATGTTAATAAAATTAACATGAAACCAATAGTCTCAAAAGTTCTCAATAGAAGTAGAGAATTTATAAAATTACATAAGCAATATT
>OY744542.1:22154793-22187293 GCA_963556195.1 Sepiola atlantica | reverse complement strand
TTCTTCGTATGAACTAACGTGTGCCCGCGAATTGGATATAGATAAAAATGTTCATACTTTTTTTTGTTTCAAGCATCCGAATGAAATTTAGTAATATGGGTTGAGGTAAATAAATACCATCGAAGCATGTTAAAGGTGCGATATTAATTTTATTTTAAAAGAAAAGAAAATCGAAACCGATTTTTCTTTTTTTTATAAACTTTCATTTTAGTTTATAGTATACAGATAAGTAAAATTGGCCTTATCAGTTTATTTATAGATCCAATCTTATTGGATTGCCAGCCTATGTTGATGTGAACGTGCGTATGGGATGTGTTTGTCCTCGTATTAAATCACGCTTACCCGCGAATTGGATATAGATGTAATAGTTCATACTTTTTTTTTAAGCATCCGAATGAAATTTAGTAACATGGTTTGAGGTAAATAAATACAATCGAAGTATGTTAAGGATGCGATATTAATTTTATTTTAAAAGAAAAGAATATTAATACTTACATCATTATTAAGAGAATAAAAATGAGTAGAGATGCGGGTTTTAATTAAATTGGCTGATGCTCCTATATAAGTGTATATCTTAGGATTATCCATTCTACTCAAGCTAATGATATTTCCATCACCCGGTGTGTTTGGAGGTGCAACATTATTGTCTAAACTGGGTTGTTCATCTATGTTAGGTCCATCAAACGACTGGATATTAGGACTATCATTAGTGTTAAAGACTATAGGAGGGGCGTTGTCAATATATTGATGTGATAGAAAGATGCAGGAAATATTTGGTGTGGTATTAGTCATATCGCGTAGGTGTGAAGAATGGTACGAACTGTCATTACTCGAAGTTTTAAGGTTCGTTGTTGGACTATTTAATTCAGTTATTGTGCAAGCATATACCACGTAATCGTGTATGCAGTTGTTATTTAGTTAGCATTGACGATAGCGCTAGTAATTGCAAATATATGTGGGGTTAGAATGTGTTTTATGAGATTGGATGGATCTAATTTTTTATTATTGGCTGCTATAATTGTTTGGGTAATGTTTGGCATAGTAGAATCAGATATTTTGATAGAATTTTTATTGATGATGGAACAATATTTATGCAGAGTTTTCTAAAAAAATTTAAAAAATCTATGGGGATGTTTGTTTTAACATTATTGTTAAAAGGGGGGTTACACCAGATGTTGGTGTTCTCCTAAGACGTTTGCGCTGAGTAGAACATGGATACTTAAGTTGTTGTTCAGTCTCATCAGATTTGATTGGCTTCCTTTGTTGGTTACCGTTATTACTATTACTTTTCAAGCGGTTGTTATTGCTTAGTGTCATATTATGTGTAATTACACCTACTGGGCTGTTTTCAAATCGGTTTTGCCTATATGTTATTTTATTCGAATATCCAGAATTACGGAGGGCATTGTTGTAAAACTGAGCATTCTGGTTAAAAATCGCCGTGTTAGTAGATAGCCTAGAAATTATATTAGAGACCGCAGGGACTATTGCGTTAATGATTGCCTTCTGGTGGTTTGATAATCTGTGTACATAGAAAATAACTAAGTTGGGGTTATAGAAAGGGCCATAAGATCCGTCATTAAGGTTAAGCGTGACATCGAGAAAATTAGAAGTTTTCCTTTCAGGATCAATTGTAATAGATAATCCGAATTTCTGAAGGGAGCATGCAAAGATTCAATCAGATTCAATCAGATACAAACAAAGCATCATCATTGTAAAGACCGGTTTGTATATTTTTTAAATTATGCCCAATTTGGTTTAAAAGTAATAAGCCTACTAGGTCAGTAATATGTGCAGAATCTGACACCCCATAGTAATATCAAAATCGCTAGGAGTGTATTTTCTAGTATTTTCTAGTCCAAAATTTGCCATTAAATTGTAGGATAGATCTTCTTGCTACAGTAATTATTTTAATTTCACTATTTATAAGGTCAGAATTATTTTACGCTAGTATTAGAGCTTTATTAAAGAGAATAGGGGAGATAGATTGGTAGTAGTTGTTAATATCGAAAGTAATTAAGCTTAATCTACGCTTATCTTTAAGTTTCAAAAACCAATCTATTAAATCGTAAGATGATTGCCAAAGCGGGAAGAAGATTTTTTCCTTAATTCCCGGAATAATTCTATCTAAACTGTTCTTACTGATTATGCCTAAGTTTGACATGGATGGGCAGATAAGCCGGATTGAAAGGTTATGATGGAAGTTAGTTTTATGAGCTTAAGATTAAATTTAGGAATGGCACAAGTTACTACTTCTGGTTAAGTTGATTAATATCAGTGATCTTTTGGGAGGGTGCAATTTTTTAAGCTTTGGGTAATTCCTTAAAAATCAAATTTTTGTAGGTGATGTAGTCCAATTTATAATAGTTTTTTAGTTTATTTTTTGTTTTTATTTTTATTTTTTCAGCTGTTGTGTACGTATATATATTTATGTGGGTCTCTCTCTCTCTCTCTCTCTCTCTCTCTCTCTCTCTCTCTATATATATATATATATATATATATATATATATATATGTGTGTGTGGGCATATATGTGTATGTGTGTATGTATGTATGTTTGTATATGTATATGTGTGTATATATGCATGTATATTTATGTATATATACACATACATATATATATGTATGTGTATATATATGTAAATGTGTGTGCGTATGTTTATATATATGTATATGTGTATATGTATATATGTGTACATGTGTGTATGTTTGTGTGTATATATAAATGTGTATGTATCTATATGTGGGTATATATACATATGTGTATATAAGTATATGTATGTGGGTGTGCACGGTTGTATGTATGTATGTATGTATGTATGTATGTATATGTATGTGAGTGTGTCTATAAAAAATACATATGTGTGTTTATTTGACATGCATCTGTGTATATATGCCTGTATGTATGCATGTGCATGAGTGGATGTAAGTGTGTGTCTTTTTATTCGTCTGTAAGTATGTGTGCACTTATCCTTATGTATAGGTATGCCTGTAAATCTATGAATTATATTTCATTCAGCCTAGCCTGGCTGATGCCACATAGTCAGGCATTAGTCCCACCCTATTCTGCTTCTCTACATTTCTGCCATTTCCCCTCAATCTATTCTTGTCTCTTTCTTTTTCCTCTCTTCCTCTCTATTTATTTAATATTAAATAAATTATTGCATCGACAATCATGTAATTTCGTGTTATTATATTTTACGTTATTCTTGCTCTGTTTACCACATTGAGCTCTCTTACCCGGATTTCTTCCTGGAATTATTCCATTATAACACAAATATATATATATATATATATATATATATATATATATATATATATATATATATATATATATAAGATATGAGTTGATAATAGGTACTGACTGTAATTATGGCTATAATCGTAAGGTGTTTGCATGGTTTTAAAGTTTTTTAATTTGATTTGTACAATTTGCACTGAAGATAGTAACACCACGAAGTAAGTATATGCATATTGGAATTTTACAAATATCTTCATGTTTTCTGAAACATTTGTTTGCGAAATAAAAAAAAGTTGTAAACAATGAAGTGATGCTGTCCACTGTTAAATTGATGTGGTATTGAATTACATAAAAATACTGAATATATATATATATATATATATTATATATATATATTATATATATATATGTTATAAATATATATATATGTTATATATATATATTATAAATATATATATATATCATATATATATTATAAATATATATATATATATTATATATATATATTATAAGTATATATATATATGTATATTATAAATATATATTATATATATATGTATTATATATATATGGTAAATATATATATATTATATATATATATATATTATAAATATATATATTATATATATATTATAAATATATATATATATTATATATATATCATAAATATATATTATGTATATATATATATATATATATATATATATATATATATATTATATACATATATATATATATTATAAATACATATATTATATATATATATATATATATATATTATATTTATATATTATATATATATATTATATATATATTATATATTTATATATCATATAATATATATATATATATATATATATATATATATATATATATATATATATATATATATATATATATATATGGAGAGAGAGAGATTGTGTGTATTTAGCCAGAATTTTCTCATTGATGCAAACATTGTAAAAAATACCCGAATTCGTTTGTTTGAATATAGCATATATTATTTTTTTCAATTTTTCTAATGGTCCTTTTTGTATTTAAAAATAAAAATGTTCCATAGGTTTCGCAGGTTTCGGGAACGTTTTCGATTTTTCGTCGAATTATCTACAAGTGTCCAAATTAAATGAACAAAAAAGCTGGAGAAAGAAGGGTAGTTTTAAAAGACGGCGGAGAAACGCGCATATAACGTTTTTTCGCATTGTTCCAGGAAGTCGTTGACGATTTAAATTCAGCAACGTAGGATGCATCACAGAACAAAATCGCATTACGTTAAGCATTTTAAAATGTTTTATATGTAATGTTGTTAATTTTATGCTGTTGTGGTTTTATGCAGATAGCTTCCAGTATTTTTTAAAAATTGCTTTTAGATTGTATAATTTTAGTGTTATTAACTAGAATGTGTCTTGAATCAGAGAGAGCGAAAGCCGTTATGTTTTCGTAGATGTTAGTAAATCGAGCTAGAGTTTACAAGATGCATGGTAAGGCGGCGGGATAGGGTATGGAAATGACATTCTCTCAAACGGCATTTTAATTTATGAATAACATTCGTTCTTTCTAGTTGTTTTTGAGTTGGGGAAAAGTGGTTTTACTGCAATATTTGGGGTTTTAAATTTCTTATAGTAAATAATGAGTATAATTTTACACCTGAGAATGATTCGACGATGAATCAATAACTTTCGTGAAACCTGTGAAACCTATGGAACATTTATTAATTTTTTTGATTGTAAGACCATCAAAATATGGAATAAATAAATAAAGGTATAATTAAACAGACAACTTATGTTATTTTTACAATGTTTACATAAATATATACATATATATATGTATGTATATACATATATATATGTTGGCTTGGTGGAAGAAATAATGCACAAGCTACTTTTCTAAGACTTTTCTAGGACTTTCTTTTCTTATCGTTGTTCTTCCTTGCTTTTTAAGTTTGACTTTTATTTTTATTTTTATTTTATTTTTTTCCTCTTCTTTTCTTAAGTGACCTCAACTATTACAACGCCACATTGTGTTTTGTCGGCAGTCGAAACCAGTATTCCAGACATTTAATTTCCCTGATGATCTGCCAAGCAAGTAACTGCTTGGTAGTGAAACACGTGTAGGAAAAAACATTTAATTTGAATAAATAGTATTTGTAAGAAAAAATATCTTTAATGGTGATCATTGGTGTCTTGAAAGGAATGCTTTGGTAAGCCTTCATAAAATCACATATATATATATATACATATATACATATATGTATATGTATATATATGCATATATATATATATATATATATATATACACATATATATATATATATATATATATATATATATATATATATATATATATATATATATATATATATATATATATATATTGATCGATAGATAGACTGATCATTGCATTGTTAGGGTGGAATATGTAACTTGACTGGAGTAGGTTTCACTTAATCTTAATAAACACATCTAAAAACCCGGCAGCGGGGCCCGGTGTGTCAGACTACTAATGAAATAAATTCATCGAACAAATGGTAGACGGTGTGTGTGTGTGTGTGTGTGTGTGTGTGTGTGTGTGTGTGTGTATGTGTGTGTGTGTGTGTGCGCGCAGTAAACCGCGTCCGCAATTCAAAACTTTTGTAAATTGATACGGCGACGGGTAATTGTTGCGTCCATCTTCGACGGTTGACAAATAACGACCACTTTTGCGAGATAATATTCAAATTTTTCCCATAATTCCTTTCGACTGCGACCGGAGCAGCAATTGACAGCGGAGACAACTTGCATAAACGCGAGGTAATTATGCAAATTACTTTCGGCGGCTTCGAACTCGGCAAAAGCACGGGAACGACGTGTCTAGGTGTGCGACGGTGGAGTTACGGTTCACTTTAGGAAAAAGATTACCGTCATTTCACTCTCACAAAAACAAATTAAAGAATGATTTTACTTCTTCCAAAACAACGGAAAAACATGTAGAAAGATAGATAAACTCAAAGATTTCTCACCATCAGTATTAAGAAAGTGTATGATCACCGACTATATGTGTATATATATGTGTATATATATATATATAATATATATATATATATATATATATATATATATATATTAATCTTATACGTACATAAAAGTAATCCGTAGACACGAGTTTCCGGCTCACAGCTTTCATTAGCATGGCTAGCTTTGACAGGGATTGAACCTTCGATATTGATTTGTATAATCCAGCGTCTTACCAATGGACTAAAACGCCCTGCCTAAAATATGTACGATTTTTATCACCTAAATATTTCATGTATTTTTATGTAATTGTTATAATATGTATATACATATTATATATATATATATATATATATATATATATTTAAATGTTTAATTAAATAACGAAAATTGAATTATCGTTTAATAATAATAATCTATCGTGATCATGTAAAGCTCAATATATCGAATAGAGCAATTAATTTTAGAGGTGACAGATGAGAATAACTAATTGTGAAGATACAATATTTATTTAAACATCAAAAGTTCAGAACAAGGAGCCTCATATCCTTAATCCATGGATTTTCAAAGATAAACTCTTCTCATCAGAGGATAGGGAAAGCCGATAATGTAGTTGTAAATATTATCGGCAACATTTAACATTGAAAATTTTATATTAATATAAATAAAGAACAAAAATTTTATTCAGCTCTGACTTGAAAACTATCGGATCTGAATAGATGTCTATAACCTGCCGATATTCGTTTCAACCAGGAAGCGATGGTTGTTCGAAATGCTCAATTTTTTATATATACCGAACTTTAACAGACAAAAATCGATCCGAACCCTACGAAACGAACGATTCCAGCACCAAACTAATTACTAATACACATACAGGATGAAATGGACGTTACCAATTACCATCGGACCACCAGCATCTTACAAAAATATTTGGATTTCCAAACAATTTTAGTATTGTTTTCCTTTTCAAACATTAATTTCTGTTGTGGGTGAACCTACCTACCATTTAATAATAACTAAATGGTAGCAACCAGCTACCATAAATACCGGCTTTTGCTGGGAGAACATTGGTACCACATTTAGGCACTCTGTCCTTTTTGTTATCAGGTATTTCTATTTTGCGCTCCGTTGATTATTACTGTAGATTATTGTTATATTATTGTTATTATTGTTACTGTTATTCGGACTCTTTTTTTAGAGCCGAATTATTTTTGAACGCTCAACTTTTTTTTCTGTGCTGTTTTTTTTTCTTTTTTTTACGGATTTCGTTTTCCTCGTCGGCCATGGCAGCTCGATGCCCTGTGCCAAGGGAAAGTTTGACAACGGAGATGGGCTCGATACCTTCCCCCCAACCTGGAACGTCGTGATGGGCAAAACCCCCGACAGTGACCATAAACTTGGAGGATTTCAAGGTTAAAATTGAATCTTTTAAGAACCAGATTACCGAAAAAGGACTTATCATTGACCTACTAAAGTTGGAAGACATCCAGAAGAAGACCCTCAATATGTTCGTTGTGGACCGTAAAACAAAAAAAATCAATCAGGGCATCGGTGGATATAATAACTAAACTAGTAGCATCGGTAGGTCACAACCAATTAAGATAATCAAGACTAGAGGATTTAATAACTGGTCTGCTTTATTTTCTACAGAAAATGAATGCATGACACTTTCAAAAAAGCAGATCATCACCCAGGACTATGTGTTGAGGATGGAACACTTGGGAAGACGGCGTACAACAATTTGAGTCTTTTATATCCCGTTCTACATCGAAGGGGCACATATTGGCGCATTCCTAACAAAGTTTGGCGAACTAATGTCTGTGTCTTGCGACCAGTACCTTTCCATATGGAACTACGACATTCTATTAGATAAAAAAGCGTTCACTAAAATTCCATATTACATAGAAATCGGAGATGATAAGTAATAGTCGCTGGCAGAAGACCCGCCTGTTGGACCTGTAACGAGATTGGGCATCTTACAATCGACGACCCAGAAAGGAAGAAGCCTATCAACAACCCCAAAAATAAAGTTGGGGAACATTTGGGCCCCAGAATTGGATTTCTCATAAAATCACCTTCGAAAAACACCGGAAAAAGCAGTGAGAACGAATTCTCGGTTTTTCCACAGACAGAGGAAGAGGAAGAGGAAGAGGAAGAGGGTGGACCATGGATGTTAGTAGAAGGCAGAAAGACGCCCGGAAGACTCGCCCTGGATCAAATTAGGAAAAAGGAGGAAGAATACAAGATGTCAAAGGATCCAGAGCGAGAATCATATGTAAATGCGGTTCAGCTAAACAAGCGTTTGAGAGCGGAGACACAAGACAGCCAGAACTCTCCCCTCCAAGACACAGCCCAGCAAAGTTGCTCCGAAGACCAAATATGATCCTAAAACATCGCCTGTCTCCCCACAAAGAAAAGAAAACTTGGCCCACAAAATGCCGCCTCCAGTGTCAGTCCCAATTAAAGAACTACCTTATAAATTAATTCCGCTAACTCCAACCCCTAAAAAAGCAAAGCGTAATACCCCAAGACCCTCCCCGTTCGTCTCACCTCAACACACGTCTAAGAATACACCACCTGCTTCCCCTAAGAAAACTCCAGTGCTCCCTCCCCCGTCCCCGATTTGCAAACACGCGCTAATGCCCACTCCCCAATGAAAACCGATCTAAGCATCCCCCCTCCACCTCCACAAATTTGTGAATTCACAATTGCCCCCGTTAAAGGGAAGACGACAAAACGTCAGCTATTTTACCCTGGTGAAGACATATGCAAAATATCGTCGGAAGTCATCACCAGGGCGAAAGGATACCATTATACTGATCTGAAGAAGTTGCTTGTCTTTACCGAAGTGGGGGGGCAAATCAATCGAGGACCCGTACAACTTCCCTGATGCCCCCCGATTGCTGACTGTAGTTCGGCCTCGAGAGGATGCTAAGTCACTCTGGAGGATGGTGGAGGAAGCGAATATAACTTTTGACATATCGCCACAATTAGTGTGTCATAAGGACCCAAATTTAAGGATTTTGAGAAAATCATGCTTTGGGAGGATCCCGATTTTATTACATCCATCCCTATATCGAGCAGTGAAACTAATCTTCCCCCTTGATGCTGGCAGCTTGTCCCATGATGGCCTCATTGACATTCCGATGGGCACTTACTCCATGGGAAAAGCCGTCGGCACCTTGACCCCATCAATGTTCGTTTCTAAAACCCAACCCTAAAGCACCTTTTTATGGCTCTCAATCTAGCTAGTGTGAATGTCCGGGGGCTGAGGGCCGGTTCTCGCAAAATTCGAGTTCGACAGGACCTTCAGCAGCTTGGAGTGGATATATGGTGTATTCAGGAGACCCACTTTATTCCAAGTGATTATCTGGGTGCGCTGACTAGGGACTTTCGTGTCTATTCAGCGTACTTCGATTTTCGCTCGAGAGGTGTTTCCTGGCTAGTAAAGCGCGGAAGGAAGGCTTTGCGTTCTGAATGTTACCATAAACGATAAGGCATTTCGATTAATTGGGGTTTATGCGCCCAATAGCCACACTGAGCGTGCTCCCTTCTTTCGACGATTCGAGCAGTTCATGAATGCTTCTCGGACAGTTATCTTAGCGGGAGACTGGAACGTGGTCCTGGATCCCGATTTAGATCGCTTGGGTAATCCTTCTAGGGGTACTAACCAAAACCGGGATGCTAAGGCATTTCGTGAGTTTCTCGATAAGTTTGATCTTGTCGATAAATTCCGAAATGAGAAGCCTCGGAGAGTAGTATGAACTTGGACAACTAGTCGCCGCGGCTCCGGTTCGTTACAACTTTCGAGTTATATCGACCGGTTCTTAATCAGGAGAGTCGGCATAGGAGTGTTAGAATGTCCAAGTTTTCATAATATAGTTTACTCGGATCACCGACTTATTCGGGTTCGTGTAAACTTAGCTATACCTAAAGCTAGAATGGCTGGGTACTGGAAACTCAACACGTCGTTGTTCGATGTGAAGGGTTACCGGGAACAGCTAATACTAACAATATTGCGGGAAATGACGGGTGCTATAATTGGGAATAAGCGGTGGATGAAACTTAAGAAAGTAATTAGGTCCTTTTCTGCCGACTTTAGCCGACGACTCAACCGAGAATCTAGGGCAGAAAAAGCGACACTAGAAACTAGATTAGATCGGGCGGGGGAGGCGGGGGATAGCACTAACGTAATTATACTTAAGGCGAAGCTGGCCTCCTTGGCTAGCAAGGAGAACCAGGCTTCACTAGTTAGGGCTAAATTAAAACGAATGTCTCAGGAAGCAACAAATATGGCACCTGAATTGCGTGCAGAGGAGCGGCGACGTGCTACGGACCGACATTTCGCACGTGTCACATTGCCGGATGGACGTACCGTGACCACAAACGAGGTATTTTGGAGGCGTTTCGGTCTCATTTTCAAGATCTTTTCACCAGGGAGCCCGGTCTGTCATTAACACATTTCGACCCCTATTTAGCTGACTTTTCTCGCCTGAAGGCGACCGAAGCGGCTAGGTGCGAAAGTTGTATAACAGAGGAAGAAGTTCAGGAAGCCTTGGGTCATGTCGGCCTGAATCGGTCTCCGGGGATCGATGGTTTGCCCTACGAAGTGTATTTGAGGCTGTCGCACATTTTTGTACTCTTGCTGACAGTTTTATTTAACTCTTGGTTTAGGAACGGGTCTATACCTCAGTACTTAACCAGGGGTATTGTGAAGCTTTTACGCAAGAGCAAAGATGGTGGGGATGGGATAGGTAACTTTCGGCCCTTAACAATGTTAAATACAGAGTTAAAGATTTTGGCCAAGATTTTAGCAAATCGTCTGCAGGTTGTCCTGCCTGGTCTTATTAGCCCTGAACAGACTTGTGCTGTATATGAATGTGGTATTTTGGTGAATGATGGTAAAAAATGAAACTAGCTAGTATAGTTCTTTTTTTGTTAGTATAGACCTAACCTTTCCCCTTCTTTTTTTGGCCTTGTGCCTCATTTCATATAATTCATTTATGTGAATAAATAATGGTAGGCACATTTAGGCACTAGCACTGCCAACACTGACTTGTGTATAATTTCTCTGTTCAATACGATTCATTATTATTATCTCTAAACCTGTTGTTCTTTTATTTCATTGTTGGTACCCCTAAACGGGCCCACAACAACTGGCGGCGAGTGATTCGTAAAGGACTTCGTTGGAAACACCTTGGACCTTGCAACCTTTGAGTGATAAACCAGTGTCTACAACACGGTCAACCTACGAAAAAAAAAATTCTACCCGTTTGAAAAAAAACCTCAAAACTCTGTGCTTTACAATTTTCGGGAAGATATTGGAAACATCGAATACATTCAATTTTGGGACGAGTCTGCCTTACAAGAAATAAAAAGTTTAAACAATTACTGGACAAAAAAAAGTAAGACAGATTTTACTATTTGTGTTCTTCGTATTTCAATACGGGGTTTTACCTCGTGCAAAAAATGAAATTGGAATACCATGTGCTCATAAAACTGAAAGGTTTGAAAAAAAAACTCCATATTACAAAAAACTTTTTTCGTGTCTGATATAGTCAAACGAATTTTGCGAACAGACTTGTCACTGTACAATCGTATAGTCGGAAAAAAAATCTGACAAGTAAAACCAAGTTACTTTATTGAATAACTAGTCAATTTTTCATATAGCCATTACTTGCTATTTTGCATTTTCAGTCTACACTAAAAGGCAAACAGACTTATTGGGAGAAAAAGTTCCAGATGCGAACAAAAATACAAATAATTTGTTAAATTAATTACCCAATAAGCTGGATTAATAAAATCGTTTTTTTTCTCAAAGAACTTTGAAAGAAGAAAGAAAAAGATTAGCAAGTGCCGGTCGAATTCGAGACCTGATTGACGCAGTGATGAGAAGTGGTTTAGTTTGTTATTAAACAGTAAGCATTTTAAAAGAAAAAATAGTGAAGGACTATTTGTGACTAATTCTTTTTCAAAAAAGTATTTCTTTAATCATGGAAAATTTCTCGAAACAGATATTGGAGATGATTAAATTTCAATCAGAACAACAGAAGGCAAACGATGAAAAACATCTTGCTCAACAGAAGGCAAACGATGAAAAACTTCAGTCTCTACAGAAGGAATTTCAGTCGCAGCAAATAAGTTTGTTGAAGTATTTTGAGGAAACGAATTTAGCACAAAAGCGAGAAGATAGAAAATCTTTAGACGAACAATTGATTGGGATAAAAAATTTACAATTAGAGCAACAGACTCAATCAGAGAGAAAATTTGAACAGCTTGCACAAGCAATGATAAATACGACGAATGACGACAGCGATGCGTTCAACCAAAATGCAATATGGTCAGCTATAGAGACCTTCAACTATGTGCCTGAAGAGGACCTAAACTTCGAATCATGGTACCGTCGATATCAGGATGTTTTCGACATTGATTGTAGCACATGGTCGGAAAAGAAAAAGGTTCGTTTAGTTCTTCGTAGACTAGGTACGGCAGAGCATACACAATTTGTCGATTATATTCTGCCGAAGAAAACGGGCGAACTATCTTTCAATGAAACCATTAAAATGTTAATGGAACTATATTGCCCCAAAACAAGTTTATTCCACAAAAGGTGGAAATGTATTAACCTAACGCGAAAAGAAAGCCAGGATTACTCAACGTTTGCTTCGATCGTCAATAAACATTGTGACGACTTTAAGTTATCATCCTTGACAGCGGACAATTTCAAAGTATTAATATTTGTTCAAGGGCTCGTCTCGCAAAACGGTGCAGAGTTAAGAAGACGTGCAATAAGCAAACTTGAAACCGAAAGTGGCCCCGTCGATTTTTCAACAGGTAATCGACACGATGTGGAGCGGGCTCGATTTTTCGATCGGCTATCTTGACGATATCTTAATAGAAAAGTTCGAACGTCGGGGAGCACCGTGAGCACGTAAACAAAGTATTCGAAAGGATAAGCGATTTTGGTTTTATACTCAAGGAGTCAAAGTGTGAATTCTTTCTAGAAGAGATCAAATACTTGGGACATGTCATTGATAAAAATGGAAGACGTCCCGACCCAGAAAGATTAATAGCCATCAAGAATATGCCCGAACCGAACAATGTTACCCAACTACAAAGCTTCCTGGGTCTCGCAAACTATTACGAAAAATTCATTCCCAGTATGCACAAATTGCGAGCCCCCTTTAATGAGTTACTTAAGAAAGATAGTAAATGGGAATGGTCCGCCGACTGTCAATCTGCATTCGACAACCTAAAAACGAAGTTAACTTAAGAATTATTTCTTACTCATTTTAATCCTAAGCTAAAAACTATTGTTGCAAGTGACGCCAGCTCCTACGGCATTGGGGCGTGCATTTTGCATAAAATGCCGGATGGCTCGATGAAACCCATCGCGCACGCTTCAAGAACTTTACTTCCTGCAGAGAAAAATTACTCTCAGATTGAAAAAGAAGCGTTGGGTATTGTGTTCGCAACGACCAAATTTCACAGGTATCTACACGGCCGTCATTTTATCCTACAAACAGACCATAAGCCACTTATCACCATCTTTGGATCAAAAAAGGCTTGCCACCCTACACAGCAAACTGCCTACAGAGATGGGGTATAATTCTGTTAAATTATGACTTTGAGATGGAATTTTTACCGTCAAAAAGACTAGGACACGCAGATGGTTTATCGCGGCTAATCCCAAAGTACACGGTACCGCTCGAGGATACAGTTATAGCATCCCTTCGGTCTGAATATGACTATAATAAAGTACTGTGTAACACAATAAAAGAGCTGCCAGTCACACTTGGCGATATACAAAAAGAGGCAAGAGAAGATAATTTTATTATCGAAATAAAAAATAAATTACAAACAGACGATGAGCAAACGGCAGAAGCTTTTTCAGTCTGTTGCGACACATTATTATAGCGGGAGCGAGTAGTAATCGCAGCTACGCTAAAAAAATCCTGAAGGATTTCCATAAGGGGCATCCCGGAGCGACACGCATGAAGAGCCTAATGAGATCTTATGTGTATTGGAAAAACATGGACAGGGACATAGAGACGAAGGTGAAGGCCTGTACTGTCCATGGCCAAAGGCAAAGCAACCATGGTCCCGGATTCACATAGATTTTGCGGGGCCATTGGAAGGTTTCTACTATTTAATTATAGTCGACAGCTACTCAAAATGGCCAGAAGTTGTTAGATGTAAAAACCCAACAACGGATGTCACGATATGCACGTTGCATGAACTGTTTGCCCGATTCGGAGTGATGGACATTGTTGTATCGGACAACGGTACACAATTTACTTCACGAGAGTTAAAAGAATTCTGTGAAGACTTTCAAATAAAACATATCACCACTCCGACTTACCATCCGAGGTCAAACGGAAAGGCAGAAAAATGTGTTGATACCTTGAAGAGAGCGTTGAAAAAATCGACGGGCACGCTGAGAGAAAAGGCACTCCAGCAGTTCCTTCAAGTGTAGAGAATTACACCCAATGAGAACACACGAGCCCAGGTACCACCGGCGGAAGTAATGTTTGGAAGAAAAATAAAGTCGGTATTCGACAAACTTTTACCAAAACAGGTGAAATCGACCAACATTACATTACCAAAGATGAGTTACGAGGATGGAGAGAAGGTGTTCTTCCAGGAACACCATGGAAACAAAACCGTGTGGAAAGTGGGAAAGGTACAAAAAAGGTTGGAGCGGATGGTGTACATTGTAGATAGTCCTAGAGGCACCTGTAAAAAACACATTAACCAAATGCGTCGTCGAATGTCGGACGACCAAGGGGAAAGCCCATCGGATCAGAGTGAGACCATCGACGCATTTGAGCTGCCAACACCAAAAACGCCTCCGGAACAGAGATGTTCATCAAGAAAACGTAAATTAACCGGGAGTTTCGAAGTGAATCCTAGGAAAAATATATAACTTGAGATTCCGGGGGAATGAGTTTCGGAAGGGGGTGTTGTGGGTGAACCTACCTACCCTTTAATAATAACTAAATGGTAGCAACCGGCTACCATAAATACCGGCTTTTGCCGGAGAACATTGGTAGGCAAATTTAGGCGCTAGCACTGCCAACACCGACTTGTGTATAATTTCTCTGTTCAATACAATGCATTATTATTATCTCTAAACCTGTTGTTCTTTTATTTCATTGTTGGTACCCCTAAACGGGGCCACAACAATTTCCAAATAGCAGCTGCTTTTATTTTATTTTTATTTTTTATTTTTATTTTGTTCTGACGTGTTTTCAGATAACATCCACCCTGACTTTACGCTCTCACCTCAACATAAGACTCTTCACCTTTTGGCCCTTATTTTTGTTCTTTATTTCTATTTTGTTTTACTTTATATAAAATTTTCAACGTTAAATGTTGCCGATAATATTTACAACTACATTATCGGCTTTCCCTATCCTCTGATGAGAAGAGTTTATCTTTGAAAATCCATGTATTAAGGATATGAAGCTCCTTGCTCTGAACTTTTGATGTTTTAATAAATATTGTATCTTTACAATTATTTATTCTCATCTGTCACCTCTAATATATATATATATATATATATATATATATATATATATATATATATATATATATATATATATGAAATAACTCCACATATCAAAATCTGAGATATTAAGCTAAGATGACTGTGAAGCCTATTTAGGGTTCACGCCCTATGACCGTCCGAAATTGTAACTTCGTACACTGATGAGAGCGTAAGATCGAAATGCCGGCGTATGTAGGGATACATAATTCAATATTTCTTTTGTAAATATTGTTATAAATCCCCTTTATGAAACTAAAGTGTAGCAATGGTCGGAGATATGAAAACAGACTGCTAGTAAGCTATAAGCAAGATTTCGATAACGTTCGTAGACCCCTCTAGAGTGTATGAGGTTTACTACCCGCTGTATTTTGACATAAAAATAAATTATTTTTTTATGTATCACGTGTAAATGTTATTTGGCCGCGGGGATAGAACGAAAGCGAACAGAGTCTTGGTTGACTCTGTGAACCGGGTTCGCACCCTGTGACTGTCTGCAATTGTCACTTTCTGTACTGATGATAGATTTATGATTCATGTTATGTTTCAAAACATAAATTGAAGCATAAGCTAGTAAGAAAATAAATGGGTAAATATCATCGTTGAAAATTACTTTACTAATGTATTTTGCTTTAGCTGCGTATTGTATGTAGTTCTTTCATAATTATATAATCGTCCCAGCAAAAATATGCAGCCGGGAGAGGGGGGCATATGTTTGTCAGTAAATTAAAAAATTAATAAATAATGTATCATATGGGGAGGGGGGTTATGTTTGTCAGTTAATTAAAACATTTATAAATAATGTATCATATGGGGAGGGGGGCATATGTTTGTCAGTTAATTAAAAGATTAATAAATAATGTATCATATGGGGAGGGGGCATATGTTTGCCGGTTAATTAAAAGATTAATAAATAATGTATCATATGAGGAGGGGGGCATATGTTTGTCAGTTAATTAAAAGATTAATAAATAATGTATCATATGAGGAGGGGGGCATATGTTTGCCAGTTAATTAAAAGATTAATAAATAATGTATCATATGGGGAGGGGGCATATGTTTGTCAGTTAATTAAAAGATTAATAAATAATGTATCATATGAGGAGGGGGGCATATGTTTGCCAGTTAATTAAAAGATTAATAAATAATGTATCATATGGGGAGGGGGGCATATGTTTGTCAGTTAATTAAAAGATTAATAAATAATGTATCATATGAGGAGGGGGGCATATGTTTGCCAGTTAATTAAAAGATTAATAAATAATGTATCATATGGGAAGGGTGGCATATGTTTGCCTGTTAATTAAAAGATTAATAAATAATGTATCATATGGGAAGGGGGCATATGTTTGTCAGTTAATTAAAAGATTAATAAATAATGTATCATATGGGGAGGGGGCATATGTTTGTCAGTTAATTAAAAGATTAATAAATAATGTATCATATGGGGAGGGGGGCATATGTTTGCCAGTTAATTAAAAGATTAATAAATAATGTATCATATGGGGAGGGAGGCATATGTTTGCCTGTTAATTAAAAGATTAATAAATAATGTATCATACGGGGAGGGGGCATATGTTTGTCAGTTAATTAAAAGATTAATAAATAATGTATCATAGGGGGAGAGGGGTATATGTTTGCCAGTTAATTAAAAGATTAATAAATAATGTATCATATGGGGAGGGGGCATATGTTTGTCAGTAAATTAAAAAAATAATAAATAATGTATCATATAGGGAGGGGGCATATGTTTGTCAGTTAATTAAAAGATTAATAAATAATGTATCACATGGGGAGGGGGGCATATGTTTGCCTGTTAATTAAAAGATTAATAAATAATGTATCATATGGGGATGGGGGCATATGTTTGTCAGTTAATTAAAAGATTAATAAATAATGTATCATATGGGGAGAGGGGCATATGTTTGCCACTTAATTAAAAGATTAATAAATTATGTATCATATTGGGAGAGGGGCATATGTTTGCCAGTTAATTAAAAGATTAATAAATAATGTATCATATGGGGAGGGGGGCATATGTTTGCCAGTTAATTAAAAGATTAATAAATAATTTATCATATGGGGAGGGGGCATATGTTTGCCAGTTAATTAAAAGATTAATAAATAATGTATTATATGGGGAGGTGGGCATTTGTTTGCCAGTTAATTAAAAGATTAATAAATAATGTATCATATGGGGAGGGGGCATATGTTTGCCAGTTAATTAAAAGATTAATAAATAATTTATCATATGGGGAGGGGGCATTTGTTTGCCAGTTAATTAAAAGATTAATAAATAATGTATCATATGGGGAGGGGCGCATATGTTTGCCTGTTAATTAAAAGATTAATAAATAATGTATCATATGAGGAGGGGGGCATATGTTTGCCAGTTAATTAAAAGATTAATGAATAATGTATCATATGGGGAGGGGGGCATATGTTTTCCAGTTAATTAAAAGATTAATAAATAATGTATTATATGGGGAGGGGGGCATATGTTTTCCAGTTAATTAAAAGATTAATAAATAATGTATCATATGAGGAGGGGGGCATATGTTTGCCAGTTAATTAAAAGATTAATAAATAATGTATTATATGGGGAGGGGGGCATATGTTTGCCAGTTAATTAAAAGATTAATAAATAATGTATCATATGGGGAGGGGGGCATATGTTTGCCAGTTAATTAAAGATTAATGAATAATGTATCATATGGGAAGGGGGGCATATGTTTGCCAGTTAATTAAAAGATTAATTAATAATGTATTATATGAGGAGGGGGGCATATGTTGCCAGTTAATTAAAAGATTAATAAATAATGTATCATATGGGGAGAGGGGCATATGTTTACCAGTTAATTAAAAGATTAATAAATAATGTATCATATGGAGCGGGGGGCATATGTTCGCCTGTTAATTAAAAGATTAATAAATAATGTATCATATGAGGAGGGGGGCATATGTTTGCCAGTTAATTAAAAGATTAATAAATAATGTATCATATGGGGAGGGGGGCATATGTTTGCCAGTTAATTAAAAGATTAATAAATAATGTATCATATGAGGAGGGGGGCATATGTTTGCCTGTTAATTAAAAGATTAATAAATAATGTATCATATGGGGAGGGGGGCATATGTTTGCCAGTTAATTAAAAGATTAATAAATAATGTATCATATGGGGAGAAGAGCATATGTTTGCCTGTTAATTAAAAGATTAATAAATAATGTATCATACGGGGAGGAGGGCATATGTTTGTCAGTTAATTAAAAGATTAATAAATAATGTATTATATTGGGAGGGGGGCATATGTTTGCCAGTTAATTAAAAGATTAATAAATAATGTATCATAAGGGGAGGTGGGCATTTGTTTGCCAGTTAATTAAATGATTAATAAATAATGTATTATATGGGGAGGGGGGCATATGTTTGTCAGTAAATTAAAAAATTAATAAATAATGTATCATATGGGGAGGGGGGCATATGTTTATCAGTTAATTAAAAGATTAATAAATAATGTGTCATATGGGGAGGGGGGCATATGTTTGTCAGTAAATTAAAAAATTAATAAATAATGTATCATATGGGGAGGGGGGCATTTGTTTGTCAGTTAATTAAAAGATTAATAAATAATGTATCATATAGGGAGGGGGCATATGTTTGTCAGTTAATTAAAAGATTAATAAATAATGTATCATACGGGGAGGGGGCATTTGTTTGCCAGTTAATTAAAAGATTAATAAATAATGTATCATATGGGGAGGGGGGCATATGTTTATCAGTTAATTAAAAGATTAATAAATAATGTGTCATATGGGGAGGGGGGCATATGTTTGTCAGTAAATTAAAAAATTAATAAATAATGTATCATAAGGGGAGGGGGACATATGTTTGTCAGTTAATTAAAAGATTAATAAATAATGTATCATATGGGGAGGGGGGCATATGTTTGTCAGTAAATTAAAAAATAAATAAATAATGTATCATATGGGGAGGGGGGCATTTGTTTGCCAGTTAATTAAAAGATTAATAAATAATGTATCATATGGGGAGGGGGGCATATGTTTGTCAGTTAATTAAAAGATTAATAAATAATGTATCATATGGGGAGGGGGGCATATGTTTGCCAGTTAATTAAAAGATTAATAAATAATGTATCATATGGGGAGGGGGGCATATGTTTGTCAGTTAATTAAAAGATTAATAAATAATGTATCATATGGGGAGGGGGGCATATGTTTGCCCGTTAATTAAAAGATTAATAAATAATGTATCATATGGGGAGGGGGGCATATGTTTGCCAGTTAATTAAAAGATTAATAAATAATGTATCATATAGGGAGGGGGCATATGTTTGTCAGTTAATTAAAAGATTAATAAATAATGTATCATATAGGGAGGGGGCATATGTTTGTCAGTTAATTAAAAGATTAATAAATAATGTATCATACGGGGAGGGGGCATTTGTTTGCCAGTTAATTAAAAGATTAATAAATAATGTATCATATGGGGAGGGGGGCATATGTTTGTCAGTTAATTAAAAGATTAATAAATAATGTATCATAAGGGGAGGGGGAATTTGTTTGCCAGTTAATTAAAAGATTAATAAATAATGTATCATATAGGGAGGGGGCATATGTTTGTCAGTTAATTAAAAGATTAATAAATAATGTATCATAAGGGGAGGGGGCATTTGTTTGCCAGTTAATTAAAAGATTAATTAATAATGTATCATATGGGGAGGGGGCATTTGTTTGCCAGTTAATTAAAAGATTAATAAATAATGTATCATATGGGGAGGGGGGCATATGTTTGCCAGTTAATTAAAAGATTAATAAATAATGTATCATATAGGGAGGGGGCATATGTTTGTCAGTTAATTAAAAGATTAATAAATAATGTATCATAAGGGGAGGGGGCATTTGTTTGCCAGTTAATTAAAAGATTAATAAATAATGTATCATATGGGGAGGGGGGCATATGTTTGCCAGTTAATTAAAAGATTAATAAATAATGTATCATATAGGGAGGGGGCATATGTTTGTCAGTTAATTAAAAGATTAATAAATAATGTATCATATAGGGAGGGGGCATATGTTTGTCAGTTAATTAAAAGATTAATAAATAATGTATCATACGGGGAGGGGGCATTTGTTTGCCAGTTAATTAAAAGATTAATAAATAATGTATCATATGGGGAGGGGGGCATATGTTTGTCAGTTAATTAAAAGATTAATAAATAATGTATCATAAGGGGAGGGGGAATTTGTTTGCCAGTTAATTAAAAGATTAATAAATAATGTATCATATAGGGAGGGGGCATATGTTTGTCAGTTAATTAAAAGATTAATAAATAATGTATCATAAGGGGAGGGGGCATTTGTTTGCCAGTTAATTAAAAGATTAATTAATAATGTATCATATGGGGAGGGGGCATTTGTTTGCCAGTTAATTAAAAGATTAATAAATAATGTATCATATGGGGAGGGGGGCATATGTTTGCCAGTTAATTAAAAGATTAATAAATAATGTATCATATAGGGAGGGGGCATATGTTTGTCAGTTAATTAAAAGATTAATAAATAATGTATCATAAGGGGAGGGGGCATTTGTTTGCCAGTTAATTAAAAGATTAATAAATAATGTATCATATGGGGAGGGGGCATTTGTTTGCCAGTTAATTAAAAGATTAATAAATAATGTATCATATGAGGACGGGGGCATATGTTTGCCAGTTAATTAAAAGATTAATAAATAATGTATCATATGGGGACCGGGGCATATGTTTGCCAGTTAATTAAAAGATTAATAAATAATGTATCATATGGGGAGGGGGCATTTGTTTGCCAGTTAATTAAAAGATTAATAAATAATGTATTATATGGGGATGGGGGCATATGTTTGCCAGTTAATTAAAAGATTAATAAATAATGTATCATATGTTCTAAATTAAATTTGCCTTTAGTCAAAATTCCAGTATTACAAACTTTTTCATATGTCGATCTCGTATGCTAAGAATACTTGAATACTGGTTATATTATAGTTGTATCAACATTGGTGTAAAGGCACAGAAATGTGGTGTGAAACTATATATATGCACACAGTAGTGTACGCGTTAAAAAATGACTAGAAAAGGTATGCTTTCCGACCTGTTTTTGTTTGGGTTTTCTATTTTTTTCTGGCTATTTTTTCTGAATTTTTGCGCATTTTTTCTCACTTTTTATTCAGGACTATGTTCGAGGTTTTACTGTTTTATTTGAAAATGTCTACTTTATGAAACTGACGTTAGATGAATAAAATTTCCGTATCTACAAGTGTGTGATATCTTTGAGAATCAGAAAAGTGAATGCAATTATACCCCTTCACCGTCCAACCTTGCGCTTTTATACACACAAACAAAAAAGGCATGGACCCTATGCATTACGTTTAAAACGCGTTCGTCCACCATCTCTTGTAAAAATTCACTTACAGCTTATTTTCGGCCTCAGAAAAGCAATAAAGTGCATTAACCCATTATAAAATGTGGACATTAGGGGTCGCGTTACGCTAGACAATAAATGTGTTAAATATTTTTTTGGCCGAGTCCTTAAGGGGCTTCTTTCTAAAATCATTAGAAATCTATCGTTGATCGCCCGGGGCTCAGCTTCGCTCTAAGCGAAATGAACTGGGGCCGCCATTAGGAAAGCATTCCTCGAAGAACAATGTATTATGCAAAAGAATATCAAATTCAAGCATCGACTAATATCTTCTCATAAGTAGCCACACAAAAGAGATGATGGAATTATACACACCCACACAAATATATACTAGAATGAAAAATGCGGACGCATGTGTATTAATTTTCTTAAATATGAATCTGGAAAAGTACAAAACAAGTGGGATTAACTCTTAAAATATTAAAGCTGTAATTGAGATTTGAAGAACGAAATGTACACTTAATCACAAAGTTGCTAAATTGGCAGACATATGCAATGGTTTTTCTTAGCTCTTTCTTGCATATTGTCATTTTGATTAACACAAGAATTACATAAAATACCCAAATATGTTTTTCTTTGATTATACAGTAGATTTCATCTAAATAGTCACCTCAAGTAAACAAAAAAGGTGAATACTTAGACAAATTAACAAGTTAGGCAAACAGATTTGTGACTTGATTTAGTCACTTAATCACTAAACTTGCATCACTTGATCACTTTATAACTAATCTTTTTTAAACAAACTTGGACATTTAATTTGAACATTTTGAAATTTAAAAGAAATCTATTTGTCACTTGAAAGAAATGCAAAAGTTTACTACAATTAGGAAAAGTTTTTAAAATGTTTGAACAAAATGGTGCTGACAATTAGAGAGAGTTTAATATTAGGAAGATGTGAATGTAAGTCAATTATGTCAAAGTTGGGTTTAATTAATGTTTAAAATAAACAAACCTTATGTGATTGGCATGTAACACAACAAATAAACAAACCTTATGTGATTTGCATGCAACACAAGAAATCAAAATTTGCTGACCTGTGCAGTATGGATACATTGTTTAATACAGGCAGATTCACTCCACTCGATGTAATGTGCTAAAGAGCAATCCCTCATGGATTCTTCACATTTTTAATGATGCTTTAAGCAAATTAAACTTTATTTAATGAATCCTTTAATTCATTATTGTTTATTATTCTTTTAACATTGCTTATTTTACTCTACATTTAATTCTTCAAATCTCAATACCAGCTTCAATATTTTAAGAGTTAATTCCACTTGTTCTGTACTTTTCCAGGTTTATATTTAAGAATAAAGTCTTCCAGTACGATATAAAATGTAATATGCATACTGTAGAAAGTATTATTCATTTAGTGCAATAATTATGTAAATATATTTTTTTAATTTTCCACAAAAAGCATATATAAAATGTCTACAGTTTCAATTTCATATGGTACAATTTGCTTTCAGCGCTAAGAACATACGACCCGTTTTAAGTCTCCAAGCATAGTTTTGGGACAATTGAAGTCAAAAATCACTGATCAGTCACACAATGATCTACAAAGCTATTCTTGTGATATGTGAGGCAAAACTAAATTGTCTTTCAGAAAATCATAGGTTTATATGGTTAATATACCTGTTTTCAACCGGAAAAAACGATATAACTGAAAAAAGGCCTAAAATGGAGATATTTTAGTGACAATTTTTGTTACCTCACCACAAAGAAGAGCCAAAAATCACTTTTAGACATGAAACTAAGGGAAGTAAATAATCATTTTCGTTCAACAATAGTATAAAATTGCATTTGTTCAAAAAAAAACGCTGCTCATAGAACTCTCTTCGAATTTTACCCATTCTCCTCAATTACAGGCTGTGACAATTTTTTCCCGATTTTGGTCAAAAAATGCGTCTTTTTGGCAAAGATCCCTCTAAAATGATGACAAACGAAGCAAACACTGTCCCTATGGTCATTTCTCAGTAACCTTGATCAGTTAGCTTTCATTTAAGCTTTAGAACAGCAGCAACCGGCTAGCGGTTCCCAAAATATTGCACGTTTTGTTTGACCGGGTGAAAAGTGAAGCCGAAAATAATTTTTTCTGTAAAAAAAAAAACCTGCCTTCAATTTTCGAAAAATCAAAAATCCCTTCTATACAACTTGTCACAAATATCAATCTGAACAACTTGTATATCAGGAATTTTTGATTTTGGCCAAATTGAAGACGTACATTTTTTTTTACAGTAATATTTTTTTCTCCAAATTTGTCCCCCAGCAGTATTTTTCACAGTTGATACCAAATTATGTGCTAACAAAGTGGTCATATCACTTCTGATAGGTTTCCACAACTATTCCCTCCAACAGGGTTGAAAACTAAGTGACTCACCCTTCATTTTTGCTTTGAGGGTTTCCCTTGTGAAGGATTTTTATGTCATGGTAGGCAGTATAGGTTGGATGTATAGAAGTAACACTTCACAGCTCCATCGTATTGTTTGAAGTCAAGGAATACCCAAAATTCTGGTTAAGAAAGATGGCCTAACACTTATGATTGATAGGTTTTGAGTAATTTTCTTAAATAGTTTCGCAATCTGCAGGATACGGTCCTTGGGACAAAAAAACGGGAAGTGCGATTCCGGCCGTCATGAAAGAATTGCTTGAAAACATGGTTTCCCATCAAAATTTTGTATTCGTTTTTGTTTTATTGGATTCCTCGTGAAATTTTGGTTTAGAAAAATGGTATAACACTTATACATTATCTGTTTTGAAAATTGACCTGAAATGGCAATTGTGTCCCAAAACTATGCTTGGAGTCTTGAAACGTGTCATACGAAACTAATAGAAAAAGATGCAAATATGTGGGGGTTAATATCTTCAAAATACCCACAAGTTAATATATTCAATATAGTCAATTTTTCTTAATTTTCTTCATTTCTAAATTAGAATTTTCAATTTGGCATTTTGTTTTGGCTTTCTACCATCTAAAGGTGTGGCTTTAGTTTTCAGTTTGGCCTTTTTGGGCCTTTCTTTTGAAAAAAATTTACTTCAAAAGTCAATTATCACTTTTTTATGTTTCTACTAAAAGTCACACAGCTCTGTTTGTATGGCACAACTCTTTTTAAGAGTTACATATTTAGGATCGGCTCATCGAGGTCTATCTTTCTATATTTCTATCGTTAAATTATATTAATAATTTAAAAAGTTATGTCGAGTTAAAAGACATGAGGAGCGTTACACAATTGGCATGTTTTCAATTTGAGCTGCTTAACCCATCCATATCTTAAACTCCTTTCCAGATATTTATATTTTTAGATTCCTTGTGATGTTTGCTACATTTTGGATATAAAAAATAAATATTTGTTTTAAATAAAAAAAGTTATGCTTATACAAAGTAAATGTTGGGGGCGTTATCCTACACGTTGTGACCACGCATATTTTAAATAACTTTTTTGTACTGGACCAAATTTAAATTTCTTTATGTTAAAAAAAGGTTTGGGACTAGTCAATTCTATTGCAAAAAAAACGCATCAACTTTGGATGAAAACTGAGTTAATGACAAGCCCAAGAATTGGTCACGATTAGGTAAATGCTTACCGTAAGCATATTATTCACACACTGCCGTGTATGAATGCTATATATATGTATATTAATAATCCAGGTAAAGTAGACATGCACAGAATTTCAACCGGGCTTATAAAAAGTGCTCAATAGTAAATAGAGCTATTTATATAATTATCTTTACAGACATGTACAAAAAGCGGCTACACTGGTATGTCGATGTTTTCGAGCAATAGTTATTAGAAACTAAGATCTCATCAGGCGGAAAAAAGTCTGATCTTTCACTCAGATGTTCATATTGCGAAAGAATAAAAAGTAAGACATTTTCTTTTTCCTTACTTTAAAAATAATATTAGATGTGTGTGTGTGTTGGCTTGTAGTTTTTATTTTGTTGAGTTATCGATACTTTTTAGACGTGTCTTGTATATCTATGAGCTTTTTTAGGCATGTCTTGTATGTCTATGAGATGTTTTAGACGTGTCTTGTATATCTATGAGATGTTTTAGACGTGTCTTGTATATCTATGAGCTGTTTTAGACATGTCTTGTATATCTATGAGATGTTTTAGACATGTCTTGTATATCTATGAGATGTTTTAGACGTGTCTTGTATATCTATGAGCTGTTTAAGACATGTCTTGTATATCTATGAGATGTTTTAGACATGTCTTGTATATCTATGAGATGTTTTAGACGTGTCTTGTATATCTATGAGATGTTTTAGACATGTCTTGTATATCTATGAGATGTTTTAGACATGTCTTGTATATCTATGAGATGTTTTAGACATGTCTTGTATATCTATGAGATGTTTTAGACGTGTCTGGTATATCTATGATGTGTTTTAGACATACCTTGTATATCTATGAGATGTTTTAGACATGTCTTTTATATGTATGAGATGTTTTAGACATGTCTTGTATATCTATGAGATGTTTTAGACATGTCTTGTATATCTATGAGATGTTTTAGACGTTTCTTGTATATCTATGAGATGTTTTAGACGTGTCTTGTATATCTATGAGATGTTTTAGACATGTCTTGTATATCTATGATATGTTTTAGACGTGTCAGGTATATCTATGAGCTGTTTTAGACATGTCTTGTATATCTATGAGATGTTTTAGACATGTCTTGTATATCTATGAGATGTTTTAGACGTGTCTTGTATATCTATGAGATGTTTTAGACATGTCTTGTATATCTATGAGATGTTTTAGACATGTCTTGTATATCTATGAGATGTTTTAGACATGTCTTGTATATCTATGAGATGTTTTAGACATGTCTTGTATATCTATGAGATGTTTTAGACATGTCTTGTGTATCTATGAGATGTTTTAGACATGTCTTGTATATCTATGAGATGTTTTAGACATGTCTTGTATATCTATGAGATGTTTTAGACGTGTCTGGTATATCTATGATATGTTTTAGACATACCTTGTATATCTATGAGATGTTTTAGACATGTCTTGTATATGTATGAGATGTTTTAGACATGTCTTGTATATCTATGAGATGTTTTAGACATGTCTTGTATATCTATGAGATGTTTTAGACGTGTCTTGTATATCTATGAGATGTTTTAGACATGTCTTGTATATCTATGATATGTTTTAGACGTGCCCGGTATATCTATGAGATGTTTTAGACATACCTTGTATATCTATGAGATGTTTTAGACATGTCTTGTATATCTATGAGATGTTTTAGACATGTCTTGTATATCTATGAGATGTTTTAGACGTGTCTTGTATATCTATGATATGTTTTAGACGTGTCTGGTATATCTATGAGATGTTTTAGACATACCTTGTATATCTATGAGATGTTTTAGACATGTCTTGTATATCTATGAGATGTTTTAGACATGTCTTGTATATCTATGAGATGTTTTAGACGTGTCTTGTATATTTATGATATGTTTTAGACATACCTTGTATATCTATGAGATGTTTTAGACATGTCTTGTATATCTATGAGATGTTTTAGACATGTCTTGTATATCTATGATATGTTTTAGACATACCTTGTATATCTATGAAATGTTTTAGACATGTCTTGTATATCTATGAGATGTTTTAGACATGTCTTGTATATCTATGAGATGTTTTAGACATGTCTTGTATATCTATGAGATGTTTTAGACAGGTCTTGTATATATATGAGATGTTTTAGACATGTCTTGTATATCTATGAGATGTTTTAGACATGTCTTGTATATCTATGAGATGTTTAGACATGTCTTGTATATCTATGAGATGTTTTAGACATTCTTGTATATCTATGAGATGTTTTAGACATGTCTTGTATATCTATGAGATTTTTTAGACATGTCTTGTATATCTATGAGATGTTTTAGACATGTCTTGTATATCTATGAGATGTTTTAGACATGTCTTGTATATCTATGAGATGTTTTAGACATGTCTTGTATATCTATGAGATGTTTTAGACATGTCTTGTATATCTATGAGATGTTTTAGACATGTCTTGTATATCTATGAGATGTTTTAGACATGTCTTGTATATCTATGAGATGTTTTTGACATATCTATGAGATGTTTTAGACATGTCTTGTATATCTATGAGATGTTTTAGACATGTCTTGTATATCTATGAGATGTTTTAGACATGTCTTGTATATCTCTGAGATATTTTATACATGTCTTGTATATCTATGAGATGTTTTAGACATGTCTTGTATATCTATGAGATGTTTTAGACATGTCTTGTATATCTATGAGATGTTTTAGATATGTCTTGTATATCTATGAGATGTTTTGGACATGTCTTGTATATCTATGAGATGTTTTAGACATGTCTTGTATATCTCTGAGATGTTTTATACATGTCTTGTATATCTCTGAGATGTTTTAGACATGTCTTGTATATCTATGAGATGTTTTAGACATGCCTTGTATATCTATGAGATGTTTTAGACATGTCTTGTATATCTATGAGATGTTTTAGACATGTCTTGTATATCTATGAGATGTTTCGTCCGTTTATTTGTATGTCGAGCTTTAGTTTCAAATAGCATTTCGTTCGTCTTTAACGTTTAGGTATAAAATAGCATTTTCATTGGTCTGTCAAACTTATTTTGGAATAGCATTTCAATCGGTCTGTCAAATAAAATGTTCTCTCGTCTTTTAACGCTTTAGGAAGAAATAACTTTCTAAATCATAAGAAGCATGTTTACGTTTAAATACAATTTGAGTCCGTAACTCACGCTAACTTCGGAATATAATCGTACTTTTTTATTTACTAATTTTAAAAGTTTGTTATGGCTTTGAAATAGCATTTTCGTGTTTTCTTTCACGCACGAGTTTATAATAGCATTTTCGTTTGGTCGTCATTTTATTTATCTTATTTTATTTTTTCTCGAAAAATCTTATTCATATATTTTTTTTTTATTTACTTATTGTTATTTTTATTTTATTTTTTACTTTTTTGTTTTATTCTGTTGGTTGAATTTTATTTTGTCATAGCCTTGCGTGTTGTCAGTATGCTGTTATCTTCTGATGGTCTCTGCGAGTCAGTTTGCAGTCAAAGGGTTACAATTCTTTTATTCTTCATTCCATAATTTGGTAATATCTTAATTATCACATGGGTCTTTTACAAAGCATATCAGACTAGGCAGCTTAATGTAAAATACTTAGCAATGTGATAATAGTAATAATAAAAAGAAAATTAAAAGAAGATTAATACTAAACACAATAATAATAATAATAATAATAATAATAATAATAATAATAATAATAATAATAATAATAATAATAAAATAATAATAATAATAATAATAATAATAATAATAATAATAATAATAATAATAATAATAATAATAATAATAATAATAATAATAATAATAATAATAATAATAATAATAATACCTGAGAAGTATATCATAAATCCTAAAAAAAAACAATTATATTTTAGAAACCTGATCAAAGGAATACCTGGCAATATCCCGAGTAAGATATTCTGGAGCCTCAATTGGCTAGACAAAAGAAAAACTCAAGCACCCGGATAAAAAGACTCGGAAACTAATCACCATGAACTGCACTCTATGTAAAACTGAGAGAAGGAGAAAGAGGACGGATAAGCATAGAAGACTCCGTGAATAAGCACTCAAAGAAGCACTCAAAGAAGCACCCAAAGAAGAACAAAAGATTGAACAGCTAAACTGGAAACAAAAGAAAACGATCAAGAAAGCGAACTAGTCACATGGACAATTTATTAGGCTGACTAAAGAAGAGACGCGCGAACACACCTGGGCATGACCACCAAAAAGACACTTAAACAGAGAAACGAAACCACTACTGCCAGCCGCACATAAAAACGATGAGAAAAGACTATATCAAAGCTAAAAATAGACACTATTCAGGAAAATAGTAAATGTAGACTGTGTGGACAAAGAGATGAAACGGTAAGTCACATAAATGAACGCTGCAAACAAGGCCTAGAATAATACAAAATCAGACACGATTGTGTGCGAAAGGCTGGTAACTGTGAAGTATGCACACGTCTACACTTTGAACATGTAAATAAATGGTACAAACACAAACCAGTGACAGTGTTGGAAAATGTAAATCATCAAAAAATCATCTAGGACACGGAATTATAAACAGAGAAACTCATCGAAGCAAGGAAGCCGGACGTTATAATTATCAAGTAAAACTGCCAAATGTAACGTTTCCTCGTTCCAGCATTTCTTAGTGTGAAGATCGACGAGGCAGACATTCTATGCAAATACATAGAACTTGTCAGAAAGCTTAAAGAAAGATGGAATATAAAGAAAATAAGTGTAATACCAATAATAGAAAAGGCAGTATGAACAGTTTCGAAAAAAGAACTTGTAAAATAACTTATAAATATTGGAATCAGAGGGAGTATTGGCACCATACAAATCACGGCACTGATTAAAAACGAATTAAGTGAATTAAGTGAAAATACCCTCGAGTTCGAAAACCAACTCACATAAGCAGATAACATCAACCAAATAATAAATAAAACTGATAGACTGAAATCGAATAACACTGAGTAAACACAACTAGAAAGACAGAAGAAACATTACACGAGACAAAGGAAACTGAAAGCACCAGAGTAGATAAGAAAACATCACATAATGTTGCCCTTCACCCCAAGAAATGATAGACACACATGTGGTAACACCGGCAAATGTTGGTGCCACATAAATGGTTATGAAACATCAAGGAGGATGAAAAGACCGACGAGAGAGCTTACCATTCAGACATCTATTGGAAGGCAGGGAAAGTACTAGAATCTGGGGAAACTAATTGCCACTTCATTTCCAGAGGAAAGCAACGGCTGTTTTCAGCGAAAAACAAAACAATGGAAAACGGCCGTGGCAAGAACATGAAGTGATTAGCAACAGCTATCGAAATAAATCATGGGAGATTTTTTGTCACTCAGGCTCCAGTGGACATCGTGTATTGATCATGACTCGTCTGATAACTTTTATAAAAATAATAGAACGGTAAAAAAAGCCCATAAACCGTAAAATCTTCAATCAGCAGATACTTTTAGTCAACCAGAGAAGCGAAAGTATTCATTCGGAATGTAAGCACGTACTATAACAACCTAAACACAGGTGTCTCTCTCTTTCCTATTTTTTTTCTACGGACAATACTCGTGCACGTCCTAATCGAGCCTGGACAGCTTGAGACGAATGGACCTCGGCAAATGGCACAAACACGACGAGAGATCAACGCGAACTTCTATACGCCTAGCGAAGTACAAACACGTCGCTTAACGAACGCAGTTAATACATACACTTTCCTACTGGCAAAGCAGGCACGCTAATATAGTTACACATATTTGCATGCCCATTCCATTTACAAACGCGTAAACGTATTCTGCGCGAGCCCAAATAAATATGTAATGAATTTCTCCTTACAGAAAAAAACAATTCTTCTGCTACGAACTCTTTATCTTTCATTTTCTTAAGTTGCCAATATAAAATTAATTATTTTGTATGGATAGATTCTGTTATTATTTTGATAATGTCCTTTCCTAAACATTGGTAACCTGGAGTGTGGTCACTTTAACAATATCTCCTTCTGTCTCGTGTCTCGTATTTGTAAGCAGTCTCTCACACACGCGCAGCGTCTCTCACTCTTTCTGCCCTTTTCACTTACTATGTCATATATAAACCTTCTCTCTCTCTCTCTCTCTCTCTCTCTCTTTGTATCTGTCTCTCTCACTCTCTGTTATTCTGTTTGTGGTTTTATTGTGCGAAATTGTTTTCGCAGACCGCTCGCACGTGAGAGTGACCGAAAGTGTCTTCCACAAACAGAAGAGCGTCATGACATTAAATCGAACAAATAAAAAAACAATAAAATAAATAAAGTCAGCAAAAAGTCGCCGTGTGTGCATTGTGTGTCTTGGCACCCATTCGACCAATGAAGACGTGAGAATGCATTTCAATCACGAATCATCATCCAACATTTTTTGTTTCATTTTATTTTTTTAGCTCTAGAAATTATTCTTTTTCTGTCGAGTTTCACCTATTTTCAATTCTAACCTCTTTTCTTTCTTTTTCTCAGACATTCTCTTTTTTCCTTATTATTTTACTTTTGCTAATTCGTTTTTTATTCTACTGCATTTTCTTTCGCCCTCCTTTTCCCCACATTTTATTATTGGTCCCCAAAATCAGACGCCTCTGCTGGAATCAAATAAA